>CM065734.1:16657871-16680371 GCA_033310375.1 Conus canariensis | reverse complement strand
GGGAACCATGAGGCAGAAGGCAGGAATATAACAGATTCTTAAACACACACACACACACACACACACACACACACACACACACACACACACACACACACACACACATCCTACCCGCTTTCATTGGTACCCCCATGGTAAAAACAACAACAACAACAACAAAAAACGTTTATCATAAATTCGATGTCGTCGAATAAGCCATACGCAGTTCTCACTCTTTACCCTAACTGCTCCCCCACCTTTCCCCTCCCCTCCTCTTCAGCTCTTAATTACCGTCCCCATCCAGTCATTTCAAACCATCCGCAGGAAGACATGAAACGTATTGTTTTAACATTCTGGAAACGAGATCGCAGATGAAAAGCTTTCGTAGTCTGATGTCCTGGTTTAAACGTAGATTAGGGGCGTTTTTATCTCTCAACCCCACCCCACCCCCACCCCCACCCCACCCCCCACCCCCATCACTCTCTTACGGTTCTTTGACATCGTACAATAAGTAAACGCCGAAGATTCTTAATCGCAGTCGCAAGAAAGTTAACAGAATTGGACGAGTCACATATCCTGACATCAACAAGACCTTTCGATAAAAGATTCACACAGACACACAGACACACACACACACACACACACACACACACACACACACACAGAGGCACACACACATGCACGTACGTACGCACGCACGCACGCACGCACACACACACACACACACACACACACACACACACACACACACACACACACACAAATACGAAACAAACTTTCATTTAAAATCCGCGTCATCATTTATATAAACACAGTGAATATCATCTTGAAGGGATAGAGGTCAGAAAAGAATCTTTCGAGACATATAATCAACCTTTTTTTTTTTTTATCCCCGTGCACCTAAAAATAGTAACGTCCTTTGATTGGTACAAAGAGCCGTCGGTGTTTTATCTCTCCATGATCAGGAAGTTGGGGCGTGTCCCCTGACTGCCTTCCGTTCAGCTGCTGTCCTGGCTGGCTGTTAATGAGGCCCGCAGACGTAGCAAGTTTCGGGGCTTCACTGGCTGAGCAACACTGGTTCAAACATTGGCCGAACCTGTCCGCTATTGTGCAAGCGGATAGCTGGCAGATTCGGACAGTGTTATGTTCGGCTTATCTTCCCCTATCAATGTTGCTCGCAAATTGTCCAATCAAAATCGCTTTCCCGGATCAGGAGTAAATAATCCATTCGAGGCTTACTTTCCCTTCCGCGATGACGATTGGTTCACTGACGTCGATTCAGTAATCAGTTCTATCATACGGCGTATTCTCATTAGTTCAAACATGCAGAGCATTGAAAAGCCTGAATTACACGCGTAAAGCAGAAGCGCGTGCGACTTTACCTTGAAAATGGCAGAATGTGGAAACACATGTTTATCAAGTGTGGAACGACATACGAGTAGGCTTCTCCCGTACAGCGACGATCAATAATGGTACACATAATTATGTCAGCTGGGATGAATACCCAAGTCTATGGGCAGGTTTCTACGCTGGTATTAAAGCATTATAGTCTTAACTGTTACTGTCTGATCGCTGCCAAAGTTTTATCGTGTATTGATCTCACAGTAACTAAGATTTCTTCGTTTGAACGGTCGCATTTCCCGCAGCGTGCGCTCGCATAGAACACCAAGCACATACTACAGGACTGTCACCTCCATGCTACTGCCAGGCAGGACACATGGCCGGAGCCAGTGGCTCTGAGGGCCGAGCTCTACGGGGACCTGGTGACCCTTCGGAGGACAGCCAACTTCGTGCGGGCAACTGGCATCACCTTCCGAGTGTTCGAGAGGAAGAAGAAGAAGAAGAAGAAGAAGAAAAAGAAGAAGCTCGCATAAAGAAGGTGAAAGGTCAGGTATGCGAATGTCCCAGTAGTGTGTCTTGCGTGTGGCTTGCTCCGTCCGCTGAGAGTGGTATGTCTGAAAACTGTCTCAACACGGTAAATGGTATGTCTGAAAACTGTCTCAACACGGTAAATATCTCGTTCGTCTGCGAGCCGCCTAATGCATCGTCAGCCCTTGTGGTCTGATCCCGGAAGAGTCTACTTACGTAGGAGGGAGTACGTGCTTACTGAAACGAACGGTGACGCATCGTAGTATGTTGTGTGACGGAGAGAGAGAGAGAGAGAGAGAGAGAGAGAGAGACAGAGACAGAGACAGAGACAGACAGACAGCCAGACAGACAGACAGAGAAAGGGGTGATTGTTAAATGTCTGCATGTCGAGTAACAGAAGACAAAAAGGGAGGGGGGGGGAGCAAGTGTCAAGTATATCGAGTAAGAGACAGACAGAGAAAAAGGGGGAGGGGGATTGTTAAGTGTGTATATGTCGTGTAACAGAAGAGAAAGAGAGAGACAGGGGGAGGGGTGGGGGCAAGTGTTAAGTATATAGAGTAAGAGAGAGAGAGAGAGCGAGAGAGAGAGAGAGAGCGCGAGACTGTGACTCGTGACTTTAATGTGAGGCCATCAGCCTATTCACATGAGTACGCAACAAGAAAGAAAATCAATTTTATATAGTTAGAACAAAATTTTTCATGACTGCAACAAAACATTCTTCCATGACAGTAGCCTATGTACCTGCAGAATTCTATCTTAATTATACATAAATGCTTCTTAGTACGTTCTTCCTTATGAACATAATATAAGTACATATATATTATTATTTTAAAAGTCATCATATGAATGCTGTTGATACTAGCATGCAAAACACATGATTTCTATTTCATTTCCCTCATCATATTTTCGTATACATATAATACAGTGGAGACCTTTCTACACCTGCGTCGTGTAATTCTCCGGAATGCCGTACCATTTTAAGCAACTTTTATTTACTTTGCTTACACATGCGCCAAATTAGCGTATCGCCCTCTACCGTGCGAAGGAAAGGAAAACCCCGAATCTTGGGTCTGTATAACAATAGCTGCCATGCTAAACTTTGACACTCAGTGTGTGTTCTTCTGTGGTCGTGTTCGTGTGGTGTTGGACTTGTGTTGTTTATATTCGTTGGATTTAGCAGCCCCATGGATAAATTACTATAGCCTTGCCGCGTTCCATGTAACAGGTTAGTACTTTCCTTCAATTATTTTCACTTTAATTGTAGTTTTCCCTATTTCTTTTCAGCCTGTGACCCTGTCGTATCCTGTCCCGTGGGTCTTGTTGACACTTGACTCGTACAAGTGTGTCTAAATTGCCTGTTGACCAGAGGAGTCTCTTAATGGTCGGATCCCTAGAATTCAAACATTAATAATTCAAAGCAACCGTCGGAAAATAATCAAAATGCATATAATAGCTATCATTAATCAAAAAGCTCAAAACCATACTCTTATAATATGATCTATGGGCAGCCATTTCTTAGCAGACGATCCAGCCTCCGTCCCGTCCCTGTCGTCCCGTCCGCCTCACGCTGCGCTCCCCCCCCCCCCCCCCCCCCCCCCCCCCCCCCCTCTCTAAGCAGAGAGCGAGAGAGAAAGAAAGAACGGGCGAGCTCTCGAGACGGACTGTGGTGTGTGTGTGTGTGTGTGTGTGTGTGTGAGAGAGAGAGAGAGAGAGAGAGAAGAGAGAGAGAGAAGAAGTTACTTGTTGGGGGCTGTGTGGGTGTAAATATAATGCAAGAAGGGAGTTATCAGAGCGGACGTACGTGTTCGCTGACATAGAGTTAAACTGATGGTACCGGATCCACTAGATCTTATATAGTGTCTCTCCTTCGTCACAACGTATTCCTGTGCGGAAAAAGTCGGACTATTCTTTCTTGTTTGTTCGTTTGCCTCTTCTTGTTCTTTCTTTCCTTCTTTCGTCCTTTCTTTCCTTCTTTCTTTCTTTCTTTTTTTCGTTCGTTCGTTCTTCGTTTCCTTCTTTCGCTCTTTCTTTATTTCTTTCTTTGTTTGTTTCTTTGTTTCTTGCCTTCTGTCTTTCTTTGTTTCTTTCGTTCTGTCTGTTCTTTCTTTCGTTCGTTGTCGTTCGTTCGTTCGTTCGTTCGTTCATTCATTCATTCTTTCTTTCTTTCTTCTCCTTCCATTCTTTCTTTCGCTCCGCCTACGTCTACATTTTGTCCACAGAACTTTGCTTGTGAGGGCTCGCTTCATGCCGTGGGATTTTTGCCGTGCGTGAAGCGCGCAGTTCGCCATAAAACGCGTGGCGTTTTTTTCTCAAATGGCATGGCAATATATATTAGTAGCAGTTATCTTGAACAGGGATAGGGGTAGGTGCGTAAATAATGGTATGGTGTGACTCTTGATGACGTCATGTTCTTTTCGAAAAAGAGAAGAGAGAGAGAGAGAGAGAGAGAGAGAGAGAGAGAGAATGTTGGAAGAGTTGTCTGTTGGTTCATAGAGACAGGTGCACACACACACACACACACACACACACACACACACACACACACACACACACACACATGTACGCCCGCGCGCGCACTTCAGATAAAACTCTCCTCTGTGTTTGATTACACTGAAAGATCTTTATTTGTTTGTTTGTTTGTAGGTTTTGTTTGTTTTTTGTTTTTCTTTCAAACTTCTGTGATTTTTTTTTTTTTTTTTTTGTTGTTGTTGATAGATTTGATTTTCATGCGGCGTTTTCAGCCGTCATGCAGACCCATGTTTATATGTAATCGGCTGGGTGAGTAGATAGTCAGTATCAACCGTCCACAAACACATGAGGATTCAAGACCAGTTCAGGTCTATGCAAGCCGCATGAGGTCGATCACAATGATCGATTTTTTTTTAACTTTTGTTTTTTGGACTGCACAATTTCCTACGACTTTCTCACAGGAGTTTACACAGTAGAGACACCTTACACACAAACAACTAATACTATCAAAAGAAAGAAAAGTGAGAAAGACAGACAGACAGAGAGACAGACAGGAAGGAAGAAAGAGAAAAAGAAAAAAAAAGACAGAAAGCAAGAGAGAAAGAAAGAAAGAAAAAAAAACAATTTAAAAAGAGAAAGAAGGAAGGAAAGAAGGAAAAAGAAAGAGAAAAAGAAAGAAAGAAAGAACCAAAGAAAAGAAAAAAGAAAAAAGAGAGAAAGACAAAGAAAGAAAGAAGGGAAAAAAAGAAAGAAAGAAAGAAAAAAAGACAAAAAGAAAGAAAGAGAAAAAAAGAAAGAAAGAAAAAGAAATGCCCCGATTTCCACTGACCGGAGTTACCGTCCATCTAATGACTCAGTCTCCACTCACTGAGCTTTTCAAACACAAGTATGTCCAAACCCATTGTCCACGTCGACACATCGGAGCCAGTCCAAGGGTTGCAAATCATATGTATGCAATTTCTAGGATATCGCCAGCCCGCGTATGCGGTTTTGTGTGTGTGTGTGTGTGTGTGTGTGTGTGTGTGTGTGGTGTGTGTGTGTGTGTGTGCATGCGTGCATGCGAGTGTGTTTGTAAAGTATGTGTGTGTGCGTTTGTGTGTGTGTGTGTGTGTGTGTGTGTGTGGAGGAGAGTGGAGAGAGAGAGAGAGAGAGGAGAGAGAGAGCTTTAGCCTGCTTGTGTATGTGTGTATGTATGTATGTGTGTGTGTGTGTTGTTGGGGGTGTATGTGTATATAGTGTGTGGTGGCCCGCATGTTTCTGCGCACGTGTATGAAAGAGAACGCGTCTTTGATAGCTTGTCTATTTGAAACATGTTATGCTCACACACACACATACACACGCGCGCGCGCGCGCGCGCGCGCGCATACATACACACACCGCGCGTGCGCGCACGCACACAAACACACACACACACTTGCGCGCGCGCACACATAGAGACGTGTGTGTGTGTGTGTGTGTGTGTGTGTGTGTGTACATTTTAGGCCTACACACACACACACACACACACACACACAACACACACACACACAGAAAGTTATATATGCTAGGACACGCGGTTTCCTGTCCAACCGTCCTTACCTATTGTCTGTCAGTGCTATCTAGGTCAACGACCCCCGAGAGGCCATTAGCGTTTGTCCCCCCACCCCTCTGTGCACACCAACGCACTGGGCACAGACGGAAGATGAGTGAGTCCCCGATAATAAGAGACTGTTTGTGTGGGCTGAAAGCGAAACCAGTATTCAACATCCTTGTCTGCACATGAGTCTGTGTGATAGCTACGTGAATTTTTGAGGTAAAATACAAACGAACACGCAAAGCCAAGTGTAAAGTAGCGCAGATTTTTTGTACGATACAAAACAGGCAAGTGATCTTTCCACGAATATCTCTTCTTCAGACGTAATACAGAGAAGACAAAATATCTCTCCCCTCCCCCCTCCCCAAACAGCACTCCTCTGATAGCAGTTAGCTGGAGATGTCTTCATTCCTTCATTTCTTTCTACGGGAACATCAGTAATTAAACCAAAGATGACAACTGCATTAGTTGCGTCACACGTATTAACAATTCCCCGAATGAGTCAAGAAATCTAAATAATCCACCGTGTACCTGACCAAAATGTGTGAATGACGCGTTGTTTTAGATGTAAGAGAAATCTGTATAAATCAACGGTGACAGAAATGAAATCGAATTCAAAGGCAGTGATTCACGAATTGTTTATAGTTATCTGTAATGATCTGTATTGTGACTATGCTAAACCCTTCTCTTCAAAAACTCCACTGGCTCCCCATTCAAGCTAGAATGGATTACACACTGTCACTGCTGTGCTTTAATTTTGTTTTCTTCTCGGGTTCCTCTCGTGCTTACACGGCTGAACGTCTGTCTTAGTATGTCCCTTTTTTTTTTTAAAGCTTCGTATAAGAATTCTTTGCAAGCCCAGAGGACGAAGTCTACCGGTAACGCTCAATCATTGGCGGGCTATTGGAATTCTTATATTATCTGTCACCTTTCTTGGTGTTTTAAACACGCAGTTTAAATGACATGTGGTGTAGTCTTACATGATCGAGGACCTGCGGACCACCTTTCCGTGTACTCGCCTGTGAATCTGGGACCAGGAGGACGAAAGGCGGGAGCAGAGGAAATCAAAAAACGTGCCTTCAAAGGGGAATTGCATGGTTCCCTTATGCAGCTAAGTGAAAGAGTTTTCATATCTGTAACATATTTTCTTATTTCATGTTCCCAGTTTCTCCACTTCATATTCCGCCCCCCCCCCCCCCCCCCCCCCTCCTTAAGTCCAAATCTTTGCCAAGTCATTACTATGAAGATAGTTCAGTTGTTGGCCTGTCGCTTGTTTTTCCCCCCCACCATTTGATTGTTCGTCTATGTATTTGTCTGACTTTATTCAAGTTTAAAAGGCTGTGCCAGTCTTGAATAAAAGTTACTCTGTTAGGTTTTCTTATGGAGCAAAAAATACCCAACTTGTTTACTGTTTATCGTTTACTGTTCCCTGCCTCATTTCATTACATTTTGTTTTGACTAAATTGAGGTTATTTGTGTTTGTTTCTGTCCGTCTGTGTGTTTGCCTTTTGATCTCCCTTGCATCTTTGGGTGGATCCTCAAGCGTAGGCTCAAAGATTGTCCCCTTTATTTTATACTGTTTGCATAATGTCTTTAGTTTTTCAGCAACTTTTTTCCTCCCCACACTTTCGTTTGGTTTCATTTACTACTCTTCGCTGGCTGCTTTGGGGGTGCTATTGGATTCTTTTTTGCACTCTTGGTGGTGAGAACACCGCAGTATTATGGACTGTGGTGTGTCTCTATTTGACGCCAGGAGCGCAGACACAACCAGCCGTGTCTCCCTGATGAGTCCGACCCAACGGACGAAAGGCCTCGGAGCAGGCAATACAAATATATCTGCCTTCAAAAGGGATTGCGATGGTTCCCTTATGCAGCTAGTGAAGAGTTTTCATATCTGTAACATATTTTCTTAATTTCATGTTCCCAGTTTCTCCATCTTCAAATTCCGCCCCCCCCCCCCCCCCCCTCCTTAAGTCCAAATCTTTGCCAAGTCATTACTATGAAGATAGTTCAGTTGTTGGCCTGCGCTTGTTTTTCCCCCCACTATTAGATTGTTCGTCTATGTATTTGTCTGACTTTATTCAAGTTTAAAAGGCTGTGCCAGTCTTGAATAAAAGTTACTCTGTTAGGTTTTCTTATGGGAGCAAAAAATACCCAACTTGTTTACTGTTTAAAGCTTCGGTTTTCTGACCGCAGAATTCTTTGCACACCCCAAGTTAGGACGAAGTCTTCCGGTGATCGCTCTTTTTCACTCTGCGCACCAGAGCATTTGGAATTCTCTTCCATATTAAGTCTGTCATGCCCGCTTTCTTGACTTTTTCAAAAGAGCATTTAAAACATAGCTTTTTAAGCTTTACAATGATTCGAGGTTTCCTTGCCTGGAGTTCTTCCATTTTTCTTTCGGTGTGTACTTGAGCTGTGACATCTGGGAGAGAGAGAGAGAGAGAGAGAGAGATGCCATGGTTTTAAAAGATTTTCGAAAGCAACGGCATTGTTGGCTGGTCTACATTCAGTTTGGATGTTCTTGTTATGTCTCCTGTGTCACACACGACCTTGAGTCAACGCAAAGCGACAGGTTCTCAAGGGGAGCTAAGTGGTCAAAAGCACTGACCAGACACTTACTGCTTTCTGTCTGACTTGGACTTTATTGTCTGCCTCATACCTCGTAAATCATTCACAACAGAGAGAGAGAGAGAGAGAGAGGAGAGAGAGAGAAGAAGAAGAAGAAGAAGAAGACTTGTGAGAAATAAATGAGTAAATAAATAAAATCAAATATATTTAAATATATAGATAAATAAATAAAATGGCAGTGAATAACAATAAAACACACACACACACACACACACACACACACACACACACACACACCACAACACACACACACGCTCGCGCATGCGTGCTCATGTACTCCACTTGACGTAATGAAAATTCTCATTGTCATAATTTTCCATGATCCCTTCATCCTGCTGAAATCAGTTCTTAGTTCTCGTAATTAATTCTGCTTGAATATAAAGGAGGTTACAGACACTCATGTTGTTATCGGTTAAGCTGATCGCTTATTGCTCTGCCAACAGTTTTCTTGTGTCTGAAAGGGGTCTGTTGTTGCACTTCACTGATAAACATGATGTGTATCTTTGAAATAAAGTAAAGAGTTTTGTTTTCGCCTGATGGGAGTGCCATCTGAAACAAGTCTATGGTGAAACGTATGTAAAAATGCACCTGTGACCAAAAGTAGTGACCAAAGTAACTAGTTAACACGATGAAACGAGGTAACTCGTTGAATTTAAGACGACAGACATTGACTAAATAAACAAAACGAATAAGTATTCATTTCACACACACACACACACACACACACACACACACACACACACACACACACACACACACACAACATACACACACACACAATCAGTTTATTTAGATAACAGTTCACAGTTGCATATTTTCAAACTTTGAAAACCATGCATCTCTAGAGCAGGTGGAGTGATGGCTGTGCTCTCTATTACCTGTGCTTACACATTCTTTTCTGAAAAATTGTCGTTATTATACTGACTGGAATGTAGGAAGCATTAGTTGGGGCTTCCCCCCCCCTCCCCCCCCCCCCCCCTTTTTTTTTTTTTTTCCTACCAAAGAAGACATAGTCGTCGAAAATTCATTTGTCTGTTTCATGTTTTTACCTTTGGCCGGCATTACTTTACACCTGGTGTGTTAATTGATGTTTGACCTTTTGATAAACGGTAATAGTTGCAACAACAAAAAAAGGTAAAACCACGACCGCCTTTTTCAATTGTGTGCCGCCGCATATGGTGCCAGAAAATATGTGTTGACTTTACACTCCGTCCACCACTCCCCGAAAAGTCCGTGGAAAAATTGGCTTCGGGCTTCTTAGACATCTGTCAACGCTTGGCACAATTCCTCAAACACATGCAATACGTACATTTTGAAACAAGCTTATAGCATCAACTGATCAAAAACACATCTAAAAAGTAGATATCTGTGACTGATCTACAGTTATTGCTTTCCAGCCAGAAAGTGGCTGTTTGATGTCAGACTATGACTGGAGTGGGGCCGCAGTCTCAAATCTCGTTCTCAGTGATGAGTAGACTGACTCAGCTTCAATTTCAGTTTCATCAAGGGGCGTCACTGCGTGCGGACTAGTCTATATACGCTACACCACATCCACTAAGTTTTGAGACCACATTACGCATGATTTGAAGCTGATGGATAAATGAATTAACAACTAAGATGAGACAATAGAAGAAGAGGATTTCGTGGCTACGACTCGGCGGATGTCTGCGCTGGTCAGACCTTGAGTGCCGACCTACCATGTTTTGTTGTTGTTTTTTTTTATGTGTGTAGTGAATGTACACGTGTGTGTATGATGTGTGGCCCATGTGTGTGCGTGGGCGCATGTGTGTGTCTGTGTGTGTGTGCGCGCGCGCGCGCGCAGGCGTGCGTGCGCAGGGTGTGTGTGTGTGTGTGTGTGTGTGTGTAGCTGACTGGCAGACAATACGTGCTGCCCGGTCGCCAGGCTTTCGCATGTTGCTGTCTGATAGTGTTGTATGCCAACTTTTTACAACTTTGCGAAATGAAACATACACACGACGCTAAGGCAAGGTTTCAGAACGACTATCGAAATATTACTTTCCCTGAAACCTGAGTTGTGCTGTTGTGAAACACAAACGGGAAGGGCCATGTATAACTCGAGTTTGGTACGTAGACACGTCCCTATCGAAACCGGTACGGTGTGAGAAAATCGCGCGAGAATGTGCGATACGAGTTGGATACGTTACATATCTAGCATGTACTGGATAAGTGACGTGCAATTTAAAACCCCGTACTACCCGGAGATAACGTTTATAGCACAGATGTAAGCGAAAACAAACGCATCACCTAACGGGCAACAGGATGCAAGCAGTGGCATGTTCGAATTCGGTCAGAGTCCACTGGTTTGTTTGTTTGGTTGTTTGTTTGTCTATTTGTTTGTTTATCTGTTTGCAAGAATGCTTAAAAGAAAAAGCCTGCTCAACCGAATTTAACGAAAATCGGTAGTAATTCGACCCAGTAAATATGCCATCAAAATATTAATGTTTCGTGCAAATCTTGCCATGCGAATCTGAATCATAAGATCGGAGTTAGGAGGAACTTTTAAACAAGATGAAGATAAAAAAAACAAAAAAAACACGCGTTCGTTTTTAACGAAATTCGATAGAAAGACAAAATGTGGCCAACGACCGGACCTTCTAAAGTTTAGCGCGGATCCGTAATGCAGGTCCGAATCCACGGGCAGATCCAGTGCTTGTTCAGGCAGATCCAGTGTCTGTTCGACCCTGGCGGAAGTCAGCCGCCCTCCTTTAGTGTCCTCGTGACCTAAGTGTTTGCCGCTTATATCGCCGAACATTGTTGTCGGGACTGTGTGCTGTACTCATCGTGTCCTGTTCAACCAGCCTCGCGTCTGACTCTGCTGACTGCGTAAGTGTATTCAAGGGTTTTTTCTTTTTCTTTTCTTCTTTTTTCTTTTTCCTTTTTTTTTCCTTTGTGATATGTTGGAGTGTCCGGTAGTTGTGTTGTTACTGTACTAGCAGCCGCAGTCGTCAGAGGTATCAGCGGCTTTCACGGACTGAGCTGGAAATGGAAGAAGAGCTCTCGGTGTTGACTTAAAGACCGTGTGAGTAGAAGAGGTTGATGTGGCTTCCATGTGGCATTAGTAAAAGGTTAGCTATTTACATCATTTAAAAAAAAGTTTTCTTGTATGTTTTTGCGAGTTAAATCTTTGTCTGTCTGTCTGTCTGTCTGTCTGTCTGTCTGTCTCTCTCTCTCTCTCTCTCCTCTCTCTCTCTCTCTCCTCTCCTCTCTTAAAGCGATTTTGAATTTTTCATTCTTCTGCTAAAAGTGGTTGCAGTCTCTCTCTCTGTCTCTCTCTCTCTCTGTCTATCTGTCTCTGTCTCTCTCTGTCTGTCTGTCTGTCCTCTCTCTCACACACACACACACACACACACACACACAACACACACAAAAGCGATTTTGAATTTTTCTTTCTTCTGCTAAAAGTAAATGTAGTCCAGGTGTCAGAAATTACGACCCGATCACAAGCACGGTTCAAAGATTTACGGAGTACCACAACAGCACTTCAGATAAATATGGAAAAAATAAGTAACACAATGTTTTAAAAAAAAAAAAGATGTGATCTTAAGCTGGAGAGAATGTTGGCTATGCCACGGCTCGTTGTAACCGGTTATGTATTTGGGTCAGGCCTACATTCCTCACCTTTCTACTGAAATTTGTTGCCATATGTAAGTGGCTTGTTAGCAGAGCCCAAAACAGTGTGCTTTGTGTTTCGAAAAGTTACATGACTTTAGTAGCAAGTCCTTCGCTATATTGAATGTAAGATTCAGATGTTACGGACAAAAAAATTGGTGTGGACGATACGTTTTTTGTTTGAAAACGGGCTTGGTTTGTCTGGATGTATCACGGATTTAAATATTAGGTAGATTATTTGATTTGTTTTCCGCCAAGATTGTTGGAGTGGGGATGTTAGACTGTGCATAACGAAATTGGAACGACCATATTCAGACGAGTGGATGGTTTTAACTGTACACAATGTTTAGCGGTACACTGAAAAACAAAATCGTTTGTCGTCCATGTGGATCAATCAAAATGCATCATTCCGAGAGTTAGATTAGGAATGTCAGATTAGATGTGCATCGTTTTAAATAAAATCCCCGATCTGTCTATAAAAACAAGAGAAAATGAAAATCGTTTCATGTTGTTAAGCACCTGGATATAATCATAAAACTTGTATAAAGCTTGAATATCATCACACATCGTGCACGTCGTACATCGTGGGTGTACAGTCATTTATGGTGTCTATGGTGTGAAAATACTTCGCCGTCCCGCAGACGCAGAATATGAGGCAAGGTGTCCATTATAGTCATGGCTTATAGCACCTGCACACACAGCAACTGTTGAGGGTTGACGCCTTGAGCTGGCTCAATATTGGTCTGTTCTGTTCAACAACATTCAGTGCAGTGTTGACAGACCGGCGCTGTGATTTGTGGCGGCCCGTAGACGTAAGGCAAATCAATACTACTGCGATAGTATTGTGCGCGTGCGTGTACTCATGCCCACGCGCGCGCGCGCTCGCGCGCACACGCACGCACGCACACACACACACACACACACACACACACACACACACACACACGTGCACGCACGCATGCACTCACGCAAGCAAACACGTACACACGCGCGCACACACACACACACACACACACACACGTGCACGCATGATGCATCACGCAAGCAACACACACCACACAACACACACACACACACACACACACACACACACCACACACGTGCACGCACGCATGCGCTCACGCAAGCAAGCAAACACACACACACACACACACACACACACACACACACGGAGAAATCTGACAAACATGTCATCAAAATTTTCGTTTCAATAGTGGTAAATGAAACAAAGGCTATCAATTAACTGACACCGAATGGCAAGTCAGATTAAGGGCAAGAGAGGACAATGCGTCAACAACAATGATGCTGCTGCATGTACGTTCGTCACGTTGCTTGTCGTGATGCTGGCAGGTCAGAATGTGGTCGCTGTCCGTGCTGGTGTTGGTGGTGGTGATGATGAAGGAGGTGAGTCAGGCGGCGTCGTCGTCCCAACCCTCTGTCACTGTGGGAGAGACCACCGTGTTTGGCAGCACTGTTCAGGTGAGAGAGAGAGAGAGAGAGAGAGAGAGAGAGAGAGAGAGAGAAGATGGATTCGGAATTCAGGGAAAAACGTGAAGGGGGGGTGGGGGGGTGGGGTGGGGGGCTGACAGAGAGAGAGAGAGAGAGAGAGAGAGAGAGAGGGAGAGAGAGAGAGACAGAGACAGAGAGTCAGAGAAAGACAGAGAGACAGAGACAGAGAGAGAGAGAGAGACAGAGAGACAGAGAGAGAGACAGAGAGACAAAGAGAGAGACAGAGAGAGACAGAGACAGACAGAGAGACAGAGACAGAGACAGATGGGGAAAAAAACGTGTGAGAGAAAGGGGGGATGGAAGAGAGAGAGAGAGAGAGAGAGAGGGGGGGAGGAGAAAGAGGTGGGACCGAATGGGACAGGCTGAGAGAGAGACAGAGAGAGACAGAGAAAGACAGAGACAGAAACAGATGGAAAAAACGTGTGAGAGAAAGGGGAGATGGAGAGAGAGAGAGAGAGAGAGAGAGAGAGAGAGAGAGAGAGAGAGAGAGGTGGGACCGAATGGGACGGGGGGGGGGGGGCATCGTGGGGGGGGGGGGGGACTGCGTTTGTATGCAGGTTATGACTTGTTTTGCCAGAGAAAATGAGTGGAGGATAGTGAGTGGAGAGAACTTTAGAAAGCGCCACTCACACACTCACAAAGGAACACATACACACACACGCGCGCGCGCGCGCGCGCACGCACGCACGCACGCATATGCATGCACCCACAAATTCTCTCTCTCTCTCTCTCTCTCTCTCTCTCTAGGTGTTATGTATGTCACAGCCCAAACAAACATTCGAACTATCGAGAAAGGTCGGAATTTCGCTTTTTGCGACACTTCGACATGATTATTTTACGGAACAAACAGAGAGCAGAGCAAACACAAACCAAAACAAAACAAAGCAAAACAAAAGGAAGCAGAACAAAGCAAAATCAAACCAACCCCTTCCCCTCCCCATCTCTCTACTGAACCCAGGGGGCCGGAACAGTTCAGTGGTAGAGCGCCGGACTCGTAATCTTGGTGATCTTGGGATTGCGAGTTCGAATCTCCGCCGGGCCGTTTCGGTACAGGGGGATTTTTCCTTCGGAGTTAACATTGGTTCTGACTCCATTTCCCATATAGTCCTTCGAATGAAACTATAAACCGAGGTTCCGTGTGTGAACGCATGCATAGCATCTTGCACACACATAAAATCCCATCACCAACTTTCGGAACAGAAGGTGTCACTACGCCTAGTGCGGTGACAGGGATACCCGATTGTAGAAGGGTACCCCCTTTTAATCCACCCCGCCCACACTCTAAAACTACCGACACCACAGAACAAAAATACAAAACACCAAATAATAGGTGCAACAAACAATCAAATTTTATTCAAATTCACACTCACCCACACACTATCAGCAAAAAAATCTTCAAACAAGAATACAAAAAAAACCCACCAAAATCAGCAATACATAACAAAAATGCCCCGACATCCCACCTTGAAATCCAGGAAGCCTCAAGGGACCCCAACCCACACAGGGTTAATACCGGATCAGGGATACTCCAGGGACTATCACGTGGTAACCTGGGGCTGGGTCATCCAGAGGTAGGATGGCCCACCGAACCCCCAAAGTGCCTGCGCGATACGAACCACAAAGGGGACACAACGACCCCCCCCCCCCTCAAAAAAAAACAAACAATTCGTTACAATTTCCCCTCCACACAATATATATATATATATATATATATATATATATATAAGCTACACACAAAAAGTTAAGGATCACTTTCACAAACATTCATAACTGTCAAAATAAGAAAGTCAATGCGTTGAAGTTTGGCCAACATTTAATTCCATTCTTTAGTGATAACGATACACAATTGCCTTCAATCTCGAGCAATCGTTTGGTGTGTACATTTGATTAAAGTGGGTACGTATCCAAATTTGATTTCCCAAAGTCATTGAAATCACAAGACAGGGCATACTGATGCTCCCCAAAGCTCAGTAATGCGTGTAACCACCATGGCTGTTCTGGCACTCGATGCAGCGAGTCCTCATTGAGTTGACCAGGTTGGTGAAGATCCTCTGTGGAAGCGCCTGCCACTCAGCCTGCAGCATCTGGTAGAGGTGTTGGGCATCCCTGGGAGGGGGGTGGCTCCTCACTTTGCGATCCAGCTCATCCCAGAGGTTCTCAATCAGGTTGAGATCGGGACTGCATGCTGGCCACTCCATTCTGTTGACTCCAGACTGCTGCAGGAAGTCGTTGACCACCCTTGCCCTGTGGGGGCGAGCATTGTCATCCTGGTAGACAGCCCTAGGTCCCATCTGCTGCAGTGTAGGCACAGCCAGCGGTCAAAGGATCTCATCCCGGTATCGGATGCCAGTCAGGTTACCCTGTACATGATACAAGGGTGTTCTGTGGTGAAGGCTGAAGGCCCCCCAGACCATTACAGAACCTCCACCAAAGGCCACCTTTTCTTGGACAGTGGCGTCAGTAAAGCGTTGCCCTGGGCGCCTCCAGACCCTCAGTCGGCCGTCGTTGTGGTGAAGGGTGAAGCGTGATTCATCACTGAACAGGACCTGGGACCATTGCTGACGTGTCCACCTCACGTGACGTGCGGAGAAGGCGCGGCGTGCTGCCCTATGGGCTGGAGTTAAGCGTGGCCGTACTGCTGGGCGACGAGAACGGAGATTAAACCCATGTAGGCGGTTCCGTATGGTCTGCTGGCTGATGTTGATGTTAGTAGCCACCCTGAACTGCCTTTGAATTATGCTGGAAGAGGCTGTTCTTGTCTGCAGGGCTTGTCGTTCAATGAGACGATCGTCACGTGGGGTTGTCTTCTTCGGTCGACCAGATCTGCGTCTTTCATGGACAATCCCAGTGGCTGTGAAGCGTTGAATCAGTTGGACAATGACCGAGATGGACACATGAAGTCGCCTGGCCACTTCTCGCTTGGGAACACCATCTTGGAACCATGCAACAGCTCGTCCCCTATCCAACTCGCTTAATTTTCGTCGTGGAAGCATTGTCAGATCAGGCCTACTACGGGTGGAATGTCTTCTTATATAGCCAAGCGAGCGACAGCATCTCACACATAAACAGCAGTGCTTGCACGTGCATAATGGTTTTTCCATCTGGCAAGTGCAATGAGTTCAGGCAGAACGGTCCAAAACAAGGTCATTTTTCGCAAGTTTCCGCTTTTCCGTTTGCGGCCCAGCTCAGTAGTAGAGAATCCGTGCAATTTTCGCACTAACACAACATCGCCCACTTACAGCTGAACAAGAATTCATGACAATTTGGCTGGACTAAGAAATAAATAACAGTAGCGAACTGAGTTTATTACGCACCTGTTTTCACATACCGATCCTTAACTTTTTGTGCGTAGTTTATATAATGCTGAACAATTAAGTAGTGGGGGAAAATAAGTGCAGGCTAACAATTCTTCAGTTGTTACAGTAATGACTTGGCAAAGATTTAAACTTATGGGAAAAAAAAAAGTTGAAGATGAAGAAAATGGGGAATGTATTATAAATATGAGAAACCCTTCACTAGCTGCCTGAGGGAACCATCGTAATCCCTCTCGAAGGCACATCTATTTGTATTGCCTGCTCCTAGGCCTTTCGTCGGCTGGATCGGACTCATCAGGGAGACACGGCTGGTTGTGTCTGTGCTCTTGGTGTCAAATAGAGACACACCACAGTTCATAATTCTGTGGTGTTCTCACCACCAAGGGTTCAAAAAAGAATCCAACAGCACCCTCAAACCCTCCAAAAAAAAAAAAATATATATATATATATATATATATAATTATAAACAACTCACGCACAATACCATTTACCCTTCGCACACTCGAACCATCTTTTTTTTTCACACAATCATTTCCCACACTCCAACTTTTTCCCCTTCCTTCACGAACGTTCACGGTTTATGCACTGGTGACCACACTGTCACTGAGGTCCTGATGCCCCAGCAGACGAAGCGCCGAACGATGAAGAATCGACGATGTCACAAGGTTCAACACGGAGTCACTGATTCCAAGTACACTGTGACACACATTGAAGAAAATGTAGAGCCCAGCAGCTCAGCAGCTCAGCAGATCTCAGCAGCAGGAGGGGGAGCTCCGACGCTCGCAGAAGGATGAGCTCGCCCCCTCCCAGTCGTTCGTAGCGATGACCTAGAGATCGGCCAGAAAGAAGTCGGAAACAGGGCAGTACCAGGTAAGATGACTCACACCAGAGGTTGCAGCAGCAGAGTGGTCAAACCCTGTCGACACCTGGACATAAAATAGTTTCATGACTACTCTGGCCCGCAACTGATCATAGAACTTCGGGCACACTACATTGTCTCTGCAACTTCAATGTCGGCCAAGGCATTTGAGCCATCAAACTAAGTGCAACACATACACCAACAACTCAATATGGCACTCACAATTCTACCAAACGGGACATAAATCAGCCTACAATATCCATAAAAAAACAGAGTGCACAAAAAAACCACAAAAGAAACAAACTGCAGCGTTACTGGAACACGACAAAAAGCAGAAGAGCACACAAAACAAAGTGTGAAGTAACGCAGTTTTAATGCACGACACAAAACAGGACAAGAAATTTTCGGCAATATGCCTTCCTCAGCGACAAAAAAATACAGACATAAGCATGCACAATACTCCCCTTGTGAAGCCAAAGTGGTGAATGAAGTAGACAGAGGGACAGTGGGGGGGGAGAGAGGGAGTGAGTAGAGTAAATCGAGGGAAAGGGCAAAGAGGAAAGAGGGGTAGAGTAAAGTGAGGAGAAGGAAAAGAGAGAGAGAGAGAGAGAGAGAGAGAGAGGGGGGAGGGGAGAAAGAGAGGGGAGAGGGCAGAGAGGAATGGAGTAGGAAGAGTGGAGAATGAGAGATGAAGAAGAGGAGGAAGGCAGAGTGAGTGAGGGAGGGTGTGATGATGTAGTGGGTGGTGCATATGATGAAATGACAAGAAGAAACACAATAAATAAAATACAATATGCCAAAAAGCATTTAAATGACAAGGGGGAGAGAGAGAGAGAGAGAGAGAGAGAGAGAGAGAGAGAGAGAGAGAGCCGCCTAAAGCACCCGTAACGAAGACCCAGACATACTAACAAAAACGGAACGACAGGACGGCGCCCCCCTCCTGGGCTGTACGTGACTAGGCATACGCCTAAAAAAAAACCCAGTTAACTTCCGATTATAAACACCCCGGCTTTCTCCATATTCTGGAATATCGAAGTCAACAAAGTCAATTAATAATACTGTCAATGTGACAAAAATTATTAACAACCATCCTTTCACATACCACACTATCAATATCATATTATTCCATATCTCAATCGACACACCTCATACGGTATATACCCAAGTGGGACAGGATGATGCCATAAATCAATCAACGAAATCATCCACAGGGAATTTATAAAATAATAAAGAATTACTGTTTTCTTCAACGGCATATAATGAATGCCAAACGATTCAACAACAACAACACCGGAGAGCGGAAGCGCTCGCCGCTGCTGAATAAGAGACAATATTGGGTCAACCCCGTATGATATCATAATCCAATAACAAAATGAATGACCACTGTCAATGCCCTGAACTCAAACAGCGCAGTATCACCAAAACCGATAGCGATCGAAAACAAATGACCGGCGAGGCCATATATAGTAACGAAGACCCAGACATACTAACAAAAGCGGAACGACAGGACGGCGCCCCCCTGCTGGGCTGTACGTGACTAGGCATACGCCTAATCAATTTCAACTTGCAACCAAATCACTGCACCAACTTAAGAATAACACAACAAATTTAAAAAGTACCTATTCCAACTTCCAATCATAATCACAAAAAGAAAACATAATGCATTAAATACATCAATGCATAACACCACAAATATGCATCAATTCAAACCACCAATGTCATATAATTCACCAACTTCACACAAACAACCATATACATTTTCTTTCCAACTACAATAACCACCTTCACACTCCCTCTTCCCCCTACTCGAAGTCAAAGCACACCATCATCCCCCCTCCCATTATCGCTTCGGCGCAACAGCCATCCTTCATATGAAAAAAGGGCATACGAAATAATCTTCTTCTCCAATCAAAAGAAAAATAAGAATAAACAAAAACCTATTATAATCCTGATCAATTTTCATATATACGAACTTATGGTTTGACTCGATAATTATCGGAATTTAAAACAACACGTTTTATTTATTTATTTTTTTATTATTCATTTTCAACAAGCGACGGAAACACAATGCAATGAAAACAAGAACCGCCGCACATACCGACATTCGGCGCGCGCGCGCGCGCATGACGATAACCTCTCGCCCGAAACAGTAGCGCGCGTCAAGCATATGACACCTCCCTCTCACTCCTTCCCCCCTTGTCTACAAGCCGGCGCGATTTACGGCCCCGAAGATCCTCTGTTTTTTTGTGTTTTTTTTGTACTAAACTGAATCGCGCTTCTCACATTTCGCCTATGTACAAACGATGCGTTTCGATCCAGAATCATCTACCTCCAACTCCCTTCTTCAATGAACAACCTGCCCTACACTTCTCACCTGGAGTTACGACGACCAACGAAGACAACACAGGACAAACACCCGCCAGACCAGCTCCAGACCGGGAAACCCTCGCTCCCTTGAAGGCGTGGACACTGGTGGCAGACACCGACACACCGATAACTTCTTCTTGGAATCCCGAGCTGTCACAAGGACACACCGATAGGTTTCCTGGCAGCCCACTAAACAAAGCGGCAAAACTGCCTCACCAAACGCTGGATCAGAAGACCGTCTCGAGCCAGGAGTCGCAAACAACTGAATCAGACAGTCAAAAAACAGACGACACTTAGAGTTGACAAGCACCATGAAACTGACAAGGCCACACCCTGACTTCGACCAATCATCAATAGGTTGCCCAGGGAACGACACGACAAAACTCCATATAGGGGCATAGATAGAGGCAGTCGTATGCAGACTCGAAACACCAACTTGCCAGCGGACCAATCATTAATAAGTCACCTAGGGTGACGAGACCACACTTCCCAATATGGGAACAACTGTGTATTGGCACAGACTCTAGATTATAAATCCCTCCAATCATCAATCGATAACCACCAACAGCTTGTACACAAGAGCAAATGTGGACACAACCATATACAAGCACCAGTCTCCAATAGTTGGTCAACCAGTCACCCATAAATCACCAAGGCAACAGACCACAAAATCACAAGAATGGATACAGCCAAATATAGGCACAAACTCCACCCTCTTTGATCGATCACCTACCAACAATGACTCGACCAACACACACACACACACACACACACACACACACACATAAAAAAAATAATTTAAAAAAAAACACGCAACGTAACTCCCAAATATCGACACGGGGAAAAAGAAAGAACTGACCTCTGCAATAACTCCGCCTTACAATATGCGCAACTATGTCCCTTGAATGTCCGTGCGTGACAGAAAGCCAGTTCGGCCGTTGGTATGGATGACACGTTACACATAGCATGCACCTTCCCCGAAGATGGAGTATGGCTGCCTTAATGGCAGGATTTAAAAAAAAAACAAAAACGGTCATACACACAAAACTCTATTCCCTTTTGTTGGGTAGATGGGATTAATCCTTGCCTGTCTATACAGGGAGTGTCCGCAGGAGTATCGGCCTGCGTACGCAAAAGAAGAAGAAGCTACTGAATCCATACCACATACATCACTGTTTCGAGGATGGTTGTGGTTGGTTAGGCGATAAACCACATCATCGATTTTAAAAGTAACTATTATCACTCCACCGAATAACGTTTAACGAATCACTCCAAGATCAAAACACCGACGCGTTTTCGACCTCTTTGGTCTTCTTCAGGCAGGATAATCAACACTCAGTGTCACTATTATCATCATTACTCCTTCAACTCGCATTGTCTCCTTCCCCTAAGGCTTCGTTCTCATTCAAAGTCCATCTTGCGCCGAATTCGACAAAGATATAAGTGATTGCTCGTTCTTCGTTTTTCATTGTCCTGAGTGTTGTGTATCTTGCCTGAAGAAGACCTGAGAGGTCGAAACGCGTCGTGTTTTGTCTTGTGGTTCGTTTGTCCACATCATTCGGTAGAGTCATTAATAATTATTTTTAGAAATGTGTTTGGATCTCCGCCTGCAGTCGCCTCACTTTGCAACTTTTTGTTTGTTTGTTTTTTTGTTTGTTTGTTTTTTTTGTTCCTCCAGTCTCCAATTCTTTTTTTTTTCTTTTTTGATCGTTTTTTTTTCTTTCTTTTTCTTTTTTTTACGTAATTAAATGGGGCCTCCCTCTTCATATTTCCCCCCCCCCCCCCCCCACTTTGTAACTCTATTTCTTTCCTCCCATACCGTACATAGTCTGTGTGTTCATTTACCGATGGACATTCTCTTGCTGTTTTATTGTTTTGTGTGTTTGTTTTTTTTTAAGTTTGATACAGCAGCGCCTGGGTTTGTTGCTGTTCTGATGTTTGGTGTGGTGACACTTTCATTCTGTTGCCTGTAACACTTTCGGCCAAAGGAAACAATAAAGCAAAAGAAGGAAGACAACTATAACAATTAATTACACAGAGTGTATTTGTGTGTGTAAGTTTGTGTGTGTGTGTGCGTGTGGTGTGTGTGTGTGTGTGTGTGTGTGTGTGTGTGTGTGTGTGGTGAGTTTAGGTGTCGTGTGTGTGTGGTGTGTGGTGTCGTGTGTGTGTGTGTGTGGGGTGTGGTGCGTGCGTGTGTGGTCGTGGTGTGTGTTGTGTGTGTGTGTGTGTGTGTGTGTGTGTGAGTGCGTGTGTGCTAGTGCAAGCATGTACGTGTAAGAGTGTATAGTGTGTGTGTGTGT
>CM065734.1:16652871-16655371 GCA_033310375.1 Conus canariensis | reverse complement strand
CTGTCCACGGGGGATAACTCCAGCGTGGGAAACTACGGGCTGTGGGACCAGTGGCTGGCCTTGAAATGGGTTCACGACAACGTCGGCCATTTTGGCGGTGACGTCAACCGCATCACACTCTTCGGCGAATCGGCGGGAGCTGCCAGCGTGTCGTATCATATGACATCTCCGCATTCGCAGGGCTTTTTCACAGGTAAGCTGACGGGGTTATACGCCACAAGTTGAAAATCTGCACTTGAACGCTGTATAGATTCCATGTAAGCGTTTTGAGACTTGATATGACATTTTGCTAACAATTCAAACTAAGCTAGGCATAAAGTATAACATTTTGCACCAAAAACAAAAAAAAACCACAATCAAAATAAGCTGAATATAGATCAATAGACATCTATCCCACCAACACCACCCACCCACCCACCCATCCCCATTCCGCAATCTTGATTCGTCCTACCCCTTCGTGTTGCTTCAAGATCTCCAAGATTATTTGCACGAGCGGCTGACAGATCAGACACTCTTTGCAACTTACAAGCAGAAAAATATAAAGGAAAATATTCTTTAAGATAATGAGGAACATAGTCAAGATGCATAAGCCATATTTGTAAGATTTGACCGGCAAAACAGAAGCTCTTTGCAACTTGCAAACACAAAATATACAAAGGAGAACATTCTTTAAGGAAATGAATAACATAGTCAAGATACAGAAGCCATGTCTGTAGGATTTTGCTTTCCTCTGTTGCAGAGCTATTCTTCACAGTGGGTCCCGGTTGAATCCATGGGCCATGGACCGTGAAGGCCTGAAGCACGCGCAGAGTTTGGCAGCCATGTTGTCATGTGGTGACATAGGTGTGTATGACGTTTTACCCCAGTTCCAATGATGTAAATTAGGATTACGTAGCAAGGAAGTTGCCTGATTCTCTCTCTCTCTCTCTCTCTCTCTCTCTCTCTCTCTCTCTCCTCTCTACACTCTCACACACACACACACACACACACACACACACACACACACACACACACACACACACACACACACACTACCGATCTATCTTGATTGCACACGCCGTCACAATTACGTAAGTAGGCACATTGAACATACATCTGTGTGTGTGTGTGTGTGTGTGTGTGTGTGTGTGTGTGTGTGTGTGTGTGTCTCTCTCTGTCTGTCTGTCTGTCTGTCTGTCTCTCTCTCTCTCTCTCTCTCTCTCTCTCTCTCTCTATCTCTCTTGTGTGTGTGTGTGTGTGTGTGTGTGTATGTGTGTGTGTGTGTGTGTCTCCTCAAGATGTGTTTTATTTTTGTCGTTCTATCAGATAACATCCAAGTCAGAAGACCTGTGTTGGTTCAACAGTTATCACAAAATGATGTTGACAACAGTCGCCATGCTGGAAATCGGATTGTAACGACTTCTCACATGGACAGATGTTTAGACCAAGGGGCATAACTTCTATGTAGATGAACCTACGCATGTTCCAGCTTCCGCGAGCGCGCTGGCTACACACCAAAAATTAATGCGCCAAGGCCTTGCTTAAGGAGTCGAGTATATATAGGCTGGTGCAGTTAGATTGTCTAGAGAATTTTTATTGTGTCTGAAAGTTGATTCTCTCATTTTTTTTGTCATATGGCCATTGAGGTACAAGTCAGGTGGTTCCAAGCAGCCGGATTAAAATGAAAGGAATGGGATTATTTCGGGTCTTCAAGCTGGCGCAAAGATAAGGTTATGGGTGAGGTTATGGGTGAGTGCAAAGGCCTGAAATGTGCCATCAACTAAGGGGAAGGTCGCCTATTTGAAGACTGCATGTGATTTCATCGGTGAAGATTCCCAAAAACAAGGGAAATAATGGGGGGGGGGGGGGGTTGTTCTTTTGATTAGTTATCAGTTTACCCGTGAATGCTGGCACAAACTTATGGCAGGCCTCAAAACGTTTACATGGATAATATCAACTATCATAGTGCTTTAGCGCAAAATCCTAATTGTGATGTATGGCCGCTGGTGACGTGTCTAAGAGGCAAACCTCTCAGGTTGACAGATGTTTGGACCAAGGGATGTAACTCACATACAGATTACTAAAAACCAAGGGATGTAACTCCCATACAGATTACTAAGAGCATGTTGCAGGAACCACGAGCGCGCTGGTGACGTGTTTACGAAGCAAGCCCTGGAATGCCACGATCACTCCCCTGTGGTCTGGTGGGCCAGTCGTGGACAATGATTTCGTCCTTTCCTTGGACAAAGCTCCGATCTTTGACGGACCCTTCATTGTGGGTATGGGCCTTTTTGTGTGTGTGATACCAGTCATGGGAATGAAAAGACAGCACAGAGAGAGAGAGAGAGAGAGAGAGAGAAGAGAGAGAGAGAGAGAGAGAGAGAGAGTAGACAGACAGACAGACAGACAGAGACAGAGAGAGGACAGAGAGAGACAGACAGAGAGACAGACAGACAGACAGAAGACAGACAGACAGACAGACTGACAGAGAGTAACAGCTGGATGATTCCATGATATAGTC
>CM065734.1:16640371-16645371 GCA_033310375.1 Conus canariensis | reverse complement strand
AGCACCGATAATGCATTCAGAAGGCTGCCAGTTCGAATCCCAGACGCCCAACAATCAAAATTGGCATAAAAAAAAAAAAAAATTACTAGTCCCATTCAATGCTTTATCATTCTGGTGCTAAAACTATAATGTAAGATATTCTTCGTCTCCCTTCCCATGGGATGGTTATCCTTGTCAGATATTATTTTCCGGAGGTGGGTATGACCTAACAAAACCTACACTGTTCTTTGGGCAAGTGAACCAGCTAACTGCGAGTATTTCATTGCTTATCGATCCGACGATAAGAAAAAAAAAACACTCTTGCAAAGAGCCGGTGGTTCAAGATTGCATTTTGTGTGCACGTATGCGTGCGTTGTGTGTATGTATGTATGTATGTATGTATGTATGTATGTGTGTGTGTATATATATATATATATATATATGTGTGTGTGTGTGTATATGTGTCTGTATGTGTATATGTATGTATGTATGGATGTATGTATGTGTGCGTTATATGTGTATGTATGTGTATATATATATATATATGTATGTATGTATGTATGTATGTATATGTGTGACACCGGCGGAAGCAGGATTGAGATAGGCTAGAAACAGTGTTAAAATGTGGGAGAACAATTGAGAGTTACTTCTGGCTGGGATAAAACATTGCTTAACCGCCCCTGTACCTAACAGTACTGGAAGTAACTGAAAACATAAACAGGAGATAAACATTTTGAGGAAATCGGAAGATGAAACGTATTGCCCACGCTGCCCTGTGTGTATAGTACAGTGAGGGCGTTCTGCTGGGACATTCCTTAGTGCTGCTTTTTTACTCATGGAACCCATTTTGCTCTTTCGCCAGTCAGTCACAGCTCGCTTTTTATCAACATATAAGACTGACGTGGAACTCTCCCTTCGCCGGTGAAGGCTTCAGGGCAAGAGCAGACAACCACAGCATGAGGGACCTGTTGTGGTCTACTCACTCCGTCATGCCTGCGGTCTGCAGGTTGACCAGGAAGAACGCGCCCGTGGATTGAGCGAAGTACTCTGCCGAGTTGGACATGGCGTAGCTGTCCTCCTGCCACAGGTCGTTGGCCCTGGCGTTGGCGAGGTTGTCCCGGTTCTGGACAGCACGGCATTTTTTCCTTAGGGTTGGGGTTGTGGATGGTGATGGGGGATGTAGTGGTATGTGCTGGATTTTTTTTTTTCATTATAACGAACGAGGACAATTGTCAATGTTATCTTGTTGAGGAAATGGGGGAAACTGTGAAAGCTGGAGATTAGCCTCCTGGAGGATTGGTAGATGGCGAAGAAGAGAAGAGAAGAAGAAGAAGAAGAAAGAGAGAGGGAAGAGAGAGAAGAGAGAGAGAGAGAAGAGAGAGAGAGAGAAAGAAGAAGACAAGGAGGAGGAGGAGAGAAGAAGAGAGAGAAGAGAAGAGAAGAGAGATGATGAGAGATGATGGAAGATAGATGAGAATAGAAAAGAAGATGAGAGATGATGATGATGATGATGATGAGAGGATTAATGTCATTTATGATATGAATATGATCATGTCACATGAAACGAGGACTTTAAAGTCATGATTTATGAATTCTCGACCATAGTCACACTAACGGAGGTATGGTTTTACCAGGACATGACGTGACATTCGTCGTATCAGTAGATTTTGTTTGGGGGGGGGGGGGGAGAGGGACTGGGTCGATAGTTCAAAAGCATTTTGACCCTCCCCCCTCCCCAAACAGAAAAAGAGAAAAAAAAAAAAAAAACCCTGCAATTTTATACAGGCATGTTTCTCAAGCGGACGGCGGTGGGTGGGAGTCGACGGGGGAGGAGGTCAGGGGACAGGGGGAGGGGGGGGGGGATGGGAGGGGGGAGAACTCAAAGCGGCGAGATGGTGGTGGAAGAAATGTCTGAAATCTTTCTAATTGTTGTACAAGCGGGTGGAGGAATGGGGCAGAACGGGTCTCAATGTTCCAAACTCTTGCAGAAGCGGGGAGGGGGGGGGGGGGGGGGGGGAGGGGGGCGGTGGGGGTAGGGGGGGAGTGGAGGCAATCTTCAAGATCATCATAACAGCGATAAGGGGGAGGACGCCATAACATTACATCTTTGCTTTAATCCAGAGAGGCAAAATGGGCACATCAATACAGCCTGAGCCAAGATCTTGACCCAGTATAGCTTATCGAAATCCCATTCAAGAAAATACACACACAATGTCATGCCTTAAATCTGTTATTAAACCTTTCTTTCTTTCTTTGTCCCCTCTCCCCTCTCCCACCTCCCCCCCCCCCCCCCCCCCCCCCCCCCCCCTTCCACTCAGTTATAATATACCTCTTTGGTTTCAAATATTAGGGGCCAAAAGGCAATCTGGCTTTCAATTATTTTCAGGTAGGGTGGGGGGAGGGGAAGGGAGCGGAACACCCCGGACCCCGATGACTCTGACGCAATAGCATTTAGAGAAAAATAAAAACACAACGACAACCCACTGTGATAACATCGTCGAAAAGAATTCGTACGTTGTAATTTCTTTTTTGTTTAAGTGTCGAATACAATCATAATCAAATGGAGAACAGCGAAATCTGAGTGAAGTCATGGCACGGCAATTTTCAGATACAAATGATTGCGTTACATCAGCAAAGAACGATGTTTTGAAACTTGGAAGCATTCACTCAAGAGGGTTTTCTTCTCATTGGAAAAGTAAGTATGGGGATGGCCATTGTGGAAACCGCGATTGTGAGAAAACGTGATGCACCGAAGTTACGCTGTTTATGGCTCAAACGAACTAGGAAGACCAAATCGTAAAATCAGAGGGCTGACCAAACTGTACAGTCATTCTTTTTGACTGTGCCCTTATAAGAATATGAAACAGCATTCAAGTTGTCACTGAGTTTCTAACGCTCGCAAAAAAAAAAAAAAAAAAAAAAAAAAAAAAAAAAAACCCAACCTAAACAAACATAATCAAACACAATCAAAAAGAGCAAAACGACATATTCACAAAAACCGTTGGTCCATCAGAACAGGTCATAATGTTTACTGGGATGCCCAAACGATCAGTTTTTGCCTTTGGGTGTGTTTTTGTCTAAACAAGAGGGAACACTCACTCACACACACACACACACACACACACACACACACACACACACACACACACACACACACACAGGAAAAAAGAAAACTGCATATATGCTAACACTGTTACATTTTTGGTTTCTTGGATGGAGCCACACTTCCTGTATGTGTCTGTGTATGCACATGCGCGCATGTCAGTGTGTGTGTGAGAGAGAACAGAGAGACAGTAAGAGAGAGAGAGAGTGAGAGAGAGGGGGAGTGGGGGGGGGGGGGCGGGGGGTTCCAGGCTGAAATCTCCAGTGTTTCTAGATGCCGCTTCTGATGAATCGGCATTTTTCGGTTATTTTGAATTATGAGAGAGCACCACCAGGATCTTGGTGAGGATATCAATCTGTGTCAAAATGATGTCAATTATGTCATATGATAGTCGCAGGATGGCGGAGGGGTGAATATGTTGGTGGGATTCATGGCTAAACGACGTCACTGCTATGAATACATGATCAAAGATGGGGAATGAAGAGCAAATTATTATGGGCAAACTAATTCTATTTAGTTTTGACATTATTTCTTCTGATCCCAAGCTTGCACACCCAGTAGGTACATTTTACGCGATTCTTTCACATGGTATATTTTGTAGTTCAGTGATCACCGCAAAGACACACTGGTTCGCTTTCACTATACGATGCTCGGTGGCAACTTCCGGGCTACCAGAGGCAATAGTAGTTCGTTCCCTTGCGTCTGTCTTCCTTCCGTGAGTGAAACTGGCCATGGAAGTTGAAACAAACGATGTTATTGGCTGAGACTTTGGCAACAGTTTGGATCCAAATATCAGCAGCTAAAGTCGGATGCAATATTTGTTTATTGATTTGTTTGTTTTGCGCGTACCAGGCTTTCTGTTTGTAAACTAAACCTGTTGAAATTCTGTACAGATGATCACTCTATGTGTTTGTGTTGGGAGGAGTTCGTTGCGAGGTGGTATAGCAGCGAACGCCAAGGAAGAGGTGACTGCTCTCCTTTCAAGGACACTGATGTGAGAGGTCAGTGTCAGGCGGCGCAGCGATCCTTCAAACCATATGGGTGACGGCGGGTCTAGCCTGTGTCGCCGGGGAACGGCTCCTGGAGATCTGGGGCGATCGGCGATGGAGCGCTGCCTGACTACGATTACCGTGGCTGGGATACCATGCTCTGAGCCAGGCAGGCATGGGGGCACTCCTTATGGGATTGGACCGAAAAATTGCCCTTTTGGCCGTAGTGTGCGTGGACCGCCGAATTATAGGGGCTCGTGCAGCGCTCCAGCGGCTTTCGTCCTGCTCCCTCTTTGAGGCAGCCTCACGCGGCACAGGACCATCGCCTCTCGAGCACGAAGAAGGCCGCCTGGTGGTCCTGAAGACAACTTTTTTGGTAAGTGAAAAGAGGCAAAGTACACCAACACCATCGTCGGCCGACCAACACCCAAACTTGAACTAAAGTTCAAAAGGAACCAGAGCTCAGAAAGCGACATACGACAGCCCCTGCACGGAACTCGCCTACTACTGCCAGCGACAACAGTTGCCACAATATGTGCAGACCTATGTCTGCCAGTATACCTTAACCTTAAAGGCCTCCAGCCAATAGGACGTTAATCTCGCCCATCAAGTCAAGTCAAGAGTTTGTGGCTTTGCCTGCCAGTCTTTGTTACAGCGAATCGTTTCTGTTTTGTTTTGTTCAGCTTTCATACGACGAACTAAGTAGTGGCTAACAGTGTCAAAACACAGTAATTTGTTCTTTGTTTATACCTGCTTATTGTCTATTATTCAAAGTTTTCACTTTTGACTTAAAAGTCCTTTAATGGAATATTTTCATTTGGCAATTTTTTTTTGTTTCACTTTTGTATACATTTTGTCATCATACACTGCAATAGTAGAAGCTGTCAAAGGGCCAGTAACTGGGATTACTACGGGTCTGAGTCTCCTAC
>CM065734.1:16630371-16635371 GCA_033310375.1 Conus canariensis | reverse complement strand
CTATCTTTTTCATCAAGGGAGCAAGAGTTACCCGACTTGTTCTTTAATTCGTATGATTTAATTCAAACCATTCAGAAAACTGGTTCTTGCTTTGTTGCAATAACATAGACACTTTTTTTTTTTCAAATTTGGAAGTAAACGCATAAACAGTGATGTCATCTGCGAACACTTCACGAAGAACTGTTAGAAATAAAGTAAGATCTTTTAACACACATTAAGAAAAGTATGTGACCTAGGAGGCAGCCTTGAGGAACACCAAGTTTGAGAACATAGGAGGATACTGGTTTTCATGAACTGAGACGAACTGTTTTCTGTCGTTTAAGAATTACGACTTGAATTCCAGTGCATTGTTTGATACACGGATAACTTTTTAAAAGCGTGTGGGTTTGTTCCTTTTGAGTAAGGGAATACTTTTAACAAATGTGCACTGTGTTTTAAAATTAGAATTGATAAACGTTTGAATATTCTTGTTGGAGTCTCAGCTATTGTGATGGCTTCGGCCGAATGGCTTATCACAGAAAATCTAGTAAGGTTGATGTTTATGAGCATTTCAATTAAGACATATGGCGTATGTGAGCATTTCAATTAAGTTCGAATAGATCTCTTACTGTACTATCCATTTACGGTTATCTTAATTGAAGACGCATAGGAAAAAGGAAGAAAAACATGAAAGTAGTGTAACTGTCAGAGTGTGATGCTCTTTTCATGTTGGAATTTGTTATTTTGTATTCCATTTTCTACTTTTTGTCTTCCTGTCTTTTGACATGTATATCTGTCTTTCTGTTTCGTTTCTTGGGTCGTTTCCATTTGTCTTACCTTTCTTTTTTCACCTTTTTCCTCATGTTTTGTTTTGCTTCCTTTTTCTGCTTTCTCTCTCCCTGTTTTTTTTTCTCTGTATCTATCCTCTGTGTCTGTCTTTATTATATTTTTTCATCATGTATTATACATTCTCCTTTGTTTCTTTTCTTTCTCTTTTCGCCTTGTCCAATTCAATGAAAGCATGATTACAGAAAAAAACAACAACAATGGAGTCTGTATTCCTTAGTGTGCAAAATTCCAAAATCCTTACGTATTTCTGACTTGCAGATTGTAACACAGAATTAGAGTTGAGAATTTACTATTTTTGAACAAGCCTAAAATGAAAAGCTCGTGTACGTACACAATGTTGATCTTTCACCACTATTGATCTCAACAATGTCTGTGCTCGAATCGGTTGCTATCGAGTGGGAACATTTTCACAGAAAGAGGCTTTGAAAATACGGTCTTTGTTAGGATTCATGGTGGCCCACGCTCATTCGCCTCATTGGCATTTATAGAACACTTTTGAGATTTTCATGTTTGGCTCATGTCTTTTTATCATTTAAATCTGATCTCCTTAAAGTGTTCGAGGAAACCGTAACATAACAGAATTAGCTGTCTATCGATTCTGAGTGCTTTTCTGGAAGCAGTCTGATCTTGAGAAACACGGGTTCCCTTCGAAAACGCTTGACAGCAGAACAAAAGGGAATCATCACCAGTAGGCGCCCACCTACACGCCCAGCAACATCAGGTCGATTATGACAACATCAGCGTTCTCGATCGTGACAACAGATGGTTTCAGCATGGGGTGAAGGAGGCTATACATATTGCCGCCAACAACATTACATTCAACCAGGACCGGGACAGACACACCTTGCCATTGGTGTACAACACCATCATTGTTCAGTCACATGATCAGGGTTCGACCCGTGGTCGTGTGCACTGAACTCCAGTTCACCCAGTAGCAACACCACCGCTGAAGAAGACGGACGGAGGTCTGTCGAAAGCTCCAAGTAAGTGCTATTCCAAGCTGAGTGACCTGTTTAAATCCGGTAGTCGTTACGGGTTCCCCACTTGACAACTTTTCCCTCACAACATCTTTTCAGCCAGACCTGCCAAATCACCCACCACCCTCACACAAGACTCACCGCAGTCATTGACCGTGTCCAACAGTTGGGACTTCCCACGACCTTGATGTAGTGACCAGTGGCCGGCTTGGTGTCTTCGACAACATCTCCATTCTGGTTGAAGTACATGAACTTAAACCCATCGTAGTTATTGGAGCGGGCAGTCACGGTTCTTCTTGCAAACCGCTCCCGGTCCGCCGTGCTGTGCGAAAAAAAGAAAAGAAAGAACAAGATGCAAAGCATATAAACGTACTCCCAGTTTATCCTGAATACGCGTGAGATATTCCATAAAGAGGAAAAACCGTCTTGGGCTGGTGTAACCGTTAGTAACTGCTATTCTGGTAAACATCGGCCATCATCTGTGACCTGTAATGAACATACTTACAAATTTTCAGAAAGATCGGCCAAGTACTTTCTGAGATTTTCCATAAAGAAGAAAACATTATGGGCCATTAGTAACGGCTAAAACGGTAAACTTAAACATCGAGCATCATCCGTGACCCATAATAAACATACCTACAAATTTTCAGAAAGATCAGCCAAGTACTTTCTGAGATAAGATCAGCCAAGTACTTTCTTTCATAAAGAAGAAAAACCGTTACAGGCCGTTACAGCCGTTTGTAACGGTATAACGGTAAACTAAAACATCGGGCATCATCCGTGACCCATAATAAACATACCTACAAATTTTCACAAAGATCGGCCCAGTAGTTTTGTCTGGAGCGAGTGGAACAAATTTTGACCACGGACGGACACACACACACACACACACACACACACACACACACACACACACACACACACACACACACACACTTACACACAGCATTTCTTCGTTTCCATTCTAAAGTACTCCCTGTTTTTTAAGAACTGGGAGTACAAAAAGACACGTCCAGTCTCCATCAGTTGGGATATGTTTTGCGCCAATCAAAAAAAAAAGGCTGATGAAATGGCGGCTGAAATCAATGCGATGAAAATGGTACATTCAGCACCGTCTGGGCAGTGTTTCAACTAAAAGAAAGTCGGTGAAATCACATCAGACATTTCTTTGATCAGAAACAAGGCAGTCTGCACCAATCAGAAGGCGTTTTGTACAAATATGAGCAATAAGATGCCAGCTGATGTTACATTCATTTAAGCGGTCAGTTATAATGTCTTTTTCGGCATTGTAGTTTCATACTGGTGGTGCCCGTTCATGTTTTACGTCCTGTGGTTTTGATAGTTCGTTGACAATTAGTATTTGGGGCAATGTTTGAAAAAAAGATGATGGATGCGCAGAGAACAAAGGATTGAGAGACAAAGACAGAGGGAGTAAAGAGTAAAAAGTACCCGTTTTCTGTCTATCTGTCTGTCTCTCGCTCTCCCTCCCCCCTTCTCTCTCTCTCTCTCTCTCTCTCTCTCTCTCTCTTCTCTCTCTCTCTCTCTCTCTCTCTCTCTTCCTTCCTTCCCCTCTATTTCTCTCAATACTTGTGTGATAATGCAATTGGTTTCTTTTCATGTTTATCGCCTTCTGATGGGTCAGGTCAGTGGAAATGAAGTGTGTGTGTGTGTGTGTGTGTGTGTGTGTGTGTGTGTATCTGTGTGTGTGTGTGTGTGTGTGTGTGTGTGTGTGTGTGTGTGTGTGTGTGTGTGTATGCAGGCGCAGAGAGAAGTGTATTGGAAGGGGTATTGGAAGGTTCAATTGTTCAGTTGCAGAAAAACAGGGAGAAGGAGAAAGCAGGGACTAGCAGGCTGTCTGGAGACAACTCAGAACTCAGACCTTGGAAAAACTTTACTCAACCCAGAATTGACATTTGTAAGAATAGCCTGTCCTTCCAGATTTCTCCTCTCTAAATCTAATTATTGATACGAGGTATAACAAAACTCACAGAGTGAAAAGGACGCAGGTTTTACACACGCACGCGCACACGCGCGCGATGGCGCGCGCGCGCGACCGCGCGTTTATGGATATACGTCATGTATTCGCTCATGAGCCTATGATTATGCGTGCTTAGAAAACTAACACACGAGCATGTGTATATTCATAATCTCAGATTAACAACACGCAATAACACGCTCGTACATTCTGACAGTGAATACAGATATGCAAACATATTTAAGTCAGAGAGAGAGAAAGAGCGAGAAACTGGGCGAGAATAAAGGCAAGAATATACCTTTCATATACAGTACCAATATAGCAAAATTCAAGATACAACACGTGTATAGTCACTTACCTTAAAGGAGCCATGGAGAAGTTTCCATTACGAGTGATGATGGGAGAGCTGCAGATAACGGCCGCTGAAAACACCAATGATGCATACTGAGAAGACAGGAACAACGCCATGCTTGTAGCACGTGCGCAACGGATGGTGGAGTATGCGGGACTGACTGGTAGACTGCCTGTGAAGCCTGAGTGGTTATTTTTAAAGCGAAAATCTTTTGACTGAATGCTTGGACGTTCGATGCCTTACTGTTCGTTAATCGGTTCAATGTTGAGTCAGTGGTTGAAATGATCATGTACAGCCGGTGAATTGAAAACTTACAGATTACCAATTTAAAAAAACATATGATCAAAGCATGGAAAAGTGTTTATGCCAAAGTTCGTGTTATATGACAAGCAGTCTTTCGTTCTGTTTTAATAACTCCATACACAGCCATGAAAACATGGTCATGAAACACACACACACACACACACACACACACACACCACACACACACACACACACACACACACACACACATGTACAAAGCCGAGACAGATGACAGAGACGAGAGGGAACAAGGATACTACACTAGAACGTAGAAAGTAGCGAACCATCATTTTTTAATGGTAAACTGCACATCTTGATGTGCAAATACAATCAAAATAGTTTTTTTTTTTCTGAAGAAGAAAAGGGCAGCGTTCTTTGTAAGACCTTCAATGGGATAATCTTCAGCCGAACCGAAGCTGTGCGTAAGGTGTTGGTGCAGTCCACACTACGTCATTGTGCTATGGAGCGAGCGCACAACTCCATTGGAGAAGGTCACAATGTCCTTCAAAAGTCAGAAGACAGTGCCAAGAGGGAAAGCCCCCTGTTTGGAAATTCCTCTTGCAGA
>CM065734.1:16622871-16627871 GCA_033310375.1 Conus canariensis | reverse complement strand
GCCCCCCCCCCCCCCCCCCCAAAGTCCACTTTCACACAAGTATCCCTGACTTACAAAAAAGTCCACTTTCACACACCTATCCCCAAGTTACAAAAAGGTCCCCGCTTTCAAACAACTATCCCCAAGTTACAAAAAGGTCCACTTTCACACAACTGTCTGTTAAGTACGTATTCCACTTTTCATAGTTCTGTTACAACCCCTCCCTTGTACCCATGATCTTTCACAAGCATCATGAGTTTCACTAAATTACAGTCCTGTGTGCCATGGTGGTGTTATGCACACTGTAGTACAATACGTCATTAAATGGAAAACGTATCCAGAGTTCTTGCTCGTATCCACGTTTACCCAAGTCCCCGGTGCAATGGTATACATTTCGAAATTACACACTACACATTATATTGGTGACTACAATTTAGTGGAAATCAGGGTGATTATGAAAGAGATGGGTACAAGGGAGCGGTTGTAACAGATCTAGAAGAAAGTAGAATACGAACTAAAGGACAGTTGAGTGAAAGTGGACCTTTTTTTAACTTGGGGATGGTTGTGTGAAAATGGACCGTTTTGTAAGTTAGGTATAGTTGTGCCGAAGTGATTCTTATGTCATTTAGGCTTAGTTGTGTGAATGTTGACAATTACGTAACTTCAGATATATGTTTGAAAGGGGGCCATTTGATTACTAACAGACAACTGTGTGAAAGCTGGCCATTTTATGACGTAGGCCTATAGTCGGGTGAAAGTGAGCCATTGCAACATGAGGATTTATTGTGGGAAAGTGGACCTTTTTGTAAAATGATAATGATATGAAAGTGGGCTGTTTTGTAACCTGAGGACGGTCGTGTGAAAGTACACCATTTTGTAACTAAGGGAGAATTTTGCAAACGTGGGCAGCCCATTTTGTAATCTTAGTGAACAATTTTTTAGTCTTTAAGGATTTGAAGGAAAGACCCTTGCAAAGCAAAATAACAAAAAGTTTTTCGAATGCTACTAACGTGAACGAGCAATTCAATTTCCCGTTGTTTCAGCCTATCTAAAGTTAAAAACAGAACACTTACGACACAGAATAACACAGTTCGGTTCACGTATAATACAGAACTACACAAAACAATATACACTGCAATGCATTATATCAGAGACAACCACGTACAATGTTCTTGTCCAAGAACACTTCGGTATCAATAACACTTGACAAACTGTGCTCACAACAGACATTGCAATAATGAAGGTCTACTGATCTTGTAAAGTATATAGTTTGTTGAATCAAATTCAAAATAAATCCGTGGTCAGTTACATGGGCAGGAACACACACACACACACACACACACACACACACACACACACCACGCACACGCACGCGCGCGCGCGCGCGCGCACGTACGCACGCACGCACACACTCACTCACTGTGCGAGTATGCTCTTCACATGTGTGTGTGTTGTTCGAGGTGGTGGTGGTGGTGGTCTGTTTAACGTCTGTTCACTAAAAGTGATATTAGACGGTGGGAAAGGATGCGGAAGAGGGGATGAGCTAGGGAGAGTGGGAAGGAACTGACTGCATGTAAAAGTTTGATATGAATGTTCGTGTGTTTCTCGGTACTTGCGTGAGTCTTCTTCTTCTTCCTAAAATACTGGTTCACTCAAAAACGAGTAGGTCACCAGCGCGCATGTTAAAAAGTAAAATAAAATAACATAAAATAGTGTGACTCAGTCTGTTGGCCTCTGGAGCAAATTTGGCATCAAAGTGTGTACAAATGTTTAAAATATAATTATTGAATAGGGAAAATGGGTAAAAATGTTGGATAATTATCAAACAATGAGTATCAAAGCTATGAACATAAAAAAATCAATAAGAATCTACCAAATATGAAATGACGATAACGCATCAATCCTTTAACATCGAATTAACAAATAACACACTAAGAAAACAACAGCCAACACATGCATTTGCATGTCAATATAACGCGCGCGCGCGCGCGTATGTGTGTGTGTGTGTGTGTGTGTGTGTGTGTGTGCGCGCGCGCGCGCGCACGCGCACACGTTCCTGTTCGTACATTCGTGCCTTTAGATGGCAAAAATTGGTCGGAGGTGGGGGGAGGGGGGGGGGGAGGGGGGGGAGGGGAGGCAATTTAAGTATACGTCAGCTGGTCTCTTTTGCGGTTAATTTGGCCTCGTTTTAAAGATGCCGAATCGAGCGTTTTCAGATGGAGAGAACGACACACATTGGGCTGACATACAAACCTGGTTTAATTGCCGTCTCACTTTGTTTCACTCACGATCCTTTCACCTGTACGTTCATTACACCTTGTCTCGTGGTTTTCTATAAACAATCGAACAAAACCCCAATGTTTTCTGTATAGCAAACAGCTGTATAGCAAACAGTTGTAAAGCTTTCGCCACACACGGTTTTGGTTAGAGAACACGATTCTCTGCTTTGGTAGATGAAAAGGTAGCGAACAAGCCAGAATATTAGCAATCTCTGTCGAAACAAATTTTCGGAGAGACAGACAGACAGACAGACAGACAGACAGACGGACGGACAGACTGACAGACAGACAGTGGAAGAGACAGAGGACCAGGAGGGATTGGGAGGGTATAGTACATTAATACAGAAAATGCAGACGGTAAGATCCTGAACTAAATAATAGGAGGTACGTTGATATCATACCAAAAAATACTTTCTCTTTTTGCAAGAAGAAAAAGAAAAAAGTGAATGGGGAGAAAAAAAAAAAAAAAAAAAAGCTTGAAGACAACCCGACCCCAAAATCTCACGACGGGACGCTTATGAAAGATCTTGCAAAACCAGAAACTCTCAACATTCTCATTCGCTTCAGACTGAGGATTCGTCATCAGCGTTTCTCTTTAGAGACAGTAATGTGGATCCTTGCTGTCGTTCTGATCTCTCTGCCGGGTATGCTAACAATGCAGACGTTCAATTATTCGTCCGTTGATTCATTTATTCACTGTTCGTCCGTGCACTCATTCACTGTGAAACGTAGCTGGCGATCAAATTAGTTTCAGATCAGTCTTTTCGTTTCAAGACTCAGCTAGCTCGGTTTCGAAATTCGGTGTTGACATGTTGATCTTTGATGGTTTAGTATTAAGCTAGCTGGCATCCTTGCATCCTTGGTGTGGCTCTGTGGCTGGCTGGAATTCCAACAAGATGACGACGTAATTCAGTGCTTCTGGTTCTCTTCTTTATGCATGCATTCATTTACCTAGTGTCAGATGCACGCAGCAAGGTGAAACGAGCACAACAGTTGATAACTTTTTTTGTTTGTTTGTTACATTTGTTACGAGAAACTAGAATCCAACTTCTGTTCTTTGCAAATTTGAAAAATTATTGATGAAGACCCCCCTCCAAAAAAAAAAAATGTTGACAAATGCATCACAAGACAAAACACGATGCGTTTCGACCTCTTAGGTCTTCTTCGGGCAAGATACACAACACTCAATTGCATTGTCCTAAGTGTTGGGTATCTTGTCTGAAAAAGACCTAAGAGGTCGAAACGCGTCATGGTTTGTCTTGTGATTGGTTTGTCAACGTTTTTCGGCGGAGCTTTATCAAGAATTTTTTTCTAATTTGTTCAGACTTCCGCCTGCAGTCGTCTCACTTTGCAACTCGATCCTGTTCTTTGGCACGTCAGGGAGCGCGACATGCTTATTAAGTTGAGTTTATGAGAGTTGGTTCAAATCTCGTGTTTAATGATCCTGACACAGAAAGCTACGATTCTGGTGACAAGCTCGAAGTCTGTAAAGCCAGCAGAAGACTAACAGTTCAGTACTCTTGACCATCGCAACTGTTCTCGAACACAAAAGCCTGTCCCTTTTGACTTTAAATCTCAGAACAAATTCTAAACGTAATTGATAGCGAACCGCCAAGAAAACGTAGACAAACGAATCACAAGACAAAACACGACGCGTTTCGACCTCTTAGGTCTTCTTCAGGCAAGATACAAGACACTCCGGACAACGAAAATGAACGAGCAATCGTTTGTCTTCATTCACTTCAGCGCAAGATGGGCGTTGATTCAATGGCCGTGTTTTGTCTTGTGGTTCGTTTGTCTACGTTTTCTTAGCGGTTCGCTGTTAATTCTATTTAAAATTTGTTTAGATTTCCGCCTGCAGTCGCCTCACTTTGCAACTAGATATAAATCTCAGTTTGTTTTCATTGCCCTTTCTCTCTCACCCTCTCGATAATTTCCAGATCATCAAATCGAAAGTTCAAGAAACATGATGCGGCACAGCCAGTCATCAGTCATGGAATAGTCTAGAATGTTCGAGAATCATGACGTGGCACCACCAGTCAATGTGCTTGGAACTGTCATGAGAAATCAAGAATCATGTCGTGTTACTTACTACCTATCAAAATGCTCAGAACAGTCAAGAAACAATTTCTGGAAACCTCCTGTACTTTCGTCTCAATTCAGGTATTTTCAGGAGACTTCCTGAATGATTTCGCAATTTACATATATGTCATTTTATAAACAAAAGTCGCGTGAAATTTAACACAAACGAATTCAAACCCAGTGTGTATAGATCTGAATCAACCGTTGATAGTAAATAGGCCTACTGTCGATCTGTTTGTGACGTTACACACACACACGCGCGCGCGCGCGCGCGCGCGCACACACACACACACACACACACACACACACACACACACACACATGAATGATAAGCTTCACTTTTTTCTGTCATTGAATCCGATGGGTTTGCTGAACAAAACGTCCATTGAAAACAAAACAAAGCAAAAAAAAAAAAAAAAAAAAAAAAAAAAAAAATTAATACACAAGGAGAAAGTGATCAAATTAAGGGGAGACAATAATTGCGTTGAGGATGATGATGAATCACAGCTGCAGTTATGGCCAATGCCGCACTGAGAGTGACGCCAGGGACCACATCAAATCACGTGACCCTGATTTGTACAACTTCCTGGTTCAAGTCTGGACCAGTGGCAACGGTGACCAAGCCAGTGGCCTGCAGATGTGTTATGACCGAAGGGAAGT
>CM065734.1:16592871-16615371 GCA_033310375.1 Conus canariensis | reverse complement strand
GTCCATGTTGTTCGGTGGAGTCATGATGATTACTTTTCAAATTTACTGGAGACAAGTCTAGTGTTGTTGTTTTTTTTGTTTTGTTTTGTTTTTGTTTTTGTTTTGTTTTGTTTTTTTTTGCTGTCCCAACCTCTGCGCCACCTCAGAGGCAGTGCACCCACGCCGCTCATTCCGACACCCCGTCCACAGCCACAGCCCGGTCGGCCCCGCCACAGCCCCGGCACCGGCAATCCACAGGGAGCAGTCAATGTCAAGTCGTCAAGAGGCAACCCACCGGAGGAGACACTGCACTGCTGCCGAGTCACTTCGGTGGTGTTCAGTGGCGCCTGTTCTGATCTAACATACGCAGGACACCACCAACTAAGCCCCCAACTGACGACAATAATTCCGGAGCCGGCGGAGACAAGTCTAGTTCGTTCGTCTACACCTGTCTTTCTTCTGTGGATCAAACTGACCATGAAAGTTAAAGCAGGCGATCTTCTTGATGGGACATGGGAAAAAAAATTGACCTGAACACCAGTAACAACGACTCGCCGGAAAAATCTATGTGTCTGTTTTCCGCTTACCACGTTTTCTCTTTTTTCAACCTGAACTTTATGAAATTCTAGGCTGATGCTCTCTCTCCTCTCTCTCTCTCTCTCTCTCTCTCTCTCTCTCTCTCTCTCTCTCTCTCTCTCTCTCTCTCTCAGCAGTGACCTGTTTCTGTTCTCTTTTGTTCACCTTTCACACAAGGAAATGAGAGAATGATCTGTACATTATTCAGCCCTTTACATTGTCTGTCTGTTCCTCATAGTTTTTATTTTCAGCGAAAAATCTGTTAACGTCATATATTAATTGACTGTTTGTGTAGAAGAAAGAGAAGAAAAAAAAAGTAGGTGGCAATCTTCTTCTGTAACTTTTGTCATCACACACTGTAAACTGCATTAACAGCGAAAGGGTTAACAATATAACTTACCACAAGTCACAGGCTTCGAAAACTTTGCACTCCCTGTGGTCCTTCTGGAGTTATGGAACTCGATTCGACGATGTGCCTATACTGCGGTGGGGTCCATGGTCAAATAATTAGAGCATTTGCCTGTAGAGCTGATGGTCGTGAGTTGGAACCCCTCATGGGGTCGGATTTCAACAGCTTGGAAACTCTCTCTGTCCACCCATCAGAAAACAAGTGCCTGATTCAGCTCAGGGAGGCAGAGGCAGTGGAAGAAGAATGATGGACCTGAATGTCACCTCGCTCTGCCCCAGACACAACGCAGAGAACCACTCAGAGTTCACCGCCCTCACAACCATCAGTCTTTGGGACTTTAACCCTCCAATCTATTGCAACGCTACAGATGATTAATCATTGTTGAAAAATCAACGTTTCAGGACGTCTGTGATCCTCTATGGTAACTCAGTCTCTCCTGAACAGAAATAAGTCATTACAAATAAAATGCGGAGACTGTCCAGTCTGCTGAAACATGTGCAGAGTAGCATCCATTCCTATATGACTTTGGAAGATGGAAAATGACAGAGAATGAACGTCAAATTTGATGTGTGCAGCAAGCGAAGAGATGAATCACCTAGTTATCTGACTCGTGAACTGAACCCCAAATCTTCCAATCAAGAACGAAGCTTTATTTGCTGGGTCGACCGTACCCCCAATAATTCTTCACTTACGGGATTTGAGGTTTGGCTCTAGAAAATGTCCAACTCAACGCCAATCTTGTGCCAAATTTGACAAAGATAAGTGATTGCTCGTTCATTTTCGTTGTCCCGAGTGTTGTTTAGCTTGCCTGAAGAAGACGTAACAGGTCGAAACGCGTCGTGTTTCGTCTTGTGATTTCGTTTGTCCACGTTGTTCGGTGGGAGTCAGTATAAACACTTTTTCAAATTTGTTTAGACGTCCGCCTGCGGTCGCCTCACTTTGCAAGTAAAATCATAAACAAAACAAAAAAGAAAACGAAAACATATGGCGTCCCCTCACCCCCTCCTGTTCTCCAGGAGTCAGACCCTCCTTGTCAACCATGTGGGCGAACTCGTGCACCAAGATGTTGTTGATGTGATTGTAGGGGTCGTTGGCGGTGCACAGGACGTTGTCCTCCAGGACCAGGGCTAAGGTGGCTGCGCCCCCGGCCATCGTGTCCACCTTCCGCCCGTCGTCCGTGCACGTGTGGGAGCAGCTTCCGTTACAGAGATCTGTGGCAGCATGACTCTTTCTCTGTCTGTCTGTCTGTCTGTCTCTCTCTCTCTCTCTCTCTCTCTCTCTCTGTCTCTGTCTCTCTCTCTCTCTCTCTCTCCTCTCTCTCTCTCTCTCTCTCTCTTTCACACGCTCTCTCTCTCAAATTTGAAAAAAAAAAATCTAAACTTACTTGTTACATGGCGACTTTCTTTCGTTCTCAGATTTGTCTGCAGTCCACAATACTAGTTAAACGTTTTGAATGTATAAACGATCCAACCGACAATCCATTTTGAAGTCACACATAGGCTATTTCTGGTGCGTGCGGTTTTATCAAGTTAGGTCCACTATCTCTCATCTTGTTGCTGTTGTCATGAATAAACTCAATGGCTTGGTAAATAACTTCCTAACCAAGAAAGACATTTATCATCTCCTGCTAAGTATATAACAGTGGGGTTTTTTCCCCCAATTCCACCCGAATAGTGACCGGAAAATCAAGAACTGTAAACACGTCTGAACGCTTTCTGTTCTCCATAGAAACATGTGACTTGGAAACTGCAGGCCTGGGCACTTTCTTGTGTGTAGTGTGTTGTTTGCGGGTCAGTGCAGAACTCTGATTTTTTTTTTTACCGCCGCTCTTTATTATACCGCACTGACCACAGATACAGTGGAACTCTGCATAACGACGTTTAGCTGCCCCTGAAAATTGGGACATGAAAGAGGGAGTCAGTATTGTAAGATACTTTAAGTGAAGACAAAGACGGACATATTTGAAAAACAAACAAACAAACAAAACTGGTCTTCAAAGAGATTTTTTTTTATGAAATGCATCTAGGACCGACAAAGAAAACATCCTGAAAAAGAAAATATAACACGAATCTTTAAAAGACGAGAATCTTTATGGGGAGGCAAATTTTGTACAGGAAAAAGCAAACATATTCAAACAACAATAACAACAACAACACAAAACCACATGTCTTCCATTTGAGGTAGTCTTTGCTTGGAGAAGCTTAACTTTGAAAAAACAAAAACCCAAGGGGGAAGGGGAGAGGGGGCGGGGGGCTGTTAAAGGGAGGCGATCTTCATTGGGTAATCAATTTAGTACACAGACACCCAGACCCAAACTTTAAAGGGAGGCAATCTTCACTGGGAAATCAGTGTAGTACACAGACGCCCAGACTTCAAAGAGAGGCAATCTTCACTAGGAAATAAGTGTAGTACACAGACGCCCAGACCTTAAAGGGAGGCAATCTTCACTGGGAAATCAGTGTAGTACACAGACACCCAGACCTTAAAGGGAGGCAATCTTCACTGGGAAATCAGTGTAGTACACAGACACCCAGACCTTAAAGGGAGGCAATCTTCACTGGGAAATCAGTGTAGTACACAGATGTCCAGACTTTAAAGGGAGGCAATCTTCACTGGGAAATCAGTGTAGTACACAGACACCCAGACCTTAAAGGGAGGCAATCTTCACTGGGGAGATTCTGTGTGGACGACTTTCCAGAACGAATGCCCAGTACTTACCTCGGCAAGCCTCGCTATCGGCATAGACAGCAAAGTCGGGGAAAACCGTTAGTTTTTCCTCCGCCGTGAAGATACCCGCCCCACCAGGACTGCTGGCCATCCGGTTAAAAATATGCGGAGGGGTGTGTCTCATCATTGCCATCAGTGTCTGGATCGCCTGCCAGTTTGGTGAGCGAGATTTGTCAGTCAGGACATTGAAATTCAAAGCCACCCAATACAGAGTGATACCAATACAGTATGGTCAACCATAGCTGGCTACATGCCAGAGCAGTGAAGTACAGTATGATCGACATATTTCAACATGGCATGATCGAGTACTGTGTGGTATGATATACATGCATGAGAATTCAGTGAGCTGGTGTGTTGGTAGTACACTAGCCTACACTAGTGTGTTATAAACAGGACAGCACAGTGCAGATTTGAAGTGCATGCCCGCGCGCGTACACGTGTGTGTATGTGTGTGTGTGTGTGTGTGTGTGTGTGTGTGTGTGTGTGTGTGTGTGTGTGTGTGTGTGTGTGCACGCATGAACACACACTCGCACTCACATACCTACTCTGTTACAGTTTTACTTCACTTATCATCATCATCATCTGCATCATCGTTGTCATCATCATCATCATCATCATTTAATTCAGAACTACATGTTTGGGTTCCGCTTTGTACGAGTGAAGTTTCATTTGACACTTGTTTGCCAATGACATGTGAGCAAATGGCATAATGATTCTTAAGGTCTGCTTAGAGTTCCATAATCAGGCAGAAAGAGCAAGAAGACTCCAATTTTTTCAATATTTTGAGCGTTTTAATGACTATGATATATAATGGTTCTCAATACTTCTGGAAAGTTTCATTTTATTGACTTGTTGTCCTACGTCATAATTCTTCAACGTTGTAGAATACATTATGATTGTCCACTGGCTAAACTGCGCCATATTTCTCGAACTTTCGATTCCATGACTATAATCAGTTGGGATCTGGAAGATCGTCAGGAACTGTGCCCAATTTCCTGGTAGTTTGAAATGTGTTTGTTTGTGGAAAAGAGTATTTCGACGGAAAGCATAGATCGCTTGCGCAAGCTTTCGAAAAGAAAAAAAAAAAAGGAACGATGTTAGTCTTGAGCTTTAGTTAGGCCACTTAGTCGTGAAAACCGTGCAGCTTGCAAGCTTGACGTACATGTCATGAACAAATAGCAAAAGGTGACTGGTTTATCACTCGTAGAATGGGCATTCAGGCACTCAGAGAGCAGACTGGTCGATGGCGTCGTACGGTGAGGTGTTGACAAGGGAACTTGCCAGTACCAGTGACTCCGATAGAATCTCACCAAGGGCATTGACGTGAACGGGAAATCGAAATCGAGTTCACCACGAGAGCAGGGTATGAAGGGCAACAGAATTTGAGACTTCTTTTTCTATGGCTGATCGATGAGGATGATGAAGACGATACTACGAATTTCCATTCTGGTTTCAGCATGACAGGGCTGTATTCCACGCTTACTTTCATAATATATCCCGGCGTCAACCAGGCCCGAGAAATACAGACACCTGCAGTGCCAGTCGGAAAATCTTAGCAATTCTTTCAGAGACGCATTCATTAAGTGGAGGAAACATGACTGCGTGGTCCCAGTCTACCCAGTTGAGCTCATAGTTACTCAAGTGTGGGTAGGAGCCGGTCGCGGTAGAACAATCCCACAAATAAAAGCTACAGAAGGGAATCGAACCGACGACCTCCAAGCTGGGAGTCCACAACTCTACTGGCTTCAACATGGCAGCTGGCAGGATGCTGGACCATGACAGAAACGCTGTGTAGATGTCTTTCCAATTCTTGAGACATTTCTAAGAGAACGAAAGAGGCGAAGGGAAATTTAATTCTTGCGTAAGTGTATTCAACCTGGACATATCTAGGCATGTAGCTTATTGTGTTTCATATTCACTAAGCAACTGTGTATTCATTTCGTTATTTCGTTTGCTTTTACGCAGCGACGACTTCTTTTTCGTTTTTGTCTTCCTCCCCTCTTCCTCTTCTTTCTTTCTTCCTTCCTTTCTTTCCTTTTTTTTTTCTTCTGTCTGTCTCTCTTTTCTTCTTTCTTTCATTTTCTTTTTCTTTGTTGCAACAAAGAGAATAAATGTGTCAGTACACCAAACATCAGAACATTAATAAACCCAGACGCTCTGTATCAAACGCACAGATTTGAAGGATGAACGAGAATTGATAAAGCAAAAAAAAAAATAATAATAAAATAAAATAAAAAGTGGGGAAAAAATGGGAGGATGGAGAACCCACCAAAAAAAAAAAAGAAAGAACTTGCAAAAAGATGTGGGGGAAAAAATGGAGGCTGGAGGACAAAGAAAAAAAAATGTCTGAGTTAGATCTTTCTGACCGGGAGGAAAAAGCGGTTCCTGTTCGGCGGCGTTCCCCTACAAACTGTTTAATCCAGACCGGCCAACCAATCAACCACCTTCCAACAAGACTCACCACATTCAGTGTCGACTGCGAAGTGAGTGGACTTCCCACGACCTTGATGTAGTAACCAGTGGCCGGTCTGGTGTCTTCGACGATATCTCCATCCTGGCTGAAGTACATGAACTTGAAATCACTGGAGTAATCGGCGTCGTCAGTCGCTTCGCGTTTTACCAGCCGCTCCCGGTCCGCCGGGCTGTGCGAAAAAAAGAAAGAAAGAAAGAAAGAAATCCGGTCTTAATCATTTAGGATACGTTATTCAACAATTAAGAAAGCCAGTGAAGTAATAGTTGACATCAATTTGTTAAAAAGAAGCACGTTCTCTACCATTTTGGAAGTTGTTCTTCTTTAAAAAAAAATAAAAATAAAAGAGAGAGAGAGAGAGAGAGAGAGAGAGAACTCATGTCGATGAAATTACAACAGACATTTGTTTGATTGAAGATAGCACAGTCTGCGCCAATCACAAAGCGTTTTGAACGGGTACCGCCAATGAAATAACAGCTCATATTTCATTCATTAAAAATTCGATTATAATTGTCATTTGTGGTACTGTAATTTGACTCTGGTGCTGTCGTTCTTCGCACTTTGAGTTCTGAGGTTTGAATGTCATGTTGTCAGTTTCTACTCTTTGGGCTCTGTTCCTTAAATGATAGATATGCGCAGAGAAGAACGTGAACAGCGAGGCAAATAGCGACAGAAAAAGACTAGGGAGGGAGGGAGAGATACCCAACCTCTCTCTCTCTCTCTCTCTCTCTCTCTCTCTCTCTCTCTCTCTGTTTGTGTGGGAGGAGGAAGACGGGGGAGAAGCGAGTGGAGTGAGGAGTTGTTCAATTGTTCAATTCCAAATAACGGGAGGAAGAAAAAATAATGGACGGAGAGACTGACGAGAAAGAACTCAGAAATCGGACCTTAGAAAAACTGCAGTCACTGAAGATTTGATGTCTCAGAAGTAGCCTGCTCTTCCAATGTCTCCTTTCTAAACTTAATCATTAAAGAGTGTAAAATAAAGATAACAACGCAAGCCTGTGATTATGCATACGTTCCAACATCTTAAAATAACTGCAACAATAAAATACACATAGTGGTATGCAAGTATGCACAAATCACAGAGAGCAAGAGAGAAACACGGGTTAAAGAACACACATTTCATGGTTGTGTCATTCCAACATAAATCAGTGTGTAGCAGATGCACAAACACTGACCTTAGAGGATCCGTGGAGAAGACTCCATAAGGAGTGACGATGGGGGACCTGCAGATAACGGCCCCTGAACACACCAATAATGCATACTGAGGAGACATGACAACGCCATGCTTGTTGCACGTGCACAATGAGTGGTAGTGTCTGAGGGTCTGACAGAGAGACTGCCCGTGAAATCTTTTTTTTTTTTTTTTTTTTTTTTGGGGGGGGGGGGGGGGGACCGTTTGACTGTATGATGCCTGATTGTTCGTTAATCACTTCTATGTGAAGTGAACCGTTGGAAGACAGTATACTGTCTGTGAGTTGTAAAGTAATGAGTTAGCAATACAAACGTCGATCTGTTATATCTCAGTTAGGCATTAAGATCATGTTTCCTGTTCTCTGCGAGCAACCTTACTTTCTGTTTGAAAACTTGACACCGCCATAAATACGTTATCATGTCGTCCAATATCACTTTAATAATGATATAAATTAAACTGAAGAAAGAATACAGCAGTCGTCATGAAAATAAGAAGAAACGTGAGTATAGCGGGGAAGGAGAGTGACGAATCGAGTAGTCCACGCTTCCAGGTTTCTGCTGGTTCTCTCTCTCTCTCTCTCTCTGAGAAAGCGTTCCATCAGGATGACGAGGTTGCTTACTCTCTCTAGGTTTAGTCTTTGAAGAGACATATGCTTTGAAACTTTCCAGATTAAAGATAATTTCTGGCGAGTTTAATTTCTTTTTCGTTTGTTGCTCTTCTCATGGCCACGCAAAGGCGTTCGATTTTAGTCCAGATTTTTCTTCAAACTTCAAAAGCACGACACTTGGATCGAATTTTATCAAATACTATGCGCGGAATACATCTTTTTTTCTGTAGCAAATTTCTTGACGAAAATTACCTCAACGGTTTCTCTTCATTTATAGATTTCATATTTGATTGTTTTCCCAACACTCGTTTACATCTATTTTGTCTAAGAGTACTTTACTTTGGTCAGCTTTGCAAAAAAAAAAAAAAAAAAAAAAAAAACACTTTAAAACCATTACAGTCTCATATTGTTCATTATATATTTCTCAGTCTGTTTCTCGTGATTCGTACAGGAAAACCTATAAGTGCTCTTGAAAGGATTGTCAAACACCAGTCACAGGACGACTTCTACCAACTGGAGGAAGATATAAGAGAATGGTGACGTTCTGACTATTTTTAGCACAATATTAGACCGAGAATATTTGCTTGCTGTTGATTTCTGCAATGAGTCGATTCCGTTCCTTCATTTGCAGTTTAAAAAAGAAAATACCCTCGCTGGATGATTCTATTGTTTGGAGCAAGCCTCATCTATCCAATCTGTTTCTGTATGTTTGAAATCTTCAACGCTGGTATTTGTATTTTTATCACTCCGAGTTATACGGTGTTTTGATCATATTGTTTAATGCAACATTGATCTTAGTATCTTTATCACTCAAAGAGTTACACAGGAATTTGATCCTATTATTTGATGCATGATTGTCCTAATCCTGGCCATTTGGTGATCTGTAAACTCCTGTCAGAAAAAACCGTACCCCTGTATTCTTGTATAACTCAAAATCTCACAAAATACCTTCCACCACAAACGTTTCCAAGACAGTCGAAATAAATTGAGATGATTGGGGCTCCACCCGGTCAAATACACATGACGAACAGGAAATATTCAGTTTTTTGTCTGATGATCAAAGTGGTAGCACTTTCATTTTACGTCTTTTCACAAACTTGTGTGATATTAGATTAGAGAGAGAGAGAGAGAGAGAGAGAGAGAATGAATGTGTGTATGTGCTCATATGCGTGCATGTGTATGTGCATACGTACGTGTGTGTGTATATGTGTTTCCAGGTGTGTACATATAATCACAGTAAGACCGCCAGTATCATGTTAAAGTAAATACCTAACCGAACTATGTATCAAACAAGAAGTAACTTTAAAAGCAAAATCAGAATTTAAAAAAAACAACAACATCAGTTACAGACATGCCTGATAAACATGGTAGGTATGTCCTACAGGCACACATTCAAACAAAACATGATGTCTTGATTTGTTTGTTTCATCACATAGACATTTTGTTGAAGCAATAAATTTAGTTCTGAGAGCATCCAAGTTTAGTCGATGAAACGTTGAAACGAAGTTTCTGTATTGATACATTTCACAAAATTGCGGGTGCTGGATGCTTTTGACAGAATCAATACTGAAAAGTTGACTACATTGTGTTTTAATATGAGAACTAAGTTTGTTCTGACTATTTGTGAAACGGTCCCAGCCATTTGTCTTAGCATTTGATGATCAAAACTGCTCCAGGCAATTTGTGTAACAAAACCCTTCCAACTGTTGTGCTCCTTTCATCTTTTTCACTGTATTTCTCACTGTACGTAAACGAGTGCATACGTGAAGAAGACACCATGAATGAATTAATGCCAAGCCATATTGTTTAAAGGCCAGCCGACTACAAGAGCCACGTCAGGCCTACGTGCAAGATGGACACGGACATATCACTAAACTGAAATGCTAAGACTAAACTTCAAAGCCAAGTATAGTCCTGGGACCAAAAAAAACCATGGCCTGTGAACGAACAGAGGAAGAAGCGAAAAAATGGACGAACGAATAATGAATGGACGAACCAGTAATGAATGAATGAATGAATGAATGAATGAATTAATTAATTAATTAATTAATTAATTAATCAAAAACAAATATACAATTTATGCAACGTACCAATTAGAGAAGCTACTGCGGCAGCAAAGACCCACATTACTGACACTGAAAAGAAACTCCAATAACAAACTAGCAACTGACCTGAAGCAAATAGGAATGATGGAGTTTCTAGTTGTTGCGAGATCTTTTATAGGGGTCAAGTCGTGATCTTAAGGTTCGTTATATTCATGTTTTATATTCGTACTATTATTCTTTTGGGGGTTGGGTTGTTTCCTTCAGAAAGAGAAAATACAACAAGATATGATATCAATATATCTTCTGTTATTTCCGTTGGGACCTTATTTTGCCCTTATTTCCAAGGCTAAGACACCTCCCCTCACTTGCCCCCCCCTCCCCCCCCAACCTCTCTCTCTCTCTCTCTCTCTCTCTCTCTCTCTCTCTCTCTCTCTCTCTCTCTCTCTCTCTAACGAATTCATTTCAAAAGCGTTTGCTAGTAGTCTGTCTATTTGCCAGGTTTGCATCCAACAAAATAGGTCGTCGTTTTCTCTGACATTAAGCCGAGAGTAGCTAAGACACTTCGCGACAGCTGTTTATCATACGGAAAACGTTGCGGGGGAGGGGGGGGAGTGTTTAATTGTTTGTCAGGTGAAAAACGACAAAAGGTAAGACACGTATGCAGGTGCAAGATTCGTGAGGAAAAACCAGGCAAGACGGGAATGAAAGTAAGTGAACGTACCAGCCCAGTGTGAGTCATTCCCCCATCTGAAAAACACTTGATTCAGCATCTTCGCGGCGAGGCCAAAGTCGCTGCAAAAGTTCCAGCTGACATAAACTCAAATGTCTCCATGCTATCCCCCTCTCTTCTCCTCTCAACTATATTCAAAGGCACAAACATATTCATACATAAAAACACGCGTGCGCGTGTGAAACACACACGCGCGCACGCACGCACGCATGCACGCACGCACGCACGCACACGCACGCACGCACGCACACACACATACACATACACACACACGCGCGCGCGCGCGCGTGCGCGCACACACACACACAGGCATGCGCGCAAGCTCGCACATATGCTCAAATACAAACACGCATATGAGTGCGCGTGCACTAACTCACGAAGAGAATAAATGAAGGAACGCATAAACATATATTGTAATGAATTAATGGATTAAGAAAACTGTTTAACATCCGTCCCTCTCAGAAAAAAAAAATCCCAAATTTTGCTAGAAACGGAAATAACATAGAATGGAGATATGTAGGGGGGAAAACTATCTGACAATGTAGTGAATGAGAGAGAGAGAGAGAGAGAGAGAGAGAGAGAGAGAGAGAGAGAGAGAGAGAGAGAGAATAATTAATAAGTTTTGGGGTAGAGTGGGGTCAAATTTTTGAACATTCATCAGATATTTAAGAAAACTACATCAATTCTTATTCATGTATTTTCATTTATTTACTTATGTATCTATTTGATAGTTCGATTCATTTCCAAATTCTTGAGAGATACGGCTGCCCAGCCAACTCCCGGAATACGCCATGCCTAGATTGGAATGAAATAATCATCGCGATGGGGAGGTTTAATTTATGGAAATGTCGGTAGTCATTAAACGTAATTAAAGGTAAAAATATTCGTTACAAGAAATGAAACATTACCATGGACTACTTTAAACACAAACAGTTCTTTATTGTACAAGAGTTCAGATGAAGATGTTGCCTTCTTGCAGTCCGAGTCTACCTGTGAGGATGATTTACCAATCGTTGCTTTGAAAGCTCTTTTTTTAATCATCATAAATACTTTTTTTTTTTTAGGATAGATTGAAATCGTCTCCAGTTTACCAGCAGATTGATGTTTCCTCGGATGATAGAAAGAAGGTTGTGGGCGTCAGAAATACTCCTGTCTAAAGGAATATCAGCAAATATTTCAAAGTTTTTGTTAAAGTATAATGCCAGATCGTTGATGCAAAATGAGAGCAACAGAGTTAATACTGAACTTGCATTTAAGAACAACAAATCTGTGGTGAAGAAATTATAGATGCATGTGTTTACGATACAATCCGTTATATGTTGGGGGAGGGCGGGTGAGATACCTTCAATTTCAGTGTTTAAGGAGAGAGCATTTAAATTGCTAGATTTCTATGTTGAAGTTTAAGATTTTTGACATCTAAGACTTTCGCAAAATTTAACAGAACTTCCGATGGCTACTTTTATTTACATGCAGTAGCCATCTGTCTAAAAGTTTAATCAGCACTGTGTGGAACAAATGATTTTCTGGGAATCCTGATGAATTGGTTGGTCCTGATATGCCTCCACGCCCTCCCCAACAAATGATTTTCTGGGAATCCTGATGAATTGGTTGGTCCTGATATGCCTCCACGCCCTCCCCAACAAATGATTTTCTGGGAATCCTGATGAATTGGTTGGTCCTGATATGCCTCCACGCCCTCCCCAACAAATGATTTTCTGGGAATCCTGATGAATTGGTTGGTCCTGATATGCCTCCACGCCCTCCCCAACAAATGATTTTCTGGGAATCCTGATGAATTGGTTGGTCCTGACATGCCTCCACGCCCTCCCCTTCTCTCACCAACACCAATTTTCCCATACCCACCCACACCTACCCCGTACCCACCCACACCCACCCCGTCGTCAGCTAGTATCCTCATGATTTGAATACGATGGATAAAATGTCCTCGGCAGCTTGGGAGAGAAGATGTTCGCTGGTATGCAATTCTACTGGGCTTGGAAGAACGGATGACATGCAAGCAGATGGTACTTTTTTTCCCCCCTGATCTTGAGGTATGTGAAAATCATCGTCCATACGATGATTGTAATTATATGTGAGAATATATATATATATATATAGAGAATGGTACTGAGGATCAGCGCAATCTTAAAAACAGTGCTCAACCACAGTGGGAGCGACATTTGTTACATTAAAAGCAAGTTAAAATCAAGCTTCTAAAAACATCTACAAATTTGTTTCACGCTGTGCGGTCGTCAGGATGTGATGAGCTTGTGTTGCCAGTGCCACGTATATATATAGCTAGCTGGTTTGCTGTTGTTTTTTCCCGTGCTACATGTGTTTCTCAGGTGTTGGTTTTTTTCGCTGATAGAAACTTCCATCTGTGTCTGCAATTGTTAACCATTTCTGTTCTAACATTTAGAGTTGCCAACTGTGGTTTACATAGTATAATGTATTTCTCTGTTAGGCATAGATTGCATTTTTTTGAAATGTTGTTGTATGATGCTGCTCTTTTTAAAATTTTCCAAGATATGTTGTAGTCTATGTTTTTTTCTTTAAGTTTCCAAATGTATTTACTCAATTCTGTTTGGTTTTTGTATCTTTCTTTGTTGAATGATTGTTTATGGTTTGCATATCTAGTTTTGAATTGGTTTTCCGTGATACCTACATATGATTCTTTTGCGTTCTCTGATGTTACAGTGGCTTGGTACACAATGTTGTTATAAAGGCATTTGTTGCTTAGGGGGCACTGTTCTTTTTTGGTACAGTTACAAGATTTCCTTTCGTTACCCTCCTTTTTTTCTGTGCTGCTTTTCATTTTGTTTGCTGAATCGATGGCATTTTTAAGGTTTGGCATACATGAATATGATAATTTGATGTTGTTTTTGTTGAATATCTTGAATAATTTATGGTCTTTTGGGAAAGATGATGTCAAGATTTTAAAGAATTCTTTCCCTACATTTGTTTTAACTCTTGCATCATATGGGGGATTGTACCATATGATATTCCTTTTCCTGTTCTTTCTGCATCTTTTTGTATCATTGTCTGGATCGTATCTTAGTTTGTAATTGTAGCCACTTGTATGTAACGCCTCTTGGTATTCAGCTGTAGCGTTGTTGAATACTGTTTCGTTACATGACAAATTGGATAGTCTTTTATTTATGCTTTTGGGTATTGTTTTCAGTATGGAGGGTGGGTGATTGCTTTTGATGTTTACATAAACAGGCGTGTCATTTGGTTTCTTGTATGGTTTATATGTGTGTTGGTTGAGGTCTAACGTTATGTCTAAATAGTTCACTATCTTTTTGTTTGCTTCTATTGTGATTTTTAAGTTTTGGTTGTGGAAAATTTTACACAATTCTTTTTTCTTATTTTCAATATTTCTAGGGTTGTCATTCAGAGCGGCAAGGCCGTCATCCCTGTACAGTCCAGTTTGTTTTCCAAGTTTTTTTTTAATATTGGATAACATGAATAGTCCGACAAGTTCGCAAGTTTCGGCACCATCATATGATCCCATTGTGACATCGAAAGTTGAATTCCTGCTTGTGTTCTTAATCCAGGTTTCATTTTTATTGTGCAGTAAAGTTTTCTTTGTGTGGAAAATGATTTCCATTTCTGACCCTGATATTTCTGTGTACTTGTTGGCAAATTTTATAGCTTTAGTTAGTAGCTTTTCATCTATAGATGGGTAGAAATCTACTATGTCAAAGGTTATAAAAACTGTATTTTCTTGTTTATTGAGGTTTTTGAACCATTGTATTACTTCATATGTGTTTTTCCAGAGATTGAGTTCAGTGTTTTCTTTATGTTTTTTATGGTTTTCTCTAAGATTTTTTTACTAATTTTCCCTAGTTCAGATTTGGAAGGGTTTATCAGTCTACATGTTGGGTTGTTCAAGAAATTGGGTTTGTGGTCTTTAAGTGTAATAAAGGCTTCTCTAGCTGCTGTGGTCTCTACTCTGTCACTTAGGTCCATTTGGTGCACAAGTTCCTTTTCTTTCTTTCTGATGTGATCATATGTAGCCTTGTCAGCCTTTCTGTAATTTTTCTGGATATTTTTATCAAGGAGTTTTGAGTACTCTTCAGGTTCTATTTTGTAAAAGTTATTGGTTTTATCCGCCTTCACAAATATTTTGGTGTCATTTTGAATTTGTTTAATTTCCTTTTCTAACGCTGATTGAAATTTGTTATTAGATTTTTTGAAATCTATGTTGGCTAACATTCTTCTCATTTTTTCTTCAAATGTTTTCATTTCTTCAATGGCTGGTGGTACTCTGAATGACAACCCTAGAAATATTGAAAATAAGAAAAAAGAATTGTGTAAAATTTTCCACAACCAAAACTTAAAAATCACAATAGAAGCAAACAAAAAGATAGTGAACTATTTAGACATAACGTTAGACCTCAACCAACACACATATAAACCATACAAGAAACCAAATGACACGCCTGTTTATGTAAACATCAAAAGCAATCACCCACCCTCCATACTGAAAACAATACCCAAAAGCATAAATAAAAGACTATCCAATTTGTCATGTAACGAAACAGTATTCAACAACGCTACAGCTGAATACCAAGAGGCGTTACATACAAGTGGCTACAATTACAAACTAAGATACGATCCAGACAATGATACAAAAAGATGCAGAAAGAACAGGAAAAGGAATATCATATGGTACAATCCCCCATATGATGCAAGAGTTAAAACAAATGTAGGGAAAGAATTCTTTAAAATCTTGACATCATCTTTCCCAAAAGACCATAAATTATTCAAGATATTCAACAAAAACAACATCAAATTATCATATTCATGTATGCCAAACCTTAAAAATGCCATCGATTCAGCAAACAAAATGAAAAGCAGCACAGAAAAAAAGGAGGGTAACGAAAGGAAATCTTGTAACTGTACCAAAAAAGAACAGTGCCCCCTAAGCAACAAATGCCTTTATAACAACATTGTGTACCAAGCCACTGTAACATCAGAGAACGCAAAAGAATCATATGTAGGTATCACGGAAAACCAATTCAAAACTAGATATGCAAACCATAAACAATCATTCAACAAAGAAAGATACAAAAACCAAACAGAATTGAGTAAATACATTTGGAAACTTAAAGAAAAAAACATAGACTACAACATATCTTGGAAAATTTTAAAAAGAGCAGCATCATACAACAACATTTCAAAAAAATGCAATCTATGCCTAACAGAGAAATACATTATACTATGTAAACCACAGTTGGCAACTCTAAATGTTAGAACAGAAATGGTTAACAATTGCAGACACAGATGGAAGTTTCTATCAGCGAAAAAAACCAACACCTGAGAAACACATGTAGCACGGGAAAAAACAACAGCAAACCAGCTAGCTATATATATACGTGGCACTGGCAACACAAGCTCATCACATCCTGACGACCGCACAGCGTGAAACAAATTTGTAGATGTTTTTAGAAGCTTGATTTTAACTTGCTTTTAATGTAACAAATATATATATATATATATATATATATATATATATATATATTTGTAAATATAAGCGACAGTATCTGTGATAACAGGCGCAGACAGAATTTTACCATTGGTGCCGTCAGTTCTACGGGTGGCTGTTTTGATAGCCTGAATGACTTGAAAAGTCCGTGAACATCTGAAGGGCTCTTTTCAGCACTTGTGTCATGCGTCATACATGATGATATCTTTTGATTATCATTTGGTATTATTTGATCTGCCCTGGTTGAAAAAGGGTAATTCAGTTTGACAGCAGAATTTTTCATTCGTTAAGTTTGAAATGCTGTAATCATTTTCGTTCGTTAATGCAGGAATGGATTTTCACACAATTTTCTTTCTTCAAATTAAACTTAGAAAATGTTTCCTTTGCTGTGCTCTCATGTGGGAGTCAGCCTATTTCTTCGCTTTTTATATTCATCAAGAAAGCCATTTTAACAGCAGATCTTTTTATCTATGTAACATGCTGTATGACATTTGTTAATCATGGTTTTACCCGATATTTGTCCCTTTTGGTTTAGAGCGGAGCATTTTTGTTGTGTACATAACAAAAAATGGTATATCATACCTCCAGAATATAAGCGGGATTTGTATATTGATGTAATTGATGTAGAAGTATATTTTAAACAAATCTAATAGAAGTTCATCGCATCACAGTTTTAGGGAATTCTTTAATCGTTTCCTGGTTTAACCCTGGAATTTGATACTCGCTTCTTTACCGTGTACGACAAACATGAAAATGGTCAGCTCTCCCATGGACTGGAGCAGCTCTCTCGATAAGCTTCTGGACCAGTGACATGCCAGTGATCTGTCAATGTTCAGTGACTAATATAGGAGTTTGTATTAGCTGTGTGAGATCAAAAGATAACATGTTCCAGTGTTTATTATATTCACATCACTTAACAATATTGATTTTTGGATTCATCATATGCACTTTCCTTCATTATATTAGAATAGTCAATTCAGTCAGTAGGCACAGAAAAACATACAATAGTCAAATCTTAAATGAATGTTAGCGAACCGCCCCCCCCCCCCCCCCCCACCCCCCACCCCTCCAAAAAAAAATGTGGACAAACGGATCACAAGACAAAACACGACGCGTTTCGACCTCTTAGGTCTTCTTCAGGCAAGATACAAGACAATTAGGACGACAAAAATGAGCGAAAATGAAAATGACAACACTTATCTTCAATCTTTCAACGCCTATCTTGCACTGACGTGATTGAAGATAAGTGATTGCTCGTTCATTTTCGTTGTCCTAATTGTTTTGTATCTTGCCTGAAGAAGACCTTAAAAGGACGAAACGCGTCGTGTTTTCTCGTGTGATTCGTTTGTCCACGGTTTTTGGCGGTTTGCTAACAGTTATTTGAGATTTGTTTAGATTTCCGCCTGCAGTCGTCTCACTTTCCACTAGATCATACAACAGTCAGCTTTTTAACTTTCACTTGGATTTCTCTACGTTAAGTTGTTCTAAAAACACCTAACCGTTCGAACTGTTGTTGATTGTTAATACTAGTGTCCATGCTTTGTTTAGAATCTCCATGTACAACAATATAGCAGAGACTGAGAGGTCAGTTATAAATTTGAGACTGGATAGGTATGATTCTGAAAACCCAAATGTATGAAGATTTTCCCCCGAACTACATAGGATTGACAATATTTCGTTTATTTCAGTAATTGCAGAATAAATGTTGGGATTCCATACTAAAGTCCATCTCTTTTCAGCCAAGGGTTACTATTCCATATGGTATCAAATACGGTTGATGAAGACAAGAAACATTATGTTAGATCGACTACAAATGGTAAACAATACGACAAAAGTTCTCAGGAGAATAAATAGTTTGCGAATACTACATGCAGTGAAAAAAGGAAAACCCTTTTTTCCACGTAAATAGGACGGCAAGTACAGTGAGCAACAAAACAATACATCAGCGCAAGTGTGCGTGCGTGCGTGCGTGCGTGTGCAAGTGTGCGTTTTGTGTGCGTGCGCGCGCGCGCGCGTGTGTGTGTGTGTGAGTGTGCGTGCGTGCGTGCGTACGGTGTAATGTGTGTGTGTGTGTGTGTGTGTGTGTGTGTGTGTGTGTGTGTGCGTGTCTGCGTGTGTCTGTCTGTCTGTCTGTCTATGTCTCTGCCTGTGTGTCTGTGTGTGTGTGTCCGTACGTGCCAGTGCGTACACATTTGCACACACGTTTATGTTTGTGTGGATGTCAATTGTACACAGTGTGTGGTGTGTGTGTGTGTGTGTGTGTGTGTGTGTGTGTGTGTGTGTGTGTGTGTGTGTGTGGTGTGCGTGCGTGCGTGGTGTGTGTGTGTGTGTGTGTGTGTGTGTGTGTGTGTGTGTGTGTGTGTGTGTGTGTGTGTGTGTGTGTGTGTGTGTGTGTCGTGCGTGCGTGCGTGTGTGCGTGTGTGTGTGTGTGTGTGTGTGTGGCTTATGTATAGGAACATTTAATTGAATCTATTTATCAAGTGATAGATCAGTTGATTTACCTGTTTACTTATTCATATTTAACGGATGATGTGCTGGTGGTACGCTATGAGAGAAACACAAATATTTAAAACACATCTGAAATTCATGGACACCCCAGCTTGGTAACCGTTGGCTTTTGATACCCGAGTGTGTTGAGATGTGGCAGATGGACACAATGAGATGATGGTCTTGTGCGCCATTGTAATGGCTAGTAGTAGTAGTAGGCCTACTGGTGTTAGATTGAGTGCGTGGTTGCGCGTGTCATGTTCCACGCGCTGTGGTGGAGAACTGGGAGAGTCGGAGAAAGATGGGTGGTTTGTCTGGTCACAAACTGATTGGCTGAATTTGTGTATGTATGTCTTTCCCCCCCTTCCCTTTTCTTTTCTTTTCTTTTGAAGCCATCAGAGTTTAGTAGAACGTGTAATCAACGGGAAAGATTTCCGTTGCTCGCTTCTCCTCCCCGCGAGCGTGTCAGTGAATTGCAGTATACAGCCAGGATGCTTGTGTTGCACATCAGATGTCCATTACGATGGTGGGCCGTACAATTCCCGGGCTGGTTCTCCTGTCACTGTTGGAGTAGGCCAAGTCTAAACGGTTTGTGGCTGCACACCAAAAATTAATGCGCCGAGGCTTTGCTTTAGGAGTCGGGTATTTATAGACTGGCCCAAATGGATTGTTTCGAGAATTGTTATTGTGTCTGAAAGTTGATCTCTCCTCGTTTTCTTTCATACGGCCATCAAGGTACAAGCCAGGTGGTTCCAAGCAGTCAGATTAACATCAAAGGAATGGGACTATTTGGCGCTTCAAGCTGGTGCAAAGATAGGGTCACGGGTGAGTGCGAAGGCCTGAAATGTGGTGTCAACTAAGGGGAGGTAATGTATTTGAAGATTGTTTGATTTCATCGATGAAAATCCCCCCCCCCCCCCCCCCAAACAAGGGAAACAATTGATGGGGAATTGTTCTTTTGATCAATGATCAGTTTAACATTCAATGCTGGCTTAAATTCATGGTAGGCCTCAAATAGCTTACATGGATTATGTAGTGTTTTAGTGCAACATCCTGACTGTGGCGTGTGGCCTGTGGTGGAGGTCACGGGTGTGAGACGTCAGGGGAGCGAATTCTGATCAAGAGACTCGGGACGAATTCCTAAAGAAGCTCGTGTTCAATGCTGTTTGTGGTGCTTATGGTATAGATTGCGCACACGAGTAAAAAGCGATAAGGTTCCAAGCTGAGCGAGCTTAGAGTGCTCTCTCTCCTCTCTCTCTCTCTCTCTCTCTCTCACTCACTCCTCTACCTCTCTCACACACACACACACACACACACTCTCTCTCTCCACACACACACACACACACACACACACACACAATATATATATATATAACACACACAGACGGACAGACAGACAGAGACAACTTTTATACTTATCTACCCCTGATAGAAATATTGAAAAATAAAAACTTCGCGTTCTGTAATGTCTCGTGATTTATTACTTCCCCTGGTACATATAGGGAAAAGGTGGTGGCTGGTTTAGTTATTTAAACCTAAAGATAAGCTGGGCCGATTCTATAGCCTATTCAGAACAATTAGGAAAATGTTGCTTTGTGAATTTTGTGGTCCGACGTGTCTCTGTGCACTACTTTCAAAACATATCATCCAGACGAGAGCGAAAAGCGTGAACCTGGCATTAAATTGCCAGAGTTCATAATTTTGTGATTCAAGTTCTTTGATGGTGTTAAAACAAAGAGTGAAAATAGGGGGGGGGGGGGAGAGATTCGCTACAATAGTGCGTCAATGACTTGGCTGCCATTTTGCGGAACATCGAAGCAAAGGATTAATCCATGCTTGAGACAGAGACTGCCAAACAACGTTGCTGAAACTGGCTGAAATGAAATCTGCTTGTTTGCGCGTATTGAACTGCTGGCACAATTATATCCAACCAGGATCAGTTTATCCCACACGCACGTTGCCAGTAGAAAAAGGTGCTTTTTTGTGTTGAAGAAAGCTAAACGTTGGTTCTCCTTCTGGATTCAATAGTGCTATTTTGTTCATGAGTTTCACACACACACACACACACACACACACACACACACAACAATCAACATTTCCGATAAATTTTAATGAATTCAGAAAGACAATTTCTCGTTTATGTCTTACACAAAATCTTCATTTCTCACGATTGCTACTAACATAATGAAATGTTAAGAGATCTCCCCTTCGTTCGAAGCGTGTTCACCCAGACCAAATCACCAGATGGCCCCTTCGGTCAGAACCATGACAGCGTTGACCGGTCAAGACTACCCTTCAACGGTAGCACATCTGGAGATCACTGGTTTGGGCCTCATGTCCATCGTTCCAGACATGCACCAGGAAATCGTACAGATTTCTGTCACGTGACTTGATGAGGTTCCTGGCGTCCGCCATGGAGGTGCATTCGCCATAACTGCAACTGTAATTCACCATCATCCTCAACACAATTGTTAACTTTCCTGACCCTGACTGTTTCTTTGTGTTCTAGTCTTTAGTTTAGTGTCTGCTTGTTCTGCTTTTCAGTGAACGGGTTTGCGTCAAATTGACCAGATTCAATAACAGACAAAAGCAAAGCTTGTAATTCATGAGTCAATCTGTAATAGTCAGCAATATTAAAAGGATAGAGAGATAATTGAGCTGCTGACCAATCGACCGGCTGAACAATAATCACACACACACAGACGCGAGTGCGCGAGCGCGCGCGCGCGTGCGCACACACGCACACACACACACACACACACACACACACACACACACACACACACACACACGCACGCTGACACACAACACGCACACCACACGCACACACACACACACACACACACACGCGCGCGCGCGCCACACACACACACACACACACATATACCCAAACACACATATGCGCGCGTCTGCAACCACTTCTTAATTCCCTGAGATTCCACAAACAAGCAATATTATGAGCTAAACCACAATACACGCACATCTGAACTGGCCAGTCTGTTCTAACGACAAATTCGCATTCAGAAGATCGCCGGTTGGAATACCAGGCGCTCAGTATCAAAACTGACATTTTCCCCCCGCCCATCGTGAACTGTTGGTACTCTGGTGGTAATGACATTGAGAAAGAGAAGTCCTCTTCTCCACTCTCCAATGATGTCATTCATTCCCGTTGCCATATGATTATTGCCGGAGGTTGGTGTCACCCTGACCTAACCTTAGCCAAAAGAACGCGCCGTTCTGTAGGCGAGAGAAGTTACAAAGAAGAGCGGTTACTCATTCGCCTGTCGATCCGAAGACAGAAGAAAAAGCACCAGTGAGGGAAGAGTGTTTCAAGACAGAGACTGTTGCGTAGCGCACACCTGTGTTGTATGTCTGTACATGGCGTGATAGGATGAGCCAGCGCTGAGTTAGATTGGAAACAATGTTAAGATGAAACAAACAAAAAAGAGACAAGAAGAGAGAGAGAGAGAGAGAGAGAGAGAGAGAGAGAGAGAGTATCCACTTATTTCGGACAGTGACAAGCCACATCTTTGGTTGAAATAGCCGTATTTTCAGATGGAGCGGAAGTGAATTTAAAAGAAAAAAATGCGAGATGAACATATTAAGAAGATAGTCATGTAACATCAATGTCTATACAATGAATTCTTAACTCTTGAGGACAGTGCTTAATGCTGGTTCTTCCCATTGCAATCCATTCGCTCTACTTCGTGGTCAGTGGAGCTCACTTCGCCCCTTAACCGACGTCTCCTTTCAGGGCAAGGGCAGACAATCCACGCTTCTCTTT
>CM065734.1:16580371-16587871 GCA_033310375.1 Conus canariensis | reverse complement strand
TAAAATTCAAAGGGAGGGGATCTGTAATTGGAAATGAATCTAGTTTGATGACAAACATGTTCAAACGAAGAAAGAAAAAGTTTTCAAAGAGAAGGAAACTTTGCTTGGAGGTGAATCTAGTTTGATGGCAAACACATTCAAACAAACAACATTTTTCATTCAAAGGGAGGAATTTTGGGGCGGGTGGGGGGATGGGGGTGGGGGGCGGGGGTGGTAAATCGTGTACAATGACGACCATGTTCCATAAAATCCCAACATTAAAGGGAGGTAATCTCTATAGGGTGCTTCAGTGTTGCGAACTTTCTGCAACAAGCGTACACAGTGTTGCTTACCACGGCATTCCTCGCGATCAGCATATATGGCGAACTGAGGGAAAACCGTTATTTTTTCCTCCGCCGTGAAGATGCCCGCCCCACCCGGACTTCGGGCCACCCGGTTAAAGATGTACTCCGGGGTGTGTCTCATCAAGTCCATCATGGCTTCGGTCGCCTGCCAGTTGGTGCGTGTGAGGTTCGTCAATCAGGACATTGACATTCAAAGTGACAGTTCCAATACAAAGCTATGCAATACAGCAGAATCCACCACCAGAGTACATGCCAGTGCAGTAAAGTTCAGTACGATCGATTAGATTCAACATGGCATGATCATTTTAATCGCAGTACAGGTCGTCCAATACAAAGCAATGAAATGCAGTCGAGTCCACCACCAGAGAACATGCCAGTGCAGTAAACTTCAATTCAGTACGACCGATCTGAATCATCATGACATCATCAGTTACAGTACCACAATTAACATGCACCGGCAGTTGAATATACTGTTGTGTGTGTTACGGTGCGGCGCAGTGCAGATTGCTACACACACACACACACACACACACACACACACACACACCACACACACATAGGGAGAGAGAGAGAGCCACCACACACACACACACACACACACACAACACACACACACACGCACACGCACGCACACGCACACATACACACACATGCACAGAGAGAGAGAGAGTCACAGACACCACACACACACACACACACACACACACACACACACACACACACACACGCACGCACGCACGCACACACACACAATATCACGATTAGTGGAAAGACGTTAAATGAATCAACACACACACACACACACACACACACACACACACACAGTCACAGTCTCTCACACACACACACACACACACACACACACACACACACACACAGGGGGAGACAGAGAGAGTCACCACACACACACACACACACACACACACACACACAACACACACACACACGTACGCACAGCACACATACACACACACACACACACATGCAGAGAGAGAGAGAGAGTCACAGACACACACACACACACACACACACACACACACACAGTCACACACACATCACACACACACACACACACACACACACAACACACACACACACACACACACACACACACACACACACACACACACACGCACGCGCGCACACACACACACACACACACACACACACACACACACACACACACACACACACACATTTTGGTTTTGATTTTTGGCTCCACCGTTCAATGTTGAAATCTGATCTGCTCGTTGTATTTCATTAAATTTGACATGACAAAAATAGCTGTAAACAACCCTCCAAACTCTGAGTAAATGTCTTAAAGTTGTGTGATAAAAAAAGGTCCCTATACGTGTGTTTGATGAAATTTTGAATTACAAAAATACCTTTGACCATGACTCTCAAATTCTGGATAAACTTCCTAAAGTTGTGTGATCAACAACAACAAACATGGTCCATGTACTGCAACTTTCTTTTTCAACTTTTTTCATCAAAACATACCAAATAATCAAATGATCAATCAAGCAGACAATCGATTAATTAAACAATCAATCAATCGATCGACCGATTGATTGATTGATTGATTGATTGATTAAATAATCAATTGATTAATTAATTTTCATCAAAACATACCAAATAAACAAATAATCAATCAAATGATCAATCAATCGATTGATTGACTGATCAATTAATTAATTGATTAATTAATTCGTCCGCCTATTAATTAGTTAATTAGTAATCAATTGATCAATCGATTGATTGATTGATCAATAGATTGATTGATTGATTGATTAATTAATTATCTTTATAAAGACTTACCGCAGCCAGTGTCTGGTGCGAAGTGAGCGGACTTCCCACGACCCTGATGTAGTTATCAGACGGCTTGTAGTCGTGAGAGACACTTCCATCCTGGCTGAAGTACATGAACTTGAAGCCAGGGGGATAGATGGTGCGCCCTGTTTTAGCGTTCCTATCCATCATCTCCTGATCCTCTGCGCTGTGTGACGCCAACACACACACACACACACACACACACACACACACACACACACACACACACACACACAAGCACGCACACACACACACAAAACACACACACACGCACGCACGCACGCACACACACACACGCGCGCGCACACACACGCACGCACGCGCACGCACGCACACACTCACACGCGCATACACAACACACACACACACACACACACACACACACACCACACGCGCACGCACGCACGCACCCACACATGCGGGCGCGCACGCACACACACACACGCACACAAACACGCGCATGCACACACACACACACACACACACACACACACACACACACACACACACACACACTGTCTCCACTGATCGGAAAACGTTTTCAACAGCTCAGAAAGCCAAGGAAATGGCAGCTGACATCAGTTTAATGAACAACAACACTGCTGACACCAAGTCTGCAACCGATTTCAATCACTAAAGGCCAATGAAAAAGACACAGCAGACATGCGCCTTTGATTACAAATCAGCACAGTCAACACCGACAATCAGACGACGTTTTGAACTGCTGTGGCAAAAAAATAAATATGAAATGAGACAGGGAACAGTAAACATTTAAAAAAAAAACAAAATAAAACAAAAAAAACAAGTAGGTCGATTGAAATGAAAGTAAATATGAAATGAGGGAGGGTGTACTAGGCGATTCGGTGTCGTGAGCGGCATTCCTTTGGAGTTATGGGCCTGCATTTGTTTTGTCGTGGGAGCAAGAGTTACCCTACTGCGGCATATAAAATGGAAGCTAACATCTTATTCTTTTTTTCTTTTTTTTTTTTCTTTTTTTTTTTTGTTGTAAAAAGTCAGTTGTCATTTCTTTTCTTTTCTTTTTTTTTTTTTTTTTCGTTTTGCTGTTGAAAGTTCACACTTTGGGTTCTGTGGTTTTAAGACTGTGCTGTTATTTTGCTCTTATTGGGCACTGTTGAATAAATGATTAATGCTCAGAGAAAAACACGGACAGAGAGACAAACAGTGACAGACAGACGGAAGAGTTGTGTCCATATTTGGTCTTGTGTACAAGCTGTTGGTGGTTATCGATTGATGATTGGAGGGATTTATAATCTAGAGTCTGTGCCGATACACAGTTGTTCCCATATCGGGAAGTGTGGTCTCGTCACCCTAGGTGACTTATTGCTGATTGGTCCTCTGGCAAGTTGGTGTTTCGAGTCTGCATACGACTGTATCTATCTATGCCCCTATCTGGAGTTTTGTCGTGCCGTTCCCTGGGCAACCTATTGATGATTGGTCGAAGTCAGGGTGTGGCCTTGTCAGTTTCATGGTGTCTGTCAACTCTAAGTGTCGTCTGTTTTTGACTGTCTGATTCAGTTGTTTGCGACTCCTGGCTCGAGACGGAGGTCTTCTGATCCAGCGTTTGGTCAGGCAGTTTTGCCACTTTGTTTAGTGGGCTGCCAGGAAACCCATCGGTGTGTCCGTGTGACAGCTCGGGATTCCAAGAAGAAGTTATCGGTGTGTCGGTGTCTGCCACCAATGTCCACGCCTTCAAGGGAGCGAGGGTTTCCCCCGTCTGGAGCTGCTCTGGCGGGTGTTTGTCCTGTATTGTCTTCGTTGGTCATCGTAACTCCAGGTGAGAGGTGTAGGGTAGATTGTTCATTGAAGAAGGGAGTTGGAGGTAGATGATTCTGGATCGAAACGCGTCGTTTGTACATAGGCGAAATGTGAGAAGCGCGATTCAGTGTAGTATGAAAAACAGGGGATCTACGGGGCCGTAAATCGCGCCGGCTTGTAGACAAGGGGGGTGGGGAGGAGTGAGAGGGAGGTGTCATATGCTTGACGCGCGCTACTGTTTCGGGCGAGAGGTTATCGTCATGCGCGCGCGCGCGGGCCGAATGTCTGTATGTGCGGTGGTTGTTGTTTTCATTGCATTGTATTTCCGTCGTTTGTTGAAAATGAATTTTCTTTTAAATTGTGTTTTAAATTCTGATAATTATCGAGTCAAACCATATGTTCGTATATATGAAAATTGATGAGGATTACAATAGGATTTTGTTTATTCTTATTTTTTCTTTTGATTGGAGAAGAAAATTATTTCGTATGCCCATATGAAGGATGGCTGTTGCGCCGAAGCGATAATGGGAGGGGGAATGTTAGTGTGCTTTGACCTCGAGTAGGGGTAAGAGGGAGTGTGAAGGTGGTTATTGCAGTTGGAAAGAAAATGGTATATGGTTGTTTGTGTGAAGTTGGTGAATTATATGACATTGGTGGTTTGAATTGATGAATATTTGCGGTGTTATGCATTGATATATTTAATGCATTATGTTTTCTTTTTGTGATTATGATTGAAAGTTAGAATAGATAGTTTTTAAATTTGTTGTGTTATTCTCAAGTTAGTGCAGTGATTTGGTTGCAAGTTGAAATTGATTAGGCGTATGCCTAGTCACGTACAGCCCAGCAGGGGGGCGCCGTCCTGTCGCTCCGCTTTTGTTAGAATGTCTGGGTCTTCGTTACTATATATGGCCTCGCCGGTCATTTGTTTTCGATCGCTATCGGTTTTGGTGATACTGCGCTGTTTGAGTTCAGGGCAGTGACAGTGGTCATTCATTTTATTATTGATTATGATATCATATCGGGGTTGACCCAGTATTGTCTCTTATTCAGCAGCGGCGAGCGCTTCCGCTCTCCGGTGTTGTTGTTGTTGTTGAATCGTTTGGCATTCATTATATGCCGTTGAAGTAAACAGTAATTCTTTTATTATTTTATAAATTCCCTGTGGATAATTTCGTTGACTGATTTATGGCATTATCCTGTCCCACTTGGATACATACCGTTTGAGGTGTGTCGATTGAGATATGGAATAATATGATATTGATAGTGTGGTATGTGAAAGGATGGTTGTTAATAATTTTTGTCACATTGACAGTATTGTTAATTGACTTTGTTGACTTCGATATTCCAGAATATGGAGAAAGCCGGGGTGTTCGTAATCGGAAGTTAACAACTGTTGTTTTTTTTTGTGTGTGTGCACTCTTGTTTTTTTATGGATATTGTAGGCTGATTTATGTCCTGTTTGGTAGAATTGTGAGTGCCAGATTGGGTTGTTGGTGTATGTGTTACACTTAGTTTGATGGCTCAAATGCCTTGGCCGACATTGAAGTCGCAGAAACAATGGGTTGTAGTTCTGGTGTGCCCGAAGTTCTATGATCAGTTGCGGGCCAGAGTAGTCATGAAACTATTTTATGTCCAGGTGTCGACAGGGTTTGACTGCTCTGCTGCTGCAACCTCTGGTGTGAGGCATCTTACCTGGTACTGCCCTGTTTCCGACTTCTTTCTGGCCGACCTCTAGGTCATCGCTACGAACGACTGGGAGGGGGCGAGCTCATCCTTCTGCGAGCGTCGGAGCTCCCCTCCTGCTGCTGAGATCTGCTGAGCTGCTGGGCTCTCATTTTCTTCAATGTGTGTCACTGTACTTCGAATCAGTGACTCCGTGTTGAACCTTGTGACATCGTCGATTCTTCATCGTTCGGCGATTCGTCTGCTGGGGCATCAGGACCTCAGTGACAGTGTGGTCACCAGTGCATAAACGTGAACGTTCGTGAAGGAAGGGGAAAAAGTTGGAGTGTGGGAATTGATTGTGTGAAAAAAAAGGCGGTTCAAGTGTGTGAAGGATGAATGGTATTGTGCGTGAGTTGTTTATAATTATATATATATATATATATATATTATATGTATTAGTATGTATGTATGTATGTATTGTGTGGAGGGGGAATTGTAACGAATTGTTTTTGTTTTGTTTTGTTTGTTTGTTTGTTTTGTTTTTGTTTTTGTTTTTTTGGGGGAAGGGGGTCGTTGTGTCCCCTTTGTGGCTCGTATCGCGCGGGCATTTTGGGTTCGGTGGGCCATCCTACCTCTGGATGACCCAGCCCCAGGTTACCACGTGAAAGTCCCTGGAGTATCCCTGGTCCGGTATTAACCCTGTGTGGGTTGGGGTCCCTTGAGGCTTCCTGGATTTGAAGGTGGGGTGTCGGGGCATTTTTATTGTGTATTGCTGATTTTGGTGGCGGGGGGGGGGGGGGGTTGTATTATTGTTTGAAGGTGTTTTTTTGTTTGTTTGTTGTTTTTTTTGCTGATAGTGTGTGGGTGAGTGTGAATTAGAATAAAATTTGATTGTGTGTTGCACCTATTATTTAGTGTTTTGTATTTTTGTACTGTGGTGTCGGTAGTTTTAGAGTGTGGGCGGGGTGGATTAAAAGGGGGTACCCTTCTACAATCGGGTATCCCTGTCACCGCACTAGGTGTAGTGACAGCACTCTTCAGCTAAAAAAAAAAAAACTATAACAACAACAACAACAAAAACCCCACAAACAACAATAGACGTATGCATTTTGACAGTGATACAAGCGTATAAACAGATTCAGGCTGGAGAGAGAGAGAGAAAAAAGACAGAGTGACTATATTTCATGTGTTGTAGCTGTCTAACATAAAACAGATTTACAGATAACTGACCTTAAAGGATCTGTGGAGAAGTTTCCGTAAGGGGTGACAATGGGAGGCCTGCAGATTACGGCCCCTGAACACACCAATGATGCATACTGAGGAGACGTGAACAATCCCAGTCCTTTGTGTGGCGTGTGAGGGATGACTGCTAAGCTGGGTTTTGTTGTTGTTGTTGTTTGTTTGTTTGTTTGTTTGTTTTTGGTTTCGTTTTGTGTTTCCTTGTTTGTTTGTTTTTAATACGGCCAACTGAGCGCCTGAAAGCTGAATGATCGGTGTCTGATTGTTGACTAATTTGTTTTGTTGTTGTTTTTTAGTGTGGAGTGAACAGTTGGACAGGTGACCGTAAGTTGAGAAGTATTGAATTGGCAATGAAAAAAAAAACATTGATGAATTATAAAACGGATGAATGTTTAGGTTAAAAGTCCAGTGATCAGTGTGACAAGCAGCTCAATGTTCTGTTTGGAAACTCGATACACTGCCATGAACCGATTGCCAAGGAAATGACACACACACAAATGAAAGTACCAGAGAAAGGGGATGACAAACAGAAGTCCACGCTTCCAGGAGTTTCGCATCTCTTCGACTTCAGTGTGTTTCAACTCTATCCAGTTCGAGCAAAGCAGTGTATCAATGAGTTTTGTATGCTTGCAAGCAGGGTAAAGGG
>CM065734.1:16537871-16575371 GCA_033310375.1 Conus canariensis | reverse complement strand
ACACACACACACACGCACATGCACACGCACATGCACACGCACACGTACACATACATCATGATAGATAAGTGTTACGATTATTGATGCTAGGGATTCATTGTCGCTAGCTGATAACTGATTGTAGTACTGTTAGTTCTCGTCTTGCTTTGTAACCACATCATGGAAAAGTAAAAAATAAAAACAAAGTATGTTCTTTTTAAATTAAAAAAAAAAATGATATTATTGATGCATTGTAGTTGTCTAATTATCTTCTATAGCAGCTTGTTGTGTGTTAATATTTTACAAAAGGAATGTACCTCTCTCTCTCTCTGTCTCTCTCTCTGTCTCTCTCTGTCTGTCTCTCTGTCTCTCCCCCTCTCTCTCTCTCCTCTCTCTCTCTCTCTCTCTCTTCTCTCTCTCTCCTTCGATAACTGACAGGAGGATCGCTTATTCTGTGTCTGTTTGTGCTGATTTTTTCTTCCTTGAAATCAATTTCTTTATTCATGTTTGTTGTTTCAATCGCTTTCAAGGGCTCTCTCTCTCTCTTCTCTCTCTCTCTCTCTCTCTCTCTCTCTCTCTCTCCTCCGCACCTCTCTCTCCTTTTCTCTCTCTCTCTCTACACACACACACACACACACACACACCACACACAACACACACACGCACCTCTCTCTCTCTCTCTCTTGTGAGTTGCTGACCTTTTTCTGGCCTTCATGTTTACACGTGCAAGGCAGAAGAAGGCTCTCTACTTCGCCATGTTGACATTGAAAGGAAGAGCAGACGGTGTCATAGTAGAATTGCTCCTCTCGTATTTGTTCTGGCGCAGCTTCCTCCTTCGCTGTGGGGACGTGGAAAGTAATCCTGTACCCAACCCTTCTCAGACCAAGGACAGCAAGGAAAGCATGAGGAAATCCTGACTGACCAGCACGAGATCAACACGTAGCAGCGTCAGTCTAGACAGGATGGACAACTCTTCAGGCAGTACATCCGGAGGAACAGCAATGCAGCGTACCCTGTCTGACGTAATAGGCATGCTGAACTCCTTAGGTACGAGGCTGGACACTGTCAAGGGAGTGAAATCTCTCACAAAGTGCCTTGAGCGCTTTAGACGACAAAAATGCCGTGCGTAGTGGAGAAACAGGTAATGGGCCAACTAGCAGTAGTGCCCTCACCTAGCGCATATGGTCGAACTGTGTCAAGGAGGTTGAAGTGGTCAGGTGATAGATGGCACCTACGGTAGTTAAGACCCCTCCCGAGTTTGAACCTTCCCGACAGCGAAAGGGAGGAAAATTTATCCACTAGGACCTCCGAGCATCGAGTGGGCTTCCTATATCCAGTCAGCTGAAGTTGCTTTGTAAACAGACCTTGATGAACAGGTGTCTTGGGCTTGTTTAGTAGGTATTGGTGAGGGGCACTGTGTTGATGTTATTGTCAGGCTAGTTGAATGCATGTGGACGACGTTGTCGTAGCTTTCTATAGGATAATTACTGGGTTAAAGTGGCCCTGAAGTTGGCGGGAATTTTTTTATGTCCATTTGGTGCGAAGTGGTTGTTTGCTAAGCAATTTGGTGGGAATATGTGTAAATGCTGATGTGTGGAAGAATGTAATTAGAATTCAGTGTACATGTGACCAAGGTGGTAGAGAAGCAACATGGAAAAAAGGCATGGCCCAAAGGGATATCCTTTGTGTCCATCCCCTATATAAACTGAATGGAAGACAGGGAAGAGGAGTACAGAACACCGCGTGAGAGAGAAGAACAGAGAGAGAGAGAGAGAGAGAGAGAGAGAGAGAGAGAGAGAGAGAGAGACAGACAGACAGACAGACAGACAGACAGACAGACAGACAGAGAAAAAAAGAGAGATAGCTGAACAGTTGGTGGTTGCATGAGTGCGCATATGCGTGAATGAGTGCAGAGATAACCTAGGTGTGTTAAGCCTGACTAATAATACATCAACTTAGTTCACTTAAGCAATATCATCACGATTTCCACCGTCCTGGACAGACACTAAGATCGGAGATGTGAAAAAAAAAAGAGACACACGTCCTCCATGAAGATTCCGCGGTTATGGAAGACAAGCTGAGGGGGCTGAGGGAGGAGGTCGTCACACTCCGTCAACAGAACGAAGACCTGCAGAGAGGAACAACAATCTCAGCAAGAGGATCGAGGACCTGGAGACGAAGACCAAGAGGAACCACCTGATATTCCATGGCTTGCCGAGGAATGACAACGAGACAACCGCAGAGTGTCAAGACGTTGTAAGAGATCTTCCCACTGGCAAGCTGGAACTATCTCGTGATGTAGAAGTTGACAGAGTTCACCGTATAAACTCTAAACCCGACTCCCCCGCGATCGCCAGATGTGTCTTTTATAAGCAGAAATGAGATGTGCTTAAAGCTAAGGGTAAGCTCCGGGGAAGTCAGAAGATTTTCATCGGAGAAGACTTTTCTAGTCGAGTGATAGAAGATTGAAAGAGGTTGTCTCCTCATTTAAAAACAGCTCGTGACGAAGGTAAACGGGGTACTATGTATTTGATCACCTCCTGATAGATGGAAAGAAATACTCTATTGATTTTGGTGACAGGCTGATAGAAATAGGACGTTAGAGACAGGACTTTGGCCGGCCCAGAAATACTGATGGTCACAGAGACAGGGCGTTGGCCGGCCCAGAAATACTGATGGTCACAGAGACAGGACGTAGGCCGGCCCAGAAATACTGATGGTCACAGAGACAGGACGTAGGCCGGCCCAGAAATACTGATGGTCACAGAGACAGGACGTTGGCCGGCCCAGAAATACTGATGGTCACAGAGACAGGACGTTGGCCGGCCCAGAAATACTGATGGTCACAGAGACAGGACGTTGGCCGGCCCAGAAATACTGATGGTCACAGAGACAGGACGTTGACCGGCCCAGAAATACTGATGGTCACAGAGACAGGACGTTGGCCAGCCCAGAAATACTGATGGTCACAGAGACAGGACGTTGGCCGGCCCAGAAATACTGATGGCCATTCAATAGAGGGATCAAGCTTTCAGAGTGCACCGGTTTTGCTGTCACAGTGCGGCAGGTATGGCAGAGAACTTGTACGTGCTGATCGTGAGACGGGTGACCAGGTGTGTTGTGCCAACGGTTCAGCCAGCGTCCAGTGTGAACATATGTACATAAACATTGCGCGCGCACACACACACACACACACACACACACACACACACACATTGTGTTTTTTTTCCCCACATTTTATAAGTACTGCCGTCAATGTTCTTTTGTTCAGTTGTTCCTTTCGGTGTGAGTGGTAAATGCAACAGAGCGAAAGCAACAGCACACTAAACACTATAACATGAATAACCCCTAGAGATAGTCAATATGTCGGAGCTGCCTCACCCATCTTATTTTGCCCGAAAACCCCCTTTTTCACATACAAATCACGTCCATCTCATGCCAGTTTTGGCCAAAATTAGCACCTGTTTTACAAAAAAATTAACACGCCAAAACCTCTAAAAATCGACGAAATCAGTACTTTAAACGGGGGTTTCCGTGCAAAATAACATGGGCGATCGTAAGTCCGCATAAAGACATTCTCTCCAAGGTCATAAAGTCAACTAAACATTTTAACATTTATATGGCTTGACAGTCCTACCTCTGCGACAGCAGCATGTGCTGCTTTTGTTAATCGACACCGCAAAATCGATAAATTGACCCTACTGTCATAACAACGGGCTGCTGCAATGCGGCACAGGCCTGCAGTCAATACTGTATTATTAATCATCACGCGACAGCTCAGCCCATCACGTGTGCACTTTCAACCAATCGACAGGGGTATGACATCATTTTTCGCCGGGACTACTGGCTGCCATCATTTCTGGTCGGGGCGCCTATGAGTGAAGACGTGTTTTAGCGCTGTTACTTTACAGAAGAAAACATGGCAGAGTCCAGCCTGGAAGCTAGTTTATCTTCACAAGAGACCGCAATGGTTGTTAGTTCTCAAGAAAGCCAAACTGAGCATTTGCTTTATTCAGGTGAGCAAAAAGAGATAATATTGAAACATAAAACGTATCATCATGAGATGATTTTATATCTTGAAAAATTAGAACGTGGCGAGCCTTGCTCGAAACCAACCCAGCCAAAAGAGAGTTTAAATCTTTTGGAAACGAAGCAAGTAAAACGTGAAATGACAGTAAGTGAACTGGATGATTTTTTTACGTAATTGTTTTGTAGAGCAACTTGATGATGAGCTGATTGATGAAGGCTCTTTTATGAAGCTGAAAAACATGACTGAAATTACGCCTGTTTTACTGAAAGCTGGTTCTAAGATCAAAGATGGAAATCGTAAAACTCTTCGTCAATCTTTGCTTTTAGGCCATTGGCTTGAAAGAACAAAAACTGTTTTTAAAAAATCTAACCCAAAAGCGTCCTGGGATAATTATTTAAAAACTGAAATTCTGATGGAACCCACGCTGTGTAGAAAACTGATGGAATTATCATTTTGTTTTTGCTACTATCCAAAGTTCCACAAGCTTGGAATTTCTATCCGCAGCTTGTATGAGAAAAGAAAGCTCATTGTAAAATATATGCAAAGCGACGTTGGCTTTCGCGAGTTCTGGCAGAGTGATTAAACGCGGTCTTCTGGCTAGCTGCTGTGAAAAAAAAATCAATACTAGCCGAGGAAGCAGACTCCAGCCTAAAGGCTAAAAATACGCCAGAACTAGGGCGATTGTCGGCAGCCGACAAGTGACACAGAAAGGCCCTCAACAGGGCTAAAAATACGCCAGAACTAGGACGATTGTCGGCTGCCGACAAGTGACACAGAAAGGCCCTCAACAGGGCTAAAAATAATACTAAAGGGAGGTAACTCCTGCACACACCCCCACCCCGCCCCACGCACGCACACCCCACCCACCGCCCACTCACGTTTGACCTACAAAGCAGTGCAGTAAACTAGGTCAAAACGATCTGTGATTAATTGGCCTAGTTGATTAAACCACGCACACACATATAACTTCTTCTGATTCTTGCGCAAAACAAGAGGAACGGCTAGTTAATTATTTTTTAATTGCCGTTTATATTCTGATTTAAAAAATGAAACCCGAAGTATTTACAGAGCTTCATAATATATACAGAATTTTGGAGAAGGATAGGGGGTGGGGGGTCGATAGAGAAGAGTTAAAGAACAGGTTTGAAGAATTAATTATTGATCTTTTTGAGCGTCTAACTATACGAGAAAGCGTAGTGGAAGCCGTTAGTAAAATACCAGATTCTTGGCCCCAACCAGTTGTAAAGTTGTTTGCTATTTTAGTTGATAATATGACTCCTGAAGATGCTAATCTGACTGTTTCTACTAGCCCTGAAGGAGTAGCTATTCACTTTAATGATTAGAAAAGACTAGCTGAATTTACATTTACAATTATTTTTTTTATTTATTTACATTTAAAAATGGCTGCCGAACTCAGTGAATCTGATTTAAAGAATTGTAATGAACTATTTGACGAAACAATGAAAGTGTTAAACATCGCTTTTAGTGAATTTGGGTTTGAGAATGATGTAGACAATATAATAAAAGATCATAGTGAACTATTTGACGAAGCAATTAAAGTGATGAACATTGACTGTAGTGATTCAGAAAAAGCTAAAATATTAGCAGGTGTTATTGTAAGGTTAACGTGTCTTGAAGTGTTGCAACGCTTGGGTGAAGAATAAAATAGCATTTACTTACTTTTATTTACATTTATTTTTTTTAATTTACGTAAATATTGTGAGTTAAAAATGAACCCTACAAGTGAGTCCGAGTTTGAAATACTACCTTCCAACAGTACGTTGTTGGGTAGTGACAAATCATTAAGCAATATGTTTAGTGAAGTAGACATGGACATTATTAACCCTACAAACGTTCAGGAAAGCGTAACACATGCTATTTCTAAAATCCCAGGGTCTCTTCAAATTAACCCGCCAGCAAAAGTGTTGTTGGCCATTCTGATTGAATATATAACCCCCGATGATAGTAGTATGCAAGTCTGGGTTTCAACTAGACAGAAAGAAGTAATCAGCTATCACGACTTTACGCCTGGCTGGGCTGATTACATGCTTACACAGTTTAACCATGCAAGTGAAGAAGCGAAATTGCGCGGCTCTGGCTGGTCTGAAGGAACAGTCCTCGAAATCAAATTAAGACAAACTAAATACTCTCCTATAGTCGGCAATTCTTACATCCCTCTCCCCAGAGAGTTAGTTTTTAAACGAGCAGCCTTAAACATACATAATTCAGATAACTTGTGTTTCAGTGGGGTGTTTTGGCGCATTTACATCCAGTTAAAAAGAATGCAGAGAGAGTTTCCAATTATTGGCAGTATAAAGATAGTCTGAACTTTGATAACATAAACTTTCCAGTGAGTATAGAAAGTATCGACCGGTTTGAAGAACAAAACAAACCAATAACCGTAAGCGTATACACCTGGAATTCAGTAGACAATCTAGTCCCTCTAAGAATTTCTCCCGAAGCCCCTACTTTAGGCGACTCACTTGAGAATCATGTAGACCTGATTCTGTTTGCAGACGGTTCCAAGAGCCATTATGTATTAATTAGAACAATGAGTAAACTTCTGACTTATACTACAAAGCACGAATCTAAACAAGAGATTTGTAGAAGGTGTTTGGTCAGAATCCCCACTGTAGAGGCAGCAGCCAGTCATAAAAAACATTGTAAAAGTTTTGTAGACTGTGAAATCGAACTTCTTACACCCAAACCAGGGTCTAAGGTTGGTTTTAAGAATGTACACAAAATGCAAATGAGTCCATACATGGTTTATGCTGACTTTGAATCGCTCTTGCCACAGTACTACGGCCCCCAACAAGAACAAGAACAAAAAACAACCTTATTAACCCACCATCAGATCTGTTCTTATGCGTTTATTGTTGTTAGGTCAGATGGGGCACACACACGCCCAGAGATTTACAGAGGCCCCGACGCAGCTAGTAGATTTTTAGAGCAGATGAAACACCTTCGCAATCAATTCTCTAATCAGCTGAACCTTTCAGACATTAAGATGACTCCTGAAGATGAAGAACGCTATAACCCAGCCACTCACTGCTGGATTTGCGGCTTAGAGCTAACACCTAACAGTAAAGACGTGACAGTAAGAGACCACGATCACATTACTGGCAAATTCAGAGGGGCCGCACACAACAATTGTAATCTTCAACTCAAGGTTGACCCCAAAAAATGGAAACTGCCAATCTTCTTTCATAACCTACGAGGCTACGATTCTCACTTTATCATGCAAGCAGTGACTTCTGAATGTAAGAGGGTTACCTGCATTGCACAGTCTTCAGAAAAGTACATGACCTTTACTGTAGACTGTTTATCCTTTTATGACTCTGCCCAACATCTGATGAGCAGCTTAGATAAATTATCAGGATCTCTACAAGACTGTCCAATCACTAAAAAATATTTCGACCCATCTTTAGTCCGTAAAGGAGTTTATCCTTATGAATACATGGACTCGTGGGAGAGGTTTGACGAGCCAGCGTTGCCGCTTAAGGAAGACTTTTACAGCCGTCTTAGAGGCAAAGACATAACTGATGCTGACTATGAATACGCTCAGAAAGCCTGGACAGAATTACACTGTCAAACAATGGGCGATTATCATGATCAATATTTATTGGCTGACGTGTGTTTATTGGCAGACGTCTTTCAGAATTACAGATCAACATGCATGAAACATTACAGCTTAGACTCATCACAGTACATCTCTGCGCCTGGCCTTTCTTGGGATGCATTCTTAAAGTCTACAAACGTCGAGATTGACTTAATTTCTGATTTACCCACACTCCAGATGATTGAGGGCGGGCTGAGGGGAGGCATTAGCATGGCCTGTCATCCTTACCGCAGGGCCAACAACAAGTATTTAGATGATTATGATCCAACTAAACCATCCAACTATCTGATGTACTTAGACGCCAACAATCTGTATGGATGGGCCATGAGTCAACCGCTTCCATTACGTAACTTTAAAATGATAAAAGGACCTCATGATGTCAATACTGTGTTAGGAATGTTGTCACAGCTTACGCCTGATAATCCAATAGGACTAATCTTAGAAGTAGACTTGGAATATCCTAAAGAATTACACGATCTCCACAACGATTACCCCCTAGCCGCAGAAAGCTTAAAGATGAGCCCCACAGAACCTCCTAAACTTGTACCTAATCTTCGACATAAAACTAAATATGTCTGCCATTACAGACTCCTACAGTTTTACCTAAAGCATGGATTAAAGCTGACCGCTGTTCACAGAATAATTATATGCGACCAAGAGCCCTTTATGAGGCCATACATCAAGAAGAATACTGATCTTAGAACCCAAGCCACTGACGCTTCAGAAAAAGACTTCTTTAAACTGACGAACAACAGTTGTTTTGGTAAAACTATGGAAAACCCACACAAACGTAAAGATGTGAAATTAGTTACAAAAGAAAACCAAGCAATTAAGTTGGCCTCTAAACCTAACTATCAAGACTTTAGAATATTTAGCGACAGCCTGGTTGGCATTATGATGAAGAAAAAGGATGTTAAGTTGGACAAGCCGGTGTTTATCGGCTTCACCGTATTAGAGTTGTCGAAGTTATTAATGCTTGAATTTCTGTACGACTACTTTAAACCACTGTACCCAGAAGCAAGAGTACTTTACACAGACACTGACTCTTTTATTCTAGACGTCCCCACTGAAGACTTCTATAAGGATTTAGAAACAGAAGTAGCTAAAGGAGTTGATGGATGGTACGACACATGCGACTATCCAAAAGACAGTCCTTTACATTCAACTGTGAACAAGAAAGTGATTGGAAAGATGAAGGATGAACTTAATGGGACAGTTATACAAGAATATGTTGGCTTACGGTCGAAGATGTATAGCGTTGCCAGCCAAACTTCTGTAATGAAGAAGGCTAAGGGGATAAGTAAAGAAGTTGTCAAAAAAAATATAACTCACGATAACTACAAGCAAGCTCTCTTTGAAAACAAAGTATTTTATCACACAAATGTTAATCTGCGCTCTACTCTTCATCAAGTAAACACAACTGCTGTTAATAAGAAGTCACTAGACTCTAACAATAACAAGAGAACTTGCGTTAATCCCGAACTTTCATATGCTGTAGGACATTGGAGAACTTTAAAAGATTAACTTGACTGACTTGACTTGTACTTAACTTAAGAACCTAATAAGAACTTACTTAAGAACCTAACTAGTACTTACTTAAGAACCTAACTAGTACTTACTTAAGAACCTAACTAGTACTTACTTAAGAACCTAATAAGAACTTACTTAAGAACCTAACAAGAACTTACTTAAGAACCTAACAAGAACTTAACAAGAACTTATAATTTTTTTGCACTTAACTTGTAATTTACTTGCACTTAACTTAAAAAGTACTTTCTATAACTAACTTAACTTGTACTTATCTAGTTCTTAACTTGTGCAAAAACCTCTAAAAATCGAAGTAATCGTTATTTTAAAATGGGGGGCTTCCGTGCTAGATAAGATTTACATTCTCTCCACCGCTATTAACGTCCGCGGGAGCGGCCCCTTACTACTTTTTTAATATGTTCTTCTACTTCCAGCACTATTAATAAATCAGAACAAACAACTAACCTTCCATCTTGATTAGTTATTTTTACATCTAATGAATTTATAGCCCCCCTCTCAATTAATTCTTTGAATTGACTGTTTCCGTCAAACGTATATAGCTGATAATCGCAAAACCCCGCCCTAATTGATGGCAGCACTCTCAGAACTGTAGACGGATAGCCATTAAACAAATTAGTATTTGTTTTTAACTGTTGTAAATGGACATACAACATTGGATTCACAGAAAAATCAGAAGGTTTATTACCTTCAAACTGATAGATGTCTTCTCTTGTGCTAAATCTATAATCTTTGTCACTGCTGTGAAAGCCCAAGATTTTAGCTAGGCCTCTAGGGAAAGTGTACTCTCTTCTTTCCTCTAGTGGAAAATTCATAGTAATTCTGAGGTTTGCCTCGTTAATTGTTAACAATATGCCAGATTCAAGAAGTACTTCTTTTAAAGAACAAAAGTTGTAATAACCATCAGGTATTTGTATATGGCTTATTTGATTGCCTTGTTCGTCATCAACATTAATCCAGTTATTTTGAGCTCCTTCAGATATGTTAACCCACATAACTTTAAAGCCAATTTCTTTAAGGGCAATTCTACAACTCCCACTCCAATTGGTAATTGGGTACGTTAAGAACACACGCTCGTTTTGTTTGGTTATATAGATGTACATCTTTTTATAACTATTTTAAAAAACTAATTTAAAAAATGGAACCTTTTAAATATAATGAAAGTGCCACTTACAATGTAGGAGCGTTTTATAACCCCAAATCTTTGGACTTCAGTTTACTAACCATTGCAGTGGATGAATCATATGGCTTCCAAGTCAGACTTGTAAATCCACTAACAAAATATTTAAATCCGCCAATAAAGAGTGACAGAGTGCCATCAGCATGGTCATCTCACCCTATGGCTTTTTTCCAGAATCAGTTAAATTTTGCAGTTTACTGCTCAACCACAGGCTGCGGTGTTTCATATACAAACCATTTATACCACCCCAATCTCTTAGTAAGGTCAGTATATAACTTTCATGTTTATTATCAGTATAGGCGCATACTAACTGAACTACAAGTACGCCTCCCCAATGACAACGCGTTTAATCCATTTAACAACCCAATGGACACTAATGCATATGAAAGAATCTGCAATGAATTTAACATTAATCCTTCAACTGACTTTAGACAAAAGTTAGACCGCAATCATGGGCTAGGCACATTGTATTTGTGGGGTACAAAAAGAAAATATGATTTTGACTACTGGCCTGACCACACCTCTTTTCAACCAAACAAACAAGTTCGATTGGGATCCATAGAACAAAAACATCCTAATGCTTGGACAACATTTATCTTAGATGAAAGTGAAGGCCTAACAATGCCAGGAGTGCAAAGGCTTAATGACTCCATACGGACATACGTTTGGTGTCTATTAGGAGCGCAAGCACAGACCAAGTCTAGCATAGTGGATCAATCTACAGGTTTTGATGCTAGAAAACAATTTCTAGCCAATTTAGAAGATGCTATTAACTCTGCTGTTGATTTGCCTGCCAGCATACAAAGGTACCAAAACGTTCTTACACACGCTAAGTCAAAGGTTGACTTTGTTGTAGGCCATGGATTATACATGCTGCCTTCTGACCTTAGACTACAGATTGGCATGATACAGAATTATAATAATGAAATCCTCATAGCCGGGGACGATCAAAACTTAGGACACAATCAAGGTTTAAACACAAGGCCCGCGCCAGCCATTTTAAAAAAAGTATCTAGCCCTGAACCTGCAGAAAGCGACCCCCCACCAGTTATAAGCAGTCCAGAAAGCAACCCCCCGCCTGTTGATGTGCCTCACCCCGACAGACACACTAGTGAAAAGACAGCCCTTGTTGTGTTTTTAACTTTTACTGGATTAGCCATACTTTATTTCACTAAAAATTAAACCGGCAGCCAGCACCCCAAAGTCCACAGATGGTCAGCCATATAACCAGCCACTTTGCCTATGGTAGACAAAACCCAACTAACAACACTGCCTATTATGCCAGGCAGAGCATCAAGCGCTTTAACAGCTAACTTCTTTAATAGGTTTGCTAGATGGCGCAATTGTTTTCTAATCCAACTTTTACCGGGCTGAGGCGTTGGAGGAGCTGCTGCCCCCGTTGACGTACTGCCGGTTAATGCATAAACCAGTGTAGAGATAGCAAACCCAACAGCTGTCAATATACTAACTATTGTAATCCCCTGCTCTCTGAACAGAGTCCTTATTCTTTCTGCTAATGTAGTATTTTCATAAATCATTTTGTTTATAGTTTCTCTGATTCTGCTTGTTTGTGATGCTAGCTGTGCTCTGTTAGTAGACAGCACTTCTAACCTGGCTGCCCTTTCTAGCATTAACTCCTGTATTTTCGCCTGTATTCTAGCCTTTTCTTCTACCCCTAAATTGTTATCATCTGCATCAGCCAGTTTATTTTTTTCTTCTCTTATCTCTATATCTAGCTCACCAAGTTTTGACAAGTTGTTTTTTAGCTCGCCATTTATTCTCCGTAGAGCATCATCAAGGCCCCTGAGTTCACGTATAGCAGCTTTAAGATTCCTGTGTACACTCTCAGGCAATGGAGGATCATCAATTGTTTTTAAAGCCGTTTCTTCTTCAGGACTCAGCTCACGTTCTCTTTGACTAGGCGAACCGACAATTGTTTTTAACTGTGTCTCCTCATTAAAACTCGTCTCAAGTTCTGCTATTAGTTCATCTGCTCTTTGACTTAATTCGTGAAGAGAGATGTTTTGCATTTCAGATTGCGCTGGCAACTCTTGCACTATGCTTTGTAAAAGACTAACAGCCTCAGGCCTTAAATCTTTAATAAAGTTTAATCGCCTTCGGTCGGCAACAGGGAGATCTCTAAGAATTGTGCCCCTGCTTAAAAACTGGGTTGGGTCTGGTTTTGTAGTAAGCCGTACAAGGTTTCCTTTACTAGTTCTTACATACAAATGATTATTTTTATCTATTGAAAAATTGGAAACCTTAAGTGCTTCCGGCTGCTCTCGCCCCATATGGCTATATAATGATTCAATTCTATCTAACATTCGTATTTGTCTTAATCCTACTCCTTGGCCTGCTTCTGCCCCCTCAAGTTCATCTTGTATTGAACGGCCCGGTTCTATTTCATCTTCTTCTTCTTCAATAGGATCAATCGCGTCAAACTCTTCATCAGCCATATTTATATATTTATTATTTTTTGTTTTATAAAAAATGAACTCATACGGTTGTGACCTTGATCCATACAGAAAAGAGAAGGAACCCCACGGCGTAAAAGGTATAAGGCAGACTGTAATTAGTGTAAATACTCCATCAACAGTTCAGCCTGAACAAACTTTAATAGTCATGTTCCCTGATCTTGGCGCTGATGATGTTATAATGCCAGGCACCGCTAAACTATCATTCAAAATAGATATTACATCGGAAGATCCTAATGCTACTGTTGTTGCTAATTTGGGCAGGGCCATCGTTAAACATATGGCAATCAAACTGGAGGGCAGAGAAGTCTTTGTACTAAGCGAGGCAGACATTTTTGCTCTCTATTCTGACCTATGGCTGCCTAAAAAAGAAAGAAAAGAGAAAGTTTATCAGGGAATACAAAGCCCAAACGGTCTCAAGCACAGAGTTGGAGCCGGGGATGCAAAGGATGATGTTAAAGATGAGGCAGTAGCAGAAGCATTTGGCAACAGATTCTGCATCCCTCTAGATTTTGAGCTGTTAAAGACGCATATGCCATATTACCAAGGTGCACTAAAAGAAAAACTTACTTATGGACTGACATTTAATCCTAGCGAGTCTGTTGTTCTGTCTGAAGATCGAAAAGCTAAATACACAGTCAGCGACATTTCTCTTGAGTTTGATGTTGTTACTAACCCTGGACTGGCCAGAACAATCTTAACCCAATATAAAAGTAAAACGGTTATTTATTATGAAAACGTTATACACTCCATTACAGAAAATAGAAACAAGCGAGACACTCTCTGGAACATACATCTAAATCAGTCTCTGAAGTCTTTAAAAGGAATTTTGTTCTTGTTTACTGAAGAAACAACTCCTTTTCATAGAGAATCAGAAGCGTTTTATAATCCAAAAATTGAGAAGGTTGACTGTGCAATAAATGGTAAGTCTGATCAGTTGTATTCGGGTCGCGGGCTTTTACCTCACCAACACTTTGATGAAATAAGAAAGTTATTCGCTGGAGGTAGGCAAAGAGATCCTGCAGTTGATCGCGTATGTAAAAAACTTCGCCTTTATGATGTAAGACTTGAAGACTACTTAATAACTAAATATGGGCTGTGGCTGGATTTTAGATCCACATTTGACAACAGATTGTTTGGAAGTGGAGAAAGGGTAGGGCAAGATGGTATAAAAATAAATATTCACAAGAAAGCAGACGGAAACGCCCCAATACAAATTCATGTTTTTATGGTTTGTGATGCTCAGATAAACATTGAAGAAAACAGGTTAAAAGATGTGGCTTATTAAAATGCAGAAGAAATATTCTAATAAAAACAGATGGATAGTTTGAAGTTTCTGCCCAAAGATCCGCACTGTTCTCTTATCTGCGGGATTACTGGGTGTGGGAAAACTGTCTTCGTACTTGATTTGTTACAAACAGTCTACAGGTTTCATTACGAGCACATTGTTATATTCTGCACAACCATTAAGCACAACAAGTCTTACAAAGAAAGGAAGTTTATTTGGACAGACGAGAATATATTTTAGTTGATCCTAGCGACAAACTGAGCGACTGTTTAGAACATTACTATAGACTATTTGAGGGAACTGAAACACTGTTTATTATTGATGACTGTTCAGCCGAACGAGACATTGTTAAAAAAAGAAAAGCTCTATCAAAGCTAGCCTTTAGTGGACGCCACGCCTTAGTTTCTGTTTGGCTCTTAACTCAAAAATACAATGCTGTCTTAAAAGACTTTAGATCGCAGTTAAAATCAGTCATCTTATTCTATACTAAGGACAGGGATAGTTTCGAAGAATGTTTAAGTGAAAATTATATAATAAGGGACAAAGATGAGCTAAAAAAAATAAAAGAGCAGTTAGAAAAATCTAAGCACGCTAAGCTATGCTTACGGACTGACCCCCCAGTTCAATACGTTTGTTTATTGTAGATTGTTTATTATAATTTTAATATTAAAAAATGTCTCGAGGGCCAGAATCAAAAGCGGAGTTAGCTCCTAAATGCGTTGCAGTAGAGCTAAAAGATCTAGCAGATACAACGGACTTTGATCTAATAGGAGTGGCAGGAAATGTTTATGGATTTGAATACACAGATGATGGGGTTTACAAACGAACAGAAATTGAAGACAAAAAACGACAGCTGTATCCTACCCTGGAAGAGATAAGAAATCTAAGGGCAAACGATTTTGGCAAACACGAATACAAACTTCATAAACGAGAGAATGCTTGGGCGTTGCTTCCTGACATTAACTGGGATTTAAAGTTTGAACTACAAAGCCCCCATGTATACTTTGATAAGAAAAACAATTTTAGAAAAGTTTTGAATGAAGGACGCCTTCTTGCTAGCCTAGTCCCAGGATTACAACAGAAAAAGCAGATTGAAATAACTAAGCAGGGCTCTGTATATATGCTGCGGAGAAAGAAGGCCTTAGCTGAAGTGGGGGGCGACACCGTCGGCTTAGAGTTTAACCCAAAACTAGAATCACTGCCTAGAAAAATGACGATGCTTTTTCGCTTATTTATCACTCCAAGGGAGTCTGATCCTAGTTTGCCAGAGCATACGTTAATCAGAGGTGTACAAATAAAGTCTGAAAACTTGGGCGGACCTCTTAGGCTTGTTATTGCTATTACTAAAAACGGGGATGAAATAAACACTTCTGTATCTTCTGACAAAGTCACTGTGATGGTTGACAATGCTAAACTAACAGTGCTTGATTTTATTTTTATTAAGTATGTTGATTTTATTGCGTTTTACTCTGTTGATGAAGTGCTGCCAGAAGGGTTAATAAAAAAATATGTACAAGATTAATCTTAATTAAAAAATTAATCTTAATTAAAAAATGGAGGTTCAACAGTTTAGATTAGAGCAAATAACTGAACTTCAAAAGGAAATAGAAAGCGACTTGGATAAGTATAGGGTTACTAGAAAGAAATATGCTAAAGCTTTAAATACTCTTTCTTATGTAATTACTGGCTCATCAGCTGTAGCTAGCGTAAGTGCTGGGTCTAGCGTTGCTCTTTTAGCTACTGGAGCTGGAGCGCCAGCCTCTTTAGCATTAGGGAGCCTTGGTTTGGGCTTAGGTGCTATGTCTATGATTGTGAGTGCTGTTTTAAAAAAATTAACGCCTAAATTACAAAAGCACACTGCCATTGTTGCCTTAGCATCAGCAAAACTTTGTTCATTAAGATTAAGAATAAGCAAAGCATTGCAGGATGAAAACATTACGGCTGAAGAACTTGAGCATCTTATGGCTGATGGTGAGGATTATATACGACAAAAAATTGAACTTCAAAAGGAGTGGAGAAAGACTTTTACTTCGCAACAGGTAGACACTGATGCAATTAAACAGAACATTGAAAAACAAACACATGATCGGTTAAACCCAAAATAAGCCAAAAAAATAAGTTTAACAAAAAATAAGTTTTAGCAAAAATAAATACTTTTTTTTTTTTTTTTAACTCACTGTGTTTGGTGGGACAACTTGCAACTCTTCACGAACAAAGGATCTTTTAGGGGCAGGCTTTTTGGAAGAAAGAGTTTCTCTTAAATAATATACGGGAGGGGTTGTTTTCATAATTCTTTCAACTTCATATACGTCTACACTCCATATGGGGTCTGTGGCTCTAATTCTAACATCACCTTCTGCCTCTCCAGGAGCATACAAGTATCTTACTTTTAGTCCAAACGGCAAGAGTTTTTGAGTCCCCTGCACATCTTCAGTAATGCTAATTTTTTTTTAATTTGATCGCGTTTACTGGTTTAAGGCCTGTTGCTTTAAATTCTTCATTGTTCATGGCACGTAAGACTGCTGGCAATCTCCTAACCCATTCTGTGTTGCGTTCTCTGTCCATAATTTCTCTGTGATATTGATAGGTAAACAAACGTTCGGCTAGATTCTTATTAAAGTTTTCTACTAGGGCTTGTGACCGATGGTTGCCTGGGATTCCTCTCTTAACTGTAACATGATGTTTTAAAAACAGTTGGTTTACAGAACCTTTAAACTCTTTTCCATCATCAACTTGAATCATCCTAGGATACTTTAATGGACCTCGCATGTATATTTGTTGTAAAGCCACAGCCACGGCAGTTGAGCTTTTATCCGTTAAAGGTTCGGCGTCTTTGTATCTTGAAGCCATGTCAACAACAGTCAGAGCATACTTAAACTTTTTTCGTCTAACTTTGTCATGTGGAAGATACAGCAAGTCCATCTGGTGGGTGTCATTTGGAACTGAATTAACAAATCTAGGCCTTATTATTCTTTTTGGGGCAGGCAGATATATTTGCCAGATCGCTTGTTTTGAAAGCCAGTCTTTCGCTTCTGATTCAGACACTCTAGCAGCTTTACTCAGTTTTTCAATAGCAGTCTTTCCTTTCCAATACCCTCTAGGAGAATAATATATTTTGTACTTCGTATTGTCCATATTTTAAATGCAGTTTATTTTACACAAGAAAGTGAGCAACAAGATAGACTGAGACCATGCCAACTACAATAAAAGCTATCTCTGAACTTTTCTGTTCCTCAGATAGTTCATAAAAGTCGGACAGTTCTGGTGGCGGCGATGTTAGAAACTTCTTTCCTGTCACTAAGTAATACTCATTCATTGCAGCATCAACGTCTGTAAATGTGTGCTCTGCATGACCCTGTTCTCTTAACTTTTTATTAATAAAGTCTAAGTGAGCAATTCGTCTTTTCTCGTAAGCGTCTCTTGCCTTAGCTAAATCTTCCATTGCCTTGTTATGGCGTTCTCTCTCTTCATCAGACCGCAATTTACTAAACATATAATTGCTTCCAGAAAAGGCCAAAGCATTAACAATAGCTCCTCCCACCATCAGAACCAATCCAGACATCTTTTTATAAATCAATATTTTCTAGATTAATCTGCCTATGCATTAATATTTTCTGGGATAATCCCCTGCGTAACAAGAAAGTCTTTTGAGGCAATCCCTGCCGTTATTACAACTATAACCTTAACAACATCCTCAATGTCTAACCTTCCTAGATCCGCCGGCTTCATTTTTAACATGTTTTTTGCTAACACGCTATAGCCTATACTAAGGCCGCTAATTACAGCAGAATGGTAAATCGTATTGATAATCTTTTTTTCACTCATCTTTTTATTAACTAAAAAAATAATTAAAATAATCATAATACGAAAGGCTGTCTATGTGCTTTTTAATCAAATAATCTTTTGTTGTTAAAGCTAAAAATAAGGCTGCAACTAGTCTTGGCGAATCTTCTATCTTTCCCATGTTGAGTGGTTTTATTCCTAACAAACATTTTGCGAGGGTTGAATAGACTATAACACCAACGATAGGCACTGCATAATTAACCAGCGTTAAACTCATGGTTTTAAAAGTATTATATTATTTTTTATTGCTTTTAAAAATGGATTGTGACGAACTATTAAAGTGTGAGGAGCAGGCAGACCACTGCCATAAAGAAAGATTATACTCTCTAGCTGCGTATGGAAAAACTAAACAGTATTTAGGCACTGAACTAAGTATTGAACAGATTCAGCAATTGTCTACATCAGACGTTGAGAAGTACTACGCTAGGTACGAAGCACAGCTAGGGTCAAAAATGGTTAGATCAGTGGGGCAGACAATGATTAGTTTATATGCTAAGTTAGTAAGTAAGATGGCGCCTGTTGATTCAGAAGAAGATTTAAAATATGACTTATCACAAGATCCGGTTTTAAACAAGTCCCTAGAAACTCTTGCATGTGACATGTATTACAGATTTGGGACGATGTTATGCCCATTCATCATGGGATTAATTACTTTTAATCATATTAATTTTGATCATATTAAATTTAATCGCAATAAAAAAAATGAGCGAGAAGACGCCACAGGACAATCCGCAGAACCCTCCAAAGAAGCAGAATGTACCTCAAGTGAGCCCGCAGGAGCAGAATGTACCACAGGTGAGTAGTGTTACTAAGTCTAAAAATCCTGGGCGTGTTGAGGCCGGTCGTAAACTAGCTGAATGGAACAGACTGAGAAAAGCAAACCAATCAACAAAACAAAAATTGTTAGATAGTAATACAACATCGCCACCGTCAACAACAACACAATTAACAACAACACAATCACAATCAAACGATAAGATGTATTATTATGTATTTGCTGCTGTTGTTGTTGGTGGGGGGTTTTTAGCATACAAATGTCTAACACCATACTTAGCAGCAAAGTCACAAACCCCCCACAAAGCCAGTAAAAGAAGAAGAACCAACTTCTGTAAAAAAAAGTACAACCTCCTGCTGTAGACCCATTTTCTATGGAATAGTTTTTAAAGAACTAAATAAAGTACAAGTAGAGAATGTCTTTATACGGGTTCACGATCGCCCATGTTATTTTGCACGCAAGCCCCCCATTTTTAAAGTACTGATTACTTCGATTTTTAGAGGTTTTGGCGTGTTAATTTTGTTTAGAAAACAGGTGTTAATTTTGGCAAAAACTGGCATGAGATGGACGTGATTTGTATGTGAAAAAGGGGGTTTTCGGGCAAAATAAGATGGGTGAGGCAGCTCCGACATATTGACTATCTCTCCCCTAAACGCCTTATATCAAACTCGAAAAAACTAAAACGGCATGCGAATGTCCATTGGTAATGAAACACACAGACTGAGCATGGTGTGTGAGGCTTTGAAAAAGAAAAAAAAAGTGAAAAAGTGGGAAAAAAGAGAATTGAGGCCCCACTACAAAAAAGTGGGCGGGGGGGGGGGGGGGGGGATGTCTTTCCAAAAATAAAGAAAACAGAAAAAAAAATTTTAAAAACAAGACACAAAACAGTTGTAAAGACGGGGTGGTAGAGGGTAGTTTAAAAAACAAACAAACTGTGCATGTGTGGAATGACTGGGGTTCAAACAACGTGTATGCCAGTGTGTGCGGGGCTTCTTCCCTGTTCACTGATAGGCTTGACCCTGATTGCTCCTTCGTACATAACAACTCTAAATGTTTGTCTTTTCTCCACTGAAATGTAAATGGATTACTCTCTAAATTACATGATGACGAAATTGAGTTGTTTGTTTCTTATTTCGACTTTATTTGTTTTGATGAAACATTCTCTGGAAGATTTCCATTCAAACCTGCCATTAAACTTACAACCCGTGGTAGGCGTTCTGGTGGACTCGTATGTTTTGTGAGGCACGAGCTCTGTTCATTTGTTGAATTATTGGATGTTAAATCGGATACCTGTTTTGCTTTTATGATCGAGATATCTCTGATGTGTGTGGACAAAAATATTCTATACATCTGCGCTTACATTTCACCGGCAGACTCACCTTATTCTATGTATTCTGGCATTCACAATGGAATAAGTATGCTTGAAGAGTTTGTGAGTGATTGTTTACTTTCTGTTGATGATGTTTATGTGTTATTAAGTGGTGATTTAAACAGCAGGACTTCAAATATCTCGTGTGATTTGGAAGACGATGGTTTGCCTTTTGATCATAAGCATTTGAGTAACCCTGCACGTACTAACAGAAACTCCGAACATACTGTACTGAACAATTATAGTGAGATGCTGAGCAATATGTGCACTGCTTTAAATTTGTGTGTTTTGATTGGTGTATGCCAGGGCGATCTCGACAGTCGCTACACATATATTTCTGAGAGAGTCAATAGCGTCAATAATTATTTTATAATATCACGTGACATGTTCCCAATTTCGTTTCAATAATTGTAAACTATAAACTGGTCTCCCTAAGTCATAGATTACGATACCAGTTTGTTCCTCTACACTTTTGTTTGGTACTGTCTGAGCCAGAGATTACCACAGCAATTTTGTTCCACCACCCTCTTCTTTGGTACACTCCGAGCCCTTTATTACCATACCAGTTTGTACACCATCCTCTTCTCTTGTACTCCGAGTCATAAATTACCATATCAGCATGTTGCACTAACCTTTTCTCTGGCACAGTCTGAGCCATAGGTTACCATGCCTGTTTGCTCCACCACCGTTTTCTCTAATACTGTCTTAGCCATAAATTACCATACCAGTCCGGATTGTTTCACCCGCGTTTTCTCTGGTATTGTCTGAGCCATAGCTTATCAAACCAGTTTGTCCCACCAGGCTTTTCTGTGGTACTGTCTGAGCCATAGAGTACAATACCAGTTTGTCCCACCACCCTTTTCTCTAGTACAGTGTGAGCCATAGATTACCACACCACTTTGTTCCAACAACATGAATACAAGAAAAGTTTTAACTAGCGATAAACCATGTTTGTGTGCGTGTAGATAGATAGATCAGTAAATAACCAAACAGATCGATGGACAGATGAATAGATAGACAGATAGAAGTTTTTATTTCTATCTATCTAGATAGATAGACAGATAGACATTTTTTTATTTCTCTCTATGCTTGAATTAAGAAATGCTCAACATACTGAAAAAGGACGCTGTCTTTTGAAATAAAAAGATTGCCCTTGGCTTTTTTCAGAAAATGATACTCATGCAAACAACTGGTAGATACTGATTGAAGTGTGGGTGAAACGTAAAACCAAACGGCCTCTGGTGTAAGCGACATGTTATAATCATTTGCACCTGTCTTCTCTGCTTTATGCCCTGATGTTGTGTTTTCATCTGAACCTCATATGCCTAAAACGTTCATTTGATTTTTTTTAATATTCAGTGTTTGTAATAGAATGTTTTATTTCATAGATAGATAGATAGATAGATAGTTTAGATAAACACAAACACACACATGTATGCACGCACGCACACACACACACACACACACACACACACACACACACACACACACACACAGAGTATAGATAGATAGATAGATAGATAGATAGATAGATAGATAGATAGATAGATAGATAGGTGTGTGTGTGTGTGTGTGTGAGAGAGAGAGAGAGAGAGAGAAGAGAGGAGACAGACAGACAGACAGACAGACAGACAGACAGACAGACAGATAGACAGACAGACAGACAGACAGACAGACAGACAGAACTGGATTTCCTTTCAGAAAATTACCTGGGACAGTTTGCCCACGTTCTTTTTTCTGTTCATTTTTTTTTGTGTAAAATGTATGCAAAGGTAAACAAACCAAGCTCTCTGTTGCACTTCGGTTCACTTAATTAATCATCTCACCCAAAAGACTTGCACCCCGACCAGCAGCAGCTCAAGACTGGTGATGAGGGAAGCTTTGAACCAAGCGCTTTAAATTTTCTCGTTTCCTCGGTGGATGTCTTATCCACTGGGCCACGATCACCCCACCATAACGGACAAGAGTTCTTCCTCGCCAACGGCTTCGTTTGATTGGTGCTGAATCTGTTCCTTGTGCTGAAGATCCTGATGATTATTCAACGCTTTCGAGAGTTATTTCATGGGCGGAACCTAACAAGTGACTATAAACGTAACGGGAGGATGAACTGATTTCCGCTCCAAAGTAACGGACAAAGTATCTCTCTACCGCTCCTCACTCCTTACATAACACCTCTCTCTCTCTCTCTCTCTCTCTCTCTCTCTTCTCTCTCTCTCTCTCTCTCTCTCTCAGAACAACAGCATAACAGAGTTCAGTCACTGATCACAACAGGATCATGGGTTACAGCGTCATATCGGTGCTGGTGTTGCGAGCCGTCAAAAAGCAGACACCGGTCGGTCAAAAAAGCCATAGGGGTATTTTACACAGTGAAAATTATTATTCAGCTTTTGAAGGCTGACCCATAAATAAAATTGGCATGACTTCAAACTACGAAAATAAATGATACGATACCATATTGAACTATGAAACTATGACAAAGAAGGCCTGGTTGATGGGGACAAAGGGGGACAACACAATCTATATGTACGCGTTCTTAACAGGAGTTATCGTGAATTCAATATCTGCTCGTGTTGAATTGTCAGGCTCTTGGATCGGTGTTACCGGTTAAACAGAAATCCTGGATCTGCTTTCAAAGGTGTCTGTCGAACTCAGAACTTATACACCATGTTTAATTGCAAGTCGGATGTTATTTGTTTTACTGAAAGCTTTCTCGAACTAAGGAAACTGTGAGATTGTATATGTCTATAATAAGTTCAATAGTTCGTTGTGTTTTCCTACATTCAGTTTAAAAGTCCTGACATAAAACTCTCACAGCAAGGTCGGAACAGAACAGTAGGGGTATGATGATATTGGTCAATACGTTTATTGCAGTCATTCTCCGGAGCTACTAAAAAGAAACAACAAAAGATTGTGCTTCTAAGGTTTCACACCAAAAGAATATGTTGAAACAATACAAATCATATATCATTGTATTGTGTATATCTGTGTTTCCCAGACGGTGCGCGCCTGTGCGCGCCTGCACCCCATGTGAACACAGCGCAGGCTTCCAAGTGCAGGTGGTGCAGGATTTGCTCCCAGCTGGTTTGTTCGGCGGTTGAGGGCAGTTCTTCTCTGGGTCCCACTCGCACCTTCGGGTGTGTCTTTTTTTTCTTTCCTGTGTATACCTGTGTCTCCCAGACAACCCTTACCACTGTTACACGGTCACACATTCCTGTCGGTTCTGGTGTCTGTTTGTTCGGACGGTGTGTTGCAAGTTATATTAAATCATTGTGATCTTTTGATTTGTGGATATTTCATATAACATCTCTCTCTCTCTCTCTCTCTCTCTCTCTCTCTCTCTCTCTCTCTCTCTCTCTCTCTCTCTCTCTCTCTCCCCAAGTGTTGCATTCCACGAGTCAGGCCTGCGTGAATAAAGCCGAGCCAGTGAGTGCTTTGGACGACTTCCAAAAATCTGTAGCGCTTATTTTTAGCTATCTTGAACGGGTAAAGAGCTAAAGACGAGAAGGACAGTTGGACATGTACTCCTCGAAAGTTGCTAAAGTCACTGTTAAAAAGAAAGTGAACGTGAGAACTTTCTCAAATGGGAGGCTAACGAGCATGTTGAACAGGATGCTGAAATTCCAAACTGTACCCTGCTGTGATTGAAAAATGCTCAATGACCCTTCCCTCTGTCTTTGTTATTAGATTCGTATTCTAACCCATTTGTAACTACAGTGTGTGTGTGTCAAGTCAAAGTCAAAGTCAAAGTCAAAAGTCAAAATTTTATTTTCAGATGGAACATTGAATAAGCAATAAATCTGCTTTTTCACATCAAGCCATCCATGAAAAAAAAATTAGATAAACGACGAAAAATCACAGAAATTTATGAAAATCAAAGATAATTTTAAAAAAATAAAGAAAGAAAGAAACCAGAGAAGAAATGGATGGGGGGGGGGGGGGGGGGGGGGGGGGGGGAGGGGAGGAGGTAGGGAGTGCACAAATGAGAAGGGGGAAAATCCAGAAAGTAACGAGAGAGAGAGAGAGAGAGAGAGAGAGAGAGAGAGAGAGAGAGAGAGAGAGAGAGAGAGAGAGATTGCTTATGTACAATATGTACATTGTCTTCACAAATTGTCGACACTGACATACTCTTTCCTTTGAGGCACACACACTCATGCACGAGTATGTACATGGATATACGTATACCGTGCATACACTGTGTAAAATCATAAAACGTTATTTGAAAGGGTTGGGAAAAATATAAGTTATGAACCATTCATGAGATACCTTTTCAGATTATTTTTAAACTGGATTTTGTTTTTATACTTTTAAATAGTGTTGGTAACTTGTTCCATACTGTTTCCACCAGAGTAATAAAAAAACTAGACTTATAAAGATTATTTCTTGATCAAGGAAAAGATAGAAGAAAAAAAATGATTGTGTCTACGGATGTTAATTTTAAATGTGTCACTTAAGAGCATTGCCGTGTGTATGTGTGTGTGTGTGTGTGTGTGTGTGTGTGTGTGTGTGTGTGTGTGTGTGTGTGTGTGTGTGTTGTAATTACACTTCGTTTGTGTATGTGTGTGTGTTGTAATTACACTTTGTTGGAGGGGGGGGGGGGGGGGCGGCGGGGGGGGGGGCGGGGGGGGGGGATGTGTGTATGTGGTGTGTGTGTTGTGTGTGTGTGTGTGTGTGTGTGTGTGTGTGTGTTAAGCTGCAGTAATGTCTTTGGCGAATACGTGTGCACAGCTGCTAGTATCGTGACTGCTTAATTCATTCGCTCAAGGATGCTGAAAGATAAGAATTCAGAATAAAAAGCGAAATCGGGCAGGGGGGGAGGTGTGTGTGTGGGGAGGGGGGGGGTGCAAGATGTTCAGCTCTCAACATTATGTCCGTGGAGCTCAAAAATAAATTTCAGAGAAACAATCATCGGGAATAAAACCGACATTTCCTTTTCAAATGTCTCGGGCCTTGGACAAACCTGCTTATTTTCATGCAGCAGTGTTAAAAGAAAAAAAAAATCCATCCTTTCCAGCAAGAGTCAACAGAAGCAAGACTTTTTCTCTCTCTTTTTTGTTTTAAATCATGTAAAATAGCGAAGAAACAGATAAGAAACTTGTGGAGTGTCCCACCGCATTAAAGTTAAAACTGATACATGCAACAACGCCAGCTCATTTTTGATGAACAGCAGATCTCATACAGATATTTGCTTATTAAAGATCAAAACATATACATGATGAAAGAGCAAACTCAATTCATTCATCACGAGAAGTGAAGATTCAGGTAAACTGACAGTTTGTTCCAGTGGGCATAAATTAATACGTGATCTGCCGATATAAACTGTTACCCAGGTACTGGGGTAACACTTTTAACTCAGCATTGGCACAGAACGCGCCGAGTGCGACATATTCTGTTCCGGGATGACAATTTGTACTGCTAAGTCAACACACACAAAAATCACGGGTGAAATTTTTTTTTTTTTTTTTTTTTTGCTGTGTCAACCTCTGCGCCACCTCAGAGGCAGTGCACCCACGCCGCTCATTCCGACACTCCGTCCACAGCCACAGTCCGGTCGGCCCCGCCGCAGCCCCGGCACCGGCAATCCACAGGGAACAGTCAATGTCAAGTCGTCAAGAGGCAACCCCACCGGAGGAGACACTGCTCTGCTGCCGAGTCACTTCAGTGGTGTTCAGTGGTGCCTGTTCTGATCTAACATACGCAGGACACCACCTACTAAGCCCCCTACTGACGACAATAATTGCTTAGTCGCGAGGCGGCGTGAGTGAGCTCTCCCTCCGGAGGGCGCCACCACGTCCGTCCAACGACAGCCCCCATGGACTCGCCGATACCGGTGACCCCGACGGAACCAAACCAAGGCCACAGACGTGGAGATGACATCGAAATTGAGGTCACCATGAGAGCAGGGCATGAAGGGCCACAGAATTTGAGACATTTTTTTTTTATGCTGATCGATGAGAATGAGGATGACTAAGATGATGCTATGGATTTCCATTTCGGTCTGAGACTACATGACAGGGCTGTATTCTACGCTTCCTTTCATAACATATCCCGGCGTCAACCAGGCCCGAGAGATACAGGCACCTGCAGTGTTGGTCAGGAAATTTGAGCAACACTCTCAGAAACGCATCCATTAAGTGGATGAAACTCGACTGTGTGGTCCCAGTCTTCCCAACTGAGTCCGCAGCAAACTCAACTCTGGGTAGGAGCCGGTCGGGGCAGAAAAACCCACATGACTCTGATGGGATTCGAACCCACGACCCCCAGCCGGGAGTCCGCGACGCTAACCACTTCGCCACGGCGGCTGGTTCCGGGTGACATTTTTGTACCGGGGAGACATTTTGCGCCACGACACGCCCCTCAGGTTGCTGACGACAATCAAAATATATTTCGACGAACTAGATGGGCCAACGTAATACGTGCTTTCCGCTTGCTGAATCCAAACAATGCACCGGGATCTGATCGTATTTTGTTTTCGCTGAAATGTTACAAGATCTGCATTATGTCTGTACTGTTCTGTTCTGTTAGTCACGTATTCAACTGATACGCACCAGCACCTTAGCATGTGACATTGTGCCATCATTACTCCTCGTCACAGAATCAGAGACATTCATAGTTCTGACAATCATCGAGGAGTGTGTCTAATGAGCATACTTGAGAAAATGTTTGCTGAGGTATTTATCAACCGTTTGACATAATGTGCGGGGGGGGGGGGGGGGGGGGGGGGGGGCTGGACAAAGTGGTTACAGATCTGTATTTGTTCTTTACGCTGTCTTCAAAAAAAAAAAAAGGTTTCATAAAACTGCATGTTTGTTTTGCAGACTGCAGAAAAGTCTTCACCACAGTGAATTGCAACATCCTGTAGAACGTACTTTGTAAATTAAAAAAAAAAAAAACCAACAAAACTGGCTTTGGGAGCAAACTGTTCAAGATACTTTGATGTTTGCATCATAGTCTGAGATGGTTTGTAAAATGTAATGTAATGTAATGTAATGTAAAAGGATATTTATAGAGCGCTTTACCTCGCAAGAGCCCAAAGTGCATATTACAGAAAAACATGATAAAATTCTAATTCAAAGCACAGACACACACACACACACACACACACACACACACACACACACACACACACACACACACACACACATGCGCGCGCACGCGTGCGCACACACACACTACACAGTCACACACACACACACACACACACACACACACACACACACACACACACAACACACACACACCACACACCCCGCCGAAAAACTCACACACGCAGACAGACACACGAGCGCGTTCAACACCAGGAAAACACGCGCACAGTGGTAAGTGGATATCGTTAAATGTGGTGATATTCTTCCTGATATCTTTAGAGTGCCCAGTGGGTGCTAGGCAAGGCTGTGCGTTGTCGCCCACGTTATTTCCATATTTGGTAAAAGATCCGGCATTAGAAATTACTTCACAGGAAGCTCTCTCTCTCTCTCTCTCTTCTCTCTCTCTCTCTCTCTCTCTCTCTCTCTCTCTCTCTCTCTCTTCTGTTCCGTTGTAAAGAATACAAAATTTTCCTGTAAAAGAATTATGCTTTTTCCACGAAGAGTTTTCTTCGTGGAAAAAGCATAATTCTTTTACAGGAAAATTTGCTAAAAATAAGGACACACTTAGAGTGCTACGATGACTCGGTGAGATCTCTTGCAAGGTATACTGCAGAGGCGTTGAACGTTCGAAATAAGCAGAATAAATCAAACCGAGGAAATTGAAAGATATAATGAATTTGAAAGAAGACGGTAAGACATTTTAGATTTCATTGTTAATGCATTGCGAATTCTTGAAGGTGCATTATTCTGGATGGTCGGTATTCAGGCTTGTGGTGCTCAGAATGGTAGCATTGTTTTAATTCATGTTTGTTGTGGATTTACTGTTTACGTTATTTGCATTTTGCTTTGCACCTCCATGGCCATCAAGGCTGTATAGCTAATGACATTAAAACTGTTCAGTGTTCAGTGCTTCTCTCTCTCTCTCTCTCTCTCTCTCTCTCTCTCCTCTCTCTCTCTCTCTCTCACACACACACACACACACACACACACACACACAGAGTCACACACACACACACCACACACACACACACACACACACACACACACAGAGTAACACACACACACACACACACACACACACACACACACACACACACACACACACACACACACACAGCTGATCCAGTTTAATCAGGAACATTTTTACTGCAAGGCAACAATGTTTGCGTGTTATTCTCACAGCAACGAGAACGTGACAGCTTCCACGAAGGGCAGCAGATACGATTCGCCTACTAAGTGTGTGTGTGTGTGTGTGTGTGTGTGTGTGTGTGTGTGTGTGTGTGTGTGTGCGTGGCGCGCGCGCGCGCGCGCGCGCGTGCAACAAGGCCACAGGGCATGACATTCAGCATGATCTGGCTCCGTGATTTCTTCCATTGTACGAAAAGTGGCAACCTTTTTTTACTTTTTTTTTTTTTCTTTTCAATGTGGTTGTTTTAGCGAGGGGTGAAGTTAATTCGGTTTGACCAGGATAATTTTTGTTGCATAGCAACGACGTCTGTGCGTTATCCGCATAGCAACGAGATAGCCAGTAGTAGGACTACTGACGCCAAAGAGAAGAGATCCGATTGGCCTCTTCCCGGTTACCTGCCCTTTGATGGTGCCTGCTCACCCTCGTTGACCTCTCCAGAAATTTGGCTTCAGAGGCCGTTTCGGCTGTCAGGCTACTAGTACCGTTTAGCCTGTTTAGTGTCAAACTTGTAAATTGTAGGCTGGGACTTGAGACAGACTAAACTGCCTGCAAATGAATTCCCTCTGTGTTGTGTGTGTGTGTGTGTGTGTGTGTGTGTGTGTGTGTGTGTGTGTGTGTGTGTGTGTGCAGGGAGGATGCGCGCGCGCGCGCGTGTGTGTGTGTGTAGGGGGGGGGGGGGGGTGCGTGTGTGTGTATGTGTGCGTGCAAGATGTGTTATCGTGTGGTTTTGACCACCATCTTCTACTTGATAAATTTTTTTTTTTATTTTAGATAGACATAGAAGGCTGTTGGAATGGATACCCATACCTTCACGGTTAAGGAATGGAAACCAGGTCTTGGATTTCAGGGCCCGAACGCAAGGCGACGAGGTACCATGTAAATCATTATCCGGTGTGCTGTTGGCAAATGTAGGGGCTCGTGTGTTTCTTTTGCATTGCAATAGTTTTGGATGATTAATCTTTTTTTTTTTTTTTTGCTTGTTTGTTTCTCTCCGTTTCTGGTGGTGTAAAAAGCAAAGGGACTGACCAGCACACTGCGCATGGTCTGTCTTTATATTTGCCTCTAAATTTATCCAGTCATTCGTCAACGTACTACATACTGGTCTACACACTGTATTGTCTATGTCCGTGGTTTCTTAACTGACATGTGCACACAAAGTGGGTTTACCTATCTAACTGCAGTGTGTGTGTGTGTGTGTGTGTGTGTGTGTGTGTGTGTGTGTGTGTGTGTGTGTGTGTGTGCGCGTGCGTGCGTGCTGTGTGGTGTGTGTGGTGTGTGTGTGTGTGTGTGCCTGTGTGTGTGTGTGTGCGTGCGTGCGTGCGTGTGTGGTGTGTGTGTGTGTGTGTGTGTGTGTGTGTGTGCGTGCGTGCGCGCGTGTGTATGGTGTGTGTGTGTGTGTGTGTGTGTGTGTATGTGTGTGTGTGTGTGTGTGTGGTGCGTGCGCGCGTGCGTGTATGTGTGCTTGCGCGCGTGCACGGAAGCTTCTACGTTGGCATTTTCTTGGCAGCAGTGAGCGCTAGCATTACCAGACTTGAAAGAACGATAATCATTCGTAAAAAAAAAAAAAAAAAAAAAAATTAAATTAAAATAAAAAAAAGTTCCTGCCATACAGAATGGCACTGAACAGTAAAGGCCATATATCTGCTTTTCACGTTTTCAACAGTATCTTGAATGATGCAGGATTTACGTTTTCTCATGAATTGTGATTAGTTACAATTGTTGTTCTATTCACTGATTAAAAAAAAAATATAAAAAAAAATAAAAAAAACATGGAATCATATTTTGAGGGGATTTCGTGACAAGTATTAAGTTACAATTTATAAAGATTAGACCATTTCTTGTCATTTCTGCGGAACACTGATAAGTGAATATGCCACTACAGATGCAACTAAGATGGGCCTCGTGCAATTATTATCTTGCCAGTGACAGCACTGTGAGACTGAGTGTTATCATTCATGGTGGCTGAAGCAGGTAAAGTCACCTCAAACCATGTCCTCAGCTCAAGCAGGTACAGTCACCTCAAACCATGTCCTCAGCTCAAGCAGGTAAAGTCACCTCAAACCATGTCCTCAGCTCAAGCAGGTAAAGTCACCTCAAACCATGTCCTCAGCTCAAGCAGGTAAAGTCACCTCAAACCATGTCCTCAGCTCAAGCAGGTAAAGTCACCTCAAACCATGTCCTCAGCTCAAGCAGGTAAAGTCACCTCAAACCATGTCCTCAACTCAAGCAGGTAAAGTCACCCCAAACCATGTCCTCAGCTCAAGCAGGTAAAGTCACCTCAAACCATGTCCTCAGCTCAAGCAGGTAAAGTCACCTCAAACCATGTCCTCAGCTCAAGCAGGTAAAGTCACCTTAAACCATGTCCTCAGCTCAAGCAGGTAAAGTCACCTCAAACCATGTCCTCAGCTCAAGCAGGTAAAGTCACCTCAAACCATGTCCTCAGCTCAAGCAGGTAAAGTCACCTCAAACCATGTCCTCAGCTCAAGCAAAGCAGTGCTGATCCAAGGGATGGACACAAGGAGGCACAAACAAGTAATACAAGAGATCACACGTGCGATCAGCATTGCCATAGGAACAACCACGTCTGTAGAATCTCCAACAACAACATTTCTGCACGGTAAGAGATCGCAACTCATGCACTGGAGCAACTCTATCATCCCGAACATGCATGCAGGATTAACAGGATGGAGCGGATGACTGGGGCTGCAAAGTACACCATCCAAAATGGACTTTGAAGAAAAAAAAGAAAAAAGAAAAGAAAAGAAAAAAAGAACAGACCAGATATCGTAACCAAGAATGGCCAGATACTGGATATACTACTACATCTCTTACGTTTGTCGGAACATACGATTCAGATTAGAACTCCATGTGCCAGACAAAATGTAAAATGGAAGAAGCACACTTCTGCTAGACTGAGTATGTTGAGGGAATCTGGCTTTCTAGCCAAAAGTTCTTGCCATTGAAGTTGCAGCAAAGGAGAGAGAGAGAGAGAGAGAGAGAGAGAGAGAGAGAGGAGAGAGAGAGAGAGAGAGGTGCCACAACCACCCATAATCTCATAAAAACAGCCCTCGATATCTTGGAAGAAGTCTGAAGCTTCAAGGCGCTCACTAACAGAAGCAGCTGGAAGAAGAGAGCCAGCAGGATCTGGTCGAGGAGGAACAAAAGCAGTCTTCGTATGGATGGAATTTCCCTGCAGAAAGGAACTCTAGGGAGAGAGCTTGACAGCAAAAGGTCCTATCAAAAAGAAGAAGAAAAAAAAACATCTGACAAGTGTTTCGTCCTTGAACACTTGGCACTCCAAAGGGGGCCGGACTGCCTCCAGATCGCCTGACTCCTAAATGCCTGGCTGCTGCTTTCGTTTTTTTCAAGTGGCTTTCCCACCAGCATGTTTTCTTCAGACGTCACACCTGACAGATATATACAATCTACTCCCAGATTCTGGAATGCTGTCTGTAATCTGCGGAGTAGGCGTTGTTTCGTGCTTTTGTTGCTGTTGTTGTTGTTGTTGTTGTTGATGTTGTCGTTATTTTTGTTGTTATTGTTTTTATTTCTGACGTCTGAGAAAGATAGATTTGTGGAAAATCCACTTGTCTGCAAGCCTTACCTTCGCTCTCTGCTTCTGTGTTTGTTTGTTTATTTGTTTATTTATCTACTTACTCGTTTATTTATTTACTTATGTATTCATTTATTACTTATTCAGTGTGTGTGTGTGTGTGTGTGTGTGTGTGTGTGTGTGTGTGTGTGTGTGTGTGTGTGTGTGATTTGAAAAGTTCAGGAGTTTGTCATGATTTTGTGTAATTGCTGAAAAAGGTTACATGATATGTATCTCTCCTTTGACAGTGCTACTATTCTTTCATTCACCAAAAGTGAATTAAAAAAAAAAATCTTCCATGATATGTAGATTAATGCTGTTCTGCTGTAGCGATTTCCAGCCCACTTCGATGGAAATCGAAGTAATTCTGATCAACCGTATTGCTGTTATTGTTATTATTTTTATTACTATTATTATTGTTGTTGTTGTTGTTCATGTTGTTGCTGTTGTTATTCGTCTTCTTCCTACTCTTACTGCTGCTGCTGCTGCTGCTGCTGCTGCTGTGCTGCTGCTACTGTTGCTGCTGCTACTATCGTTATTATAATAGTGGGGACAAAAGCCCGGCTGTTTCCAAACGCTGTCCAGAGACGCTGATTTTTTTTTTTTTTTTTTTTTTTTTCAAAGGCAGTTTCGTGGTCATAAGAACATGACAAATATAATGGGCTTCGCCCTGGTCCGGCTGAAATAAGATCGGCAACTCCTGTGGCAAAAATGAACTTACTCAGTGCCTGAAGAATGAAAAAAAAAAAGAACCCATTGCCCAAGGTACGGTTGTGAAATACTAGCCTACAGCCACACTAAGACTTCTACCACAGGGTAAAAAAGAAATATCCACCTTCGGCACGCTCCAATGACTCAAGAGAGCAAATCCCAACCTATTTTTGATCATCTTGGCCCCCAAACGTGTGTCCCCAGATCCGTACACTACGTGAAAGCGGAGGATTGTCAACGGAGGAACCTGAAAGAGCACCACACCGCGTTTGCATGTGCAGCTCTTTCATTTCACAATCGACCCCACTGTGTCACGCATGTTGAGGGAAGAGTTCTTGCGGGTTATGTTCAAATTCAGAAAGCGTTTGAAACGACGGATACGAAGACATTTTCACAGAAAAGGGAGGGGGGGGGGGGGGGGGGGGGGAGGGGGAGGGAGGGGGGAGACAGGGGGAGGGACAGAGAAAAGAGGATGGTTAAAACGTTATTTCTATTTTCTTCTTTTTTTTTTCTTTCTTAATTATGATTTTTTTTTTCATGAAAAAGCACTCAACAAAGATTTTTACCCCTTCTGTTTTTCGAATTCTATTCCCCACAGTAGATTTCTAAAACTGTGTTGAGTGTTTTCGCATTTTTACGACGTGCCTGAAAATTTCAAATATATTTCATGCATCATGAGCCAGTCATTGCACTGATGGTTGATCCTTGACTTCATATGCACTGATGGTTGATCCTTGACTTCATATGAACATCAAACTGCAGGATGGAAATTTTCACTATAAAATGTGAACAGGGCAAAGGGCATATGTCTTATTGATGGTTTCAGAGGCTACAATCGCATCCGGAACATCAGATAGAAAGTTGTCGCATTGCTGTGGCCATTTTATCGTACGACATGTCTTACAACCATCTTTTAGCTGAAAACACTGGTCGAGTAATGTAGGTTTAATCATTAACCATTAGAAGTTTCAACAAATGCGGACAGGTGGGGAAACTATGAGCAACAAATGACAATCGGAAACAAAACAAAACAAAACAAAACAAAACAAACAAACAAAAAAGAAGAAGAAGAAGAAAAAGGAGGGGGAGAGATGCAATAGAGGAAAGAAGCGTATGCGCCATAAACAGGACACTTCTTGCACTTGGAAATTTGAGATAGTGGGAATTAAACATTTCTCTCATAAAATTTTGAGACAGTGGAATGAATGATACATTACTGAAGGAATCCATGGAATCCCAATAGTGGCGGTTGAACCAAAGCTACGCTTAGCTATTTAAAAAAAAAAAAAAAAAGTTAACAAGTAGTACTGAAACAAAAAATGCATGGTCGATGATAACATTAGCTTTATAATCATTATTGCTATTAACAAGGATGATGATGATAATGATAATAATGGTAATAATATTAATAATATGATTGTTATCATTATCATTATTATGTTTATTGTTATCATTAATATTGTTTGTATTATTTACTACTACTACTGCTACTACTACTACTATACTACTACTACTACTACTACTACTACTACTATCATCACCATCGTCGTCGTCATCGTCATCACCATCATCATCATCACCATCAACATCATCATCATCATCATCATCATCATCATCATGTTTTCGTTGCTGCTGCTGTTGTTGTTGCTGTTGTTGTTGTTGTTATTGTTGTTGTTGTCTCCTGATAGTAAGTTGTCAAGCTGTGACGGATGCAATAGACATCCTTCGCAGAAAGCTTAGGCGCTTGATCAACTGAAAAAAAAAAAAAAAAAAAAAGGGAGGGTCTGATGAACAGTCCGTTCGAAATATTCTTGGTCTCAAAAACGTTTGCGTTTCAAAAGACTGAGGCGAACGCTTCGCAAAGCTGAACATATCCTCGCAGCCGGCGAGGACGTCACTCGCGTCGCACATCGGATATGAAAACAGTGTTTTAGGGAAGTACGACACGATTGCAAAACCTCCCGCATGAGTAAGGAAAGGGCTGTTGGGTGACGCAGATAAAAACGTCTGTTTGTCTGTTGACGAAGTCACACTGCTAGCGCAGGCGGCTGAGGTCAGAACGAATTGGAGTGTGAGCAAGTTCAAGGTGAGCGGGACCTGTGTGTGTGTTTGTGTGGTGTGTTGACAAGGTGCATTTGTGTTGTGTTTCACACGTGTATGATTAGCTTGCCTCGTGTGTGTGTGTGTGTGTGTGTGTGTGTGTGTGTGTGTGTGTGTGTAAATTTCACACAGTAAATTTCAGATTAATCTGTGTGTGTGTGTGTGTGTGTGTGTGTGTGTGTGTGTGTGTGTGTACTTCAGATTTAATCCAGATTAATCACGACCTTCATAATTTCAATATCACATTGCCCCTTAAAGACTGAGAGCCAGTTTTACTTTCAAGGTTAATTTTCTAAACTTGACCAGCATTATGTCATATACACAAAGCAGCTTTTTTTTTTTTTCTCCATTTGTTCGATCTGAATGTTTTTGTTACAATTATATATCTGGCTGAGACGTAGCCTAATTTGCATTGTACATACGAAATTTTGAAACAGCAATTGTTCCTCAATGTGAGCTGTTATCCGAAGTTCTCGTATTCCTACATAATCAATCTCTTTTCTGAACAAAACTGCATTACCGTTCAACATTTTAAAGAAGTGGCATCGCAACAACGTAATTTCATCGAGATTCCGTTTGCAAACCAGTTATAGGCAATTAAACGTCTGTTAAAAAGAATATAACAATTTCAAAAAAGTTCACCGCCTACCGATCACACATCATCTCAACATTTTTTTGTAAATGTGGATATCAATTCATTAAGCTGCATTAGCAAACAAAGAGAAGACAATGGTCAATCCATATCAATATTCGCCCCAAAGAGATTACTTTGACGTTTCAGTTTGCGCAAACTTCCAACATGTTGTATTTATTGCGAAACAGCTAGAATTCCTGTTTGGGGGTTGTCATCAGTTTACTGCATGCAATTTTGAAACAATTCCCCCACAGCGATTTATGGGCTTTCCACACGTCCGGTCCAGCAAAATTAGATGTAGCTGAATTGCGCAACATTGCTGCGTTTTTCTTTTCAGATGTATTTTGAAAAGAAAATTAAAAGCAGAAACGGTTATCCTGTGAATCGTGGATAGAAGTTTAACTCCGCAGCGTGTCATATGTTGTAAATTCCTTGACAACAAGAAATTCGTTTCTTGTGACATTCATGTAATCTACGAATCTTTGCCGAGTCTGTCTCTATCAATGATCTCATTCAGTAAGTAGTGCGGTGTATAGCTCTTGCACTGAAAGCTGATCATGGAGTAAACAAAACTGCACATATTGGGCAACATTCCCAACCGAAAACACGTTTGAAATGTCGGTAAAACAGACACTTATTTCGTCACTTTCTCAAGAACATCTTCAGTGTTCAAAATCGTTGTTGTGAGTATAAGCCTAACGGTGACTTGCGGTGGAGTAGGACAGGTCCAGGTACGTCACCGTTTGTCGCTGCTGCTTGAAAGGTTTAGGTGTGGACAGCATGTTTACTTCACTGATTCCAGTCTACGGTGTGTGTAACATTCCGACATCATTCTAGTCATCGCGTGGGTGGCTCTGACTAGATCTGCAGCTTCCTCCTGAGGTCCCCTAGCTCCGTGTTTACAGGGGAGGGGGGGGGGGGGGGGGGCGGTGGCTTTGATTAATTCATCATCCTTTCCGCATCTGTCACCTCGGTAGCTTAATCGGATCGATGACAAGATTCTCTCTCTCTCTCTCTCTCTCTCTCTGCATGTGTTTGCCCCTCTGTGTTGTGTGTGTGTGTGTGTGTGTGTGTGTGTGTGTGTGTGTGTGGGCTTCTCGCTCCTCTTCGGCCGTTTACTCGGGCCAAGCCACACACGACAGTTGATCCGTCTGCACAGCCCAGAAAACCCATGCTGGGGCGAATGGCTGATGAGTTCGTGTGTACTTTTTTCCCTCCATTCCCCCCCCCCCCCCCCCCCTTTTTTTCACCTTGAGCAGTCAGGCGTGGACATACTGACGCAGCCTCCTACAAATCGCTTCTTCATTTCACTAAGCGCTGTGCTAACCCGACATGAATAAATGTATTTCGGTCCGAGTCCATGGTTAAAGTGTAGGCCCAAAACGCTATACATTCTCAATCACACTCAAAGCTGCTCCTGGCTCTTATCGTCAGATCAGCCAGTACCAAGACTTATCCATCGCACAGTCCAGCCCTTGACCCATTACCACACCTGACTCTGAGGCAGGTCTCGTGTTCGTTTCTTTTTCTATGCAAGCACGATCCACATGACCCTTCATTTTCTTGTCGTCTGCTAGACTTTTCACTCCAAAATCCTTGTGCCCTACCAATGCCGTAGAAACACAAGGAGTCCACAAATCGTGCATCATTCTGCTGTTTTTTGTTTGTTTGTAGTTTTTGTGTGTGCTGACATATAGCATTGAACGAATTTACTGACCCCACATTCCAGGATAAAATCATCTTTTTCACATCCAGTTTATTTTATCACAGAGCCGGGGTGATTTTCATCTGTTCAAACTTTGTGGTTACTACTTGACCTTTGATGTAAAAGGTGTTCTACGTTGACCGTGTAAAAGGCATTTAAGCCGTCAATAGTCATGTTAATCTCTTAATCGGAATATTGACTGAGTCGGTTAGCCGTGGCAGCTGGCGCCTGTGCCCATAGCAGAAAGTAAAACTATTTCATTACGTGCTGCGTTAGCGTACACTTTTCGTTCTTGTCTATCAAACAATGACTGTTGTGAAGGAGTGTTGGAGAGAGAGATATAGGAATACCGTTAAAATTCTCAACCAGTCAGAAGACGTTT
>CM065734.1:16522871-16525371 GCA_033310375.1 Conus canariensis | reverse complement strand
CGGATGTTCCACAGTACAAAAATATCAATCATCACGAACTTCACGTTCCGACTCCCCACCCCTACTCCCACCCGCACTCAACACCCTGTCCCCCCCCCCCCCCCCCCCCCCCCCCCCACTTTGCTGACCTGTTTCCACCTTTCCTGAAGCATCGTGATCAATAATCGATATCCCATGACCACAGACCGTGACAGACGCTCTGATGTTCTCTGTTATTAGTCGTGAGCGACAGGATAGAGGTGTTCTCACTGTCCCCCGACTCTGCTTCTGCCTCACTGACGTCCACTGTCCCCGTAGGATATGAACTTTGATGACTGTCCTGGTGAACAGGCTTTGCACACAGAGAGAGAGAGAGAGAGGAGAGAGAGAGAGAGAGAGAGAGAGTGCATATGTGAGTGGTGTGTGTGTGTGTGTGTGTGTGTGTGTGTGTGTGTGTTGTAATGTGTGTGTGCAGTCAATGCGTGTGTACACGTGCGTCCACGTGCTGGCGAATACATGTTTGTGTGAGAGTGTCCGTGCAATTTGCCGTAGCCGCAGTGTACAGTACAAATCGATCCGAAAGGTGGAGTCAGAAATGGAGGGGGGAGGGATAAGGGGGAGCAGGAGGAGGGAAGGGACTGCTTGCATGTTCGTGCGGCCTGTGTGTGTGTGGGGGGGGGGGGGGGGGGGGAGGGGTTACTGTGCTATAATTCCCTTCTCCAGCGCCGGATCGTCACGCACCACACACCATCTGACGGAACAATAATAAATCACTCACTCTCTTTGCCACACCGTGTCACGCCATGTATGTCAACTGTTGCTTTACAACACAGACACCAACCATGACCTCCAGGAAGAGGATGGTATAGAAGTAGTAGTCACCCGCCGACTGCCATACAAAACCACTGTTCCCAGTGTGTGTTCTCAGCACACCGTTCAGGGACAGCAATGGACTCTTTCCGGGCTTTTAATGCCCCCCCACCCCTCAACCCCCCCTCCCCCCCCCCCCCCCCCCCGCTCCTCCCCACCCAAATCCACACCCACCATTCCACCCCACCCTCACTCTCATGAATGTTTTTTTGCATCTATCCAGAGAAGCAAAATGGAACAGTCTGGTGTAACGTGAGTCAAGGTTGTTGTTTTTTTCCCCCTGCCAGTCAGACAGAGTCAAACAATGTCATGACTTTGCGTGTTGAATAAAATGTTTCTGTTCACTTTGTCCCCCCCCCCCCCCCTCCTCTCTCTCTCTCTCTCTCCTGTTTGGTATGGCAGGGTTTTTTTCGCCTGAAATTATGGAACATTTTCCTGGATCCCCCCAGACGTGCACACTCACTCACTCACTCACTCACTCACACACACACACACACACACACACACACACACACACACACACACACACACACACACACCACACACACACACACCCTCCCTCCCACACACACACACACACACACACACACACACACACGCACACACACACACACACACACACACACACACACACACACACACACACACATACATTCTTTCCCTTCTTATATCTCCCTTCTTGTTCAATTAGTATTCCAAAGGTGCTGTTATTTTGTTGGAATGCATCTATTTATGGCTGAATAATACTGGGTTGTTGTTGTTTTGTTTTGTTTTTCTTTTTGTTGTTGCTGTTGTTTTGCAAACCTACATATAATCAACTTTATCTTCCATACAAACGAGATGAACCATGTCTTTAAAAGACGGGAGGTTAGAGGGCAGTAGATCATTTCTGATTTTGTCCCAGACGCGCCTTTTTCCCCCCACTAGGCCCTATATCGTACACAGAAACCTTCTCTCGCTGATAGACATTGTTCGTGGACTTCTCTTCTCGTTTATGGACTATTTTCAGTCCTGTGTTGACCCTGTGGGGTCTTCTGGGTCGGTCAGGTTGTTCAACAGGTGAATACCTACAGCCCTAACTACCACTTGCAACAAAGGTTACTGAATTCGAGGAGTCACGCAACCCAACATAAATATGTTATTGATATTCTTGAATAAAGGAGACTTGGGTGAGAAATAAAGACTAAGTTTAAATCTAGTGTTTTTATTCCGCTTCTTTCCTTTAAAAATTCACTTCGTATTCAATTTTAAGAAAAATTTACACACACACACACACACACACACACACACACACACACACACGTGCGCGCGTGTGCGTGCGCACACCACACACACACACACAGAGAGAGAGAGAGAGAGAGAGAGAGAGAGAGAGAGGACAAACAATCTTTGTAAGGGTTAACGGTCAAACAGAAATTTTTATCTTAATTATATTCGCATAGTATCCTCCCACTTCCCTCCCCTCCACCTTCCCTGCCCCTCACCCCCACCTTCCACCTCTCCAGGCAACCCGATAGAGTGACATTCTCTGATGGGTAAAGAAAGCCGTCGGAATGGAATCATTCCGGAAAAAAATAAAATAAAATAAATAAATAAAAAGGATCAGGGGAAGACAATCCCTGTCTTTCCATCGCAAATAGAGTTACCTTTC
>CM065734.1:16475371-16507871 GCA_033310375.1 Conus canariensis | reverse complement strand
ATGTTAGCTAAAATGTATGACTTATTTACCTATCTGCAACACTGTACTTCGCTAAAGTACATCAGTTACCTATCAACCTGCGACACTGTATGTTAGTAAAGTATATCATCAATTTACCTAACCGCGACATTGCACGTTGGCTAAAGTATATCACTTATTTACTGATTAAGTCAAATTTGGGGGGTGGGGGGCTGGTCGTGTTTTTGTGTGTGTTTGGAGTGGAGGGAGGGGCAGTGGGGGTAGTGGGAAAAAAGTTCATATTCTCAGAGGGGTTCACACTCCAAACCAGATCAGGGATGGAGTCCTTGTGAGAAATAGATAACTTAGAGTGTAAGAAGGGTTCAAATGTCCAGTTAAATTGTGGAGGGCAGGTGGGAAAGTGAGGGAAGGGAGGAAGGTGGAGGGGGGGAGGGGGAGCAGGGGTGACCAAGGATGGGGCTAATAGGGGGACATGTCCCAAATAAAATGTTGAGGGGTTTTGACTTGTTCATACTCACGCGTCCCTTTCCAAGAAAATAAAAGGGAAAAAAAAATTCCATTCATCTCTTCAAGTGGCTAATACAGTTATACATAGATGCGGCTGTTGATCCCACCAGTGTGTTTTTGCAGGAGGAGTTTGATGGATACCTGGACCAAGAAGACGAGCAAGAGCAGCAATTTGACGCCGCTGACCGGACCAAAGAACTGTACCGCCTGTCGGACTCCTCTGGCAAAATGAGTTTCAGCCTGGAAAAAACTGACATCGTCAGGAAGTCGGACTTTGACAGCAAGGTGGGAAGGGATGATGGACGGGTGTGAGGGAGGGAAAGGAGAGAGAGACCGGGGGGGGGGGGGGGGGGGTAGGAGATACAGATGAGGACAGTTTGGGCGACAGAAGGGTTGTGATGTTTGTTTCAATGCTTTGTGGTATTGTGTGGATAAACTGTGCACAGTCATTGCTGTGTGAAACACTGCGGTGCAGCAAAAAAAAAAAACAAAAAAAAAAATGAAAGAAATGTAATTTTGTGCTTCATGACAGATGTAGCATGCACACACACACACACATATGCACACACACACACACACACACACACATGCACACACACACACACACACAGGCAGATGATTGAGCATGGCATGTTCCTGTTTCTGTATGTGTCCATGCATTATCTTTATGTGCAGGAACTCTTTTTTTTCTTTTATTTTAGAAGTTAACAAGAAACATAATTGCATTGAAGTGAACAATGAACATAATTATACACAGAGTTCTAGAAACAAGAGGACAGAGCTCAATTATTATCCACAAACTTACATATACAACTGTTTTCCTGTTCAAATTATCTCAAGGTAGACGACGCACATGTCTGTATTTATGGAGCTTTGTGTACGCATGTGTTTGAGTGCTGGTTTTTCAGGCATACATTTGTAAAAGAAGTTTGAGAAACTAGGGACAAAAAACAGCAACTACACACAATCTGACATCAGCAACACCCTTACTTATATGCAAGAGACCATACAAGCCAAATCTAAGAATTAAAATGTATAAAATGTATTTTCAAAGCATAATAGTGTTTTGTACCAGGTATTCTTGATTAGTACTCAAAAAGAAGCAGGAAACTTTAACACTTTCATGTTCGTTGTCAGTAACGTCAACAGCACAGCCAACTCCCATTGTTTGCATGCACAGAGACTACTATAGTTGACCCTTTGATCAGAAGGTTTCTCATTTAAACTCACTCTCTGCTCTCTTTCATTAAAGATGGGAAGAAGATACTTGCTCGCATAATGCTTCGTGCTTCATCACTTCAGTCCGAGTTGGTTGTGAGTGAGAGCCCGATTCTTTCAGTGATTTTCCAAGTGTTTTTTGTTCTTTTCCATGTGTCCCAACGTTTAATTTGTCAAGTTTTGTGATGAAGAGATAAGTTTATGACCACAAAATGTATTTTCAAAACATAATAGTGTTTTGTACCAGGTATTCTTGATTAGTACTCAAAAAGAAGCAGGAAAATTAAATCTTTGGTTAATTAGGTGCAGTTACTTTGGTGAAGTAACCTGTAACACAACTACATCCAGGAGGCCCTGTATTTGAGTGTGCTGCATGCAGGCCAGCTGTCACTTGACAACCAAATGCTTGGGAAGGCTGGCATGGAAAGGGTTAATGGAGGAAAAAGTTATGAACGTTCTTGCCTTTTTTTTTCTTCTCCAAGTTATCAGCAAAAACCTTTTGACTTCTTCACAGATATGCAAATGTATCTGTGGTAGTTACCATAGAAACATATCATTGTCAAATGTTGGAGGTTTTTTTTGTTTTGTTTTGCAGGATGTATTCATCTTTGATGTCAAGACTGCGTTATACGTGTGGATCGGTAAAGAAACGACTGCCGCTGAGAAGAAGAACGCCATGACATATGCTCATGTAAGATACATTCCAGATTCATTCTCATTCCACTCATAAATCTAAAATCTGTGAACTTTGGAGAGTAAATCTCGTACAGACAGAAAAGAATATTCCAGGAAAACAAACCTTTAAGGATATATATTTTAAAAATTTTTTCATTGGGAAGCTTATCAGGTGCAGACAAGGAGAAAGAAGTACTGGAATAAAAAGGGTTTTATAGGCAATAAGTTTTGACTGGGAGATAAATCTAGTGCAGAAAAAAAAGAACAATCTTACCTAAACAAACTTTTGTATGGCTCATAGTCATTTACTATGAATGTTTCAAGTGGGAAGTTTCATTATATAAAATTCTACTCTAGATGGTAAATGTATGTTTGTTAGTGTTATCGAGGGGTTTTGGTTGTTATTAGTACTTTTTTTTGGGGGGGGGGGGGGGGGGGGGGGGGGGAGGAGGATGTTGTTGTTGTTTAAGGGGGGTTCTTGTTTCTTTTTTTCTCTTTCTTCTTTTGTTGTTGTTTTGCTTAGTTTCCTTCTCATCAATGTGTTCCAGAACTATCTGCAGAAGTCGGATCATCCTTTCATTCCCATCACCTGCCTGTCCGAAGGAAAAAAGAACAGTTGCTTTGAAACTGCTCTTGCTGCTTGAACGATCAACGTCTTTTCACTGCGCACATGTACAAACATGGATCATAATCAGATCATGGAAGCATTTGGGTCTTTGTTTATGTACCCTTGATCTTGTTACGATAATGGATCATGTGCAGATTTTCTGGTTCCAAGTCCTGTATACAGATAATATTGATTCACCTCAGAAGAGTAGAAGAACATGTTTGACTTGGCTGATAGGCGACACATCTTCTTGACCAGAAAGAGATTAAACACATAAAAACTTTCAGAGTCACACAGCATGTCGAATTAAAAAAGAAAAATGATATCTCCTTCCAGAGAGAGACCTTGCATGGTTGATGACTTAATTCAGAGACTGATGTTCTGCAGTTTATATACAATGACCTGAGTCTATTGTTGCCAGATCTTTTGAATTTCGACATTTATATGCAGCAAAACAAAACCCTGTGCAGTAGATTGTTGGATCACAGATTGACATGTTGCGTTTTACATACGGTGAAACCTGATGAACATATACTCGGAACACACTGCCTCAACAAAACTTGGTCTGGAAATATCTGATTTTATCATTTTTGCACTCTTCCGATCTATGTATACCATCATGTAATGTACATGTACAGTGTTTTTATCCCATTGCTGCTGATAGATAATGGCATAGCGTCTTGCAATGCATGAAAATTAGGCGTGGTACATTTGGCTTACCTGTCTTTTGTTTCCTTCGTAAGTATTTTTCAGCCGGTGCTTGCCATCCTTCCCAGGTCACAAAAGACCCACAGACACAATAAAACAGTAACATCTCTTGAACAATTCGAAACGTTCCAGAGAATGTGTAGGCATTTGTCAAAATCTTGATCATCTGTTTGTCATCCAGTTTCCATTTTTCTGAGCGACAAAGTTACACACAAAAAACGTCATTAGTCTCTTAACTTTGACAGCATACTTCCAAAAAGGCAGGTCTGAAAGGACTCCGAAGCTATCATCTTTACAGGACTTTACTTTGGACTACTCCCTCTCGAGGATGTGCGTCTCTCACGACCGACACATTTTTAGAGGCTTTAGCTTGTCTCACTCTCTTCTGATGACACTGGTCTTCAAACACCCATACTCTTTACAGGTGAAGCCTCCGAGAAATGTGTGGGTTGTGAGACCTGCGTTGTTGAAAGTGTGCAGTCGTAAGCGATGTCCAGCAGACGCTAGTATGTTGGGCATCCTCTTAACTTCGCTGTGTGTCTTGCAGCAAAAAAAAAAAAAATTTTTTTTAAGTTTCAGAATTGTTATTTTAATATTTAGCTCGACAAATTTTACATCCAAAACACATAAAAAAAACTAACCCGTGTGATGCATTTAATTGTTTGACACATTGTTTGCTGCATGTCAGTCCGATTAGAAATATGTATTTGCTTGCATTTTTAGAAAGTCAAATTCTTAGATTTTACCAGTTTGTGTTTAAACTGGTACATTTATCACGATGTGTGCATTTAAAATTGATGCTTGTCTACCAGTTTGCTTTTTGACTCATGCATTTTTTTTTTCTTTACATGTGCCCAAGTTTAAGTCTCAACACTTTGATTAGTCATTTTCTTTTCAAGTCTTATTGTGTCCTTAAGGATTCTTAAGTCAGGGCTACATCTGAGGAAAAGCAAAATACCTGACATTTGGGAGGGGGTGGGGGTGGGGTGGGGGTGCCAGCGGGCATGCCCTCCCTCACCCAGAAAAAAAAAATGTTGATAACTTGTTTTGAAAATGGTGCAACCTGTGGCGACTCGGAGCATCAAGTGGTGTGTCATCAACTTTTTGGTCAAAATACAATGAAGACCTTTTGTTTCTACAGCTTTTGTCAATCTTTTTCGCTTTTGCAGCACCTTGCCACAATGCATGATTTCAGAACTTGACATTTATTTGTCTTCAAGGCCTTCTTAGATAAAATGGCAGCGGCCGTTCTCATGAAGAACTTTGTGTGGCTTCAGCATCATACACTGGCATACCAAACATGTGAGCAGAACTTTGAGACTTCAGATGCCTTTTATTTTTGGTCCTTAACTCCTTCCCATCCCCCAACCCCTCCCATCCCAACCCCTTTCCCTAAAAGTTTTCAAGAATCTTCAGAGAAAGATACCTAAAAGTATATAACACACAAAATTAATCTAGATTCTTTTTCTCAATTTATTTGTCATCCATCTTATTTCCCTTTATTCCCCTTTCCTCGCTTTTTTCTTTTTTTTCTTTTTTTTTTTTTTAGGACAAACTCTTACAAAAATTACTCTGTGCAAGTTTTTCCCTAGAGTTTAGTGAATGTGATCGAAAGAATTATCTCAGGAAAATGAGTACAATCAGCTTCACAATTTAAGATGACAATAGAGTCATTTAAAAAGAAGGCAACAATAAAGAGAGAGAGAGAGAGAGGAGAGAGAGAGAGAGAGAGAGAGAGAGAAAGCAGGCAGAGGATCAAATCTTTCACAGTCATCATACCTTTCAGAGTTATTATATCATAATGAGTATTTGTATAGCGCCTATCCTCGGCTAGAGACCAAGCTCTAAGTGCTTTACAAACCACACTCGTTTACACAACAGGCTGCCTACCTGGGTAGTGCCGACTGAAGAGCTGCCAGCTGGCGCTTCATTCAGTCGTTTCCCGTGTCATCCAGTCAATATCATTCACTCAATTTCCTTACTTCATTGTTTCCATTTCTTACGCAGGGTGTATGCTATGTGTAATGTGTCATCCATACCGACGGCCAAACTGGCCTTCTCTTCCGAAAGTTGATGATGGGATTTTACGTGTGTGCAAGATGTTATGTGTGCGTTAACACACGGAACCTCGGTTTATAGTCTCATTCGAAGGACAAAGGAGTTCTGAACAAACACTTTATACCATTGCTTCACTGGCTTCAAACAGCCATGAGAGAAGAGGAGGAGAACCATGAATCATTGTTCATAGGATTCATATGTCCTACATTCACAGTATCAGCCATTTTGCCCAGACTTTGAAGGGGCTCGTGTCACGTCCATTTCCTGATGAATGCGCTTTTGTCTCAATTGTGTAACCACATTGTGTGTATTCTTAAGGTCATGTTCATTTGAAAACTAAGTTTTTGTTGCACGAAGACAATGATGCAAAAATATTCATGTTGTAAAAGAGATTAGCAAAAGATTTTTTTTAACTAGGTGTATGGAAGATACCATGGTAATAAATGGAAACATACGGTAAACGTGTGTGTGTGTGTGTATGTGTGTGTGTGCGCATGTGTGTGTGTGTGTGTGTATGCGGCGCACGCAGACACAGAAATCAAGAATTAACTACCAACAGATAGGGACTCTTGGGTACATACTTTCTGAAGAGGAGTGGTTTAGGGGAGGTGGAGGGTACTGCGCATGAACGTGTGCATGAAAAAGTGTGCACGAAAGGCATGCAAATTTTCCTGCATGAGATAGAGAAGACATTACAAAAGAATCAATGAAATAAACTTCAACAGTTCACAAAAAAATATTTTATTGACGATGCAGACACTTGGGTAAGTTGGTAAAAAAACTATATATCATGAGCAGGACAAAAGCTAAAAAAAAAAAAAAAAAAAAAAGTTCTCAGGAAGGAATGAATAACAAGTGTATTTTTTAAATTATAAAATGTGAGTATCCATTGTTTAATTATTTTTGTCAAGACTAGAACATATACCACAAACAAATATTTCCATCCTCTATGTGAATGATGGCTTCTGTGTAGTAGGCTACAACCAGAGCAAACAATACTGCAACCTGCTCAAAATATGAACTTGAAAACGGTAGAAAGTGGAGTGTTGGTTTTGGTGTGTTGGTGTGGTTTTATTTCTACTAAAACTGCCTTACGTGGACAACTTCTTTAAATCTGAGACTAACCATTTATTTCAATTTGAAACTGAACTGCTTATAAACCGTAAGGTGCAAGATACTGCGAAGTTTTGTCTAGGAGAAAGCTGATGTAAATTATTCACTAATAAACTAATGACTTAGTGTGTGTATGTGTGTGCTTTTCCACCATATTTTAAGGAAACCAAATACAAAGCCACCTTGAAACTATAAAAGCATAGTACAATGAATAACAAAGACACAGAGCACTCATGCAAAATATCAGATTGAATAAAGGTACATGTAAATAAGTTTGATAAATATATAACAAGTACATTACTTGAAGTTTTTCTTTTTTTGTTTTGTTTTTTGTTTAGCTCGTAATGAGAATGATTAATATTAAAATGGAAATATAGCAATATAGTACTCACAATTACAAAAGTTCATTAGAATGTTTTATTGCCAACAGAAACCTTATTTGGAATAAATGCATAAACTAGATAATAAAAAAAAGCTAATCATTTGCAAATAAAATTTAAAAAATTCTGTATGATTCTGTGTATCAAAGCAATCTAAGTTTTGCACGAAAGCACTGTGCCTTTCGCATTAAATGAACAATAGTCATTGCCAGTTCTCAACATTATATTTCCATCTGAGCCTATAACACAACTGTTAAAAAGAAAAAAAAAAAAGAAAAAAAGAAGAGCAGGGAAAAAAAAAAGAAGTATCACATGTCATCTGAGCATATAAATAACTGTTCTAATAGTTTCACTCTCCAAACCACTGAAGGAAACAGCTGAAAACATCAACAAACCGACAGTGATAAGTAAAATGCCAGTATTTCCTTGCCGTGGTGTAGATGCATGAAATACTCGGGATCACATAAAGTAAGTCATGACTTAACTCCACTTTGTATATGGTAGCAAAATGGCCCTTAAACCGATTGTCCCTATAGAATTAATGGATACAAAAGCCGTCCAGGTGCCAACTCTGAACGTGCTTCTCAGGAATTGACGATTTAATGTCATTCAATCACAGTTGATACATTGGACCCACAGTAACATCATACAAGGACATTTTAAAACCATTGCTTCAGGCATTCGTTGCCAGACTATTGAGTAAAGGACAAAAGAAGTAAATAGATAAAACATATTGCACATTCAAAAGATCATCAACCGATTTCACTTAATTAAAAAAAAGAAACAAACAAAAATTAAGTTTTTTTTTACACCTGGATAAATTCAAGAAAGCCTTCCAAAACCTTTTTTTTTTTAAAAATAAAATACATTCTTTGTCCTTTTAGAGTTAAAAGACTATAAGATCTTTCAATGCAAGAAAAATTGCATCTTTCTCACAAATATATCTTCAAAGCATAAAATATCTTTCCTATAACAAGATAGATTTAGAATTATCTCGGTCGAAGAAAATTAACAAATTAAGTGCATTAGTATTTTTTCTTGTGCATTTCTACAAAAATGAAAATAAGATCCCTCTCTACCTCAAGTTGCAGTAAAAAAAAAAAAAAAAAAAACAAGAAAGAGAAAGAAATTGCCATTAATCTATACTTACCAAGTTAAGAAAAAAACATATACACAAATGCAAAAAAAATTGCTACAGTCTATTGCATTAAAGAAAGCATGTCTTCATTATTTACACAATATATATAACATGTTAGCAGAAAAACGTGCTGTTTTAAAAGGCACTTGTCACTGTAAGCACAGTCTAAGAGTTCTTTCCCATGTATGCATACATAAGGTGCTTCAGGTTTTCAGATTTGCTTCGAGCTCTGGCATCCCCAACCACTACTCATCCCCCCCCCCCCCCCTTCTTCCCTGTTGCCCTTCTTGACACTGAACGGTCTTTCTTTCTGCAATCAACTGATGATTTGTTTATTTTCCAGCTCGCAACAGCAGTTTTTATTGTTTCTTACTTTTTTTCTGCCACTGCCTCAAGTTTGAATGTGACTAAATGAACACTTGACGTCTGGACTTCAACTGGACTTCAACACCTCCATCAGTAGTGTCACTGCTAATCTTCAACAGAACAGCAATGTCTTGAAGGATACCTGTCTACGTAAAAAACGCCTTTACTGATGGCTGCAATCTGAATTGCAGATACAGCAAAACTTGCTAATGTTGTGTTTGAGTACTTCCATCCAAAAATGCATGCTACGTCCACGTTTTAGAAATGTACAGCCTACGCAACTGGTGTTTTGAGCTGAATCTGTTTACAAGTAAGTTTGAAAAAAAAAAAAATCATACATCATTTGATCTTTTTTTTTTTTCTTTTTGTAGTCTGAAAATGATTATACATGTTAAAAGTCTAATAAACTAATTGCCAGTTACATCACATCACATTAAATAACCAGTCCTTTATGGGCCAATGCGAGCAGCATGATATCCACACTGTGTCAAACCGTTCAATGAAGATGCACGTTCTTCGCAGCTTTCAACAATGATTAGCCATTACAATTATCTTGGCTTTCATCAAACTCATTGAAGAAAAAGCGCTAGCATCAGTTAATTATTGCGTAGCACTGTGGTTTACAAAGACAGGTTAATACACAGTACAGGATCAGAAAATAAAACAGCTTGTCAAGGGAAGAAAAGAACAGCGATTCGGTACTGAACCACTTGCTCTAGCAAAATGGGAGAACGACAGCAACAACACACAAAACGCAACTACCGCTCCCAAAAAACAAATAACCTATCACCAAAGCAAACACTGTGGTTAAAATGAGGCTTGCTGCAGACATGGTGTTGATATATTTAAATAACAACAACAAAAAAAGAGTCATGTGTTCCAAAAAAGAACTGCTCTGGGACATGGTGTTGATATATCTAAATCAGGAAAAGAATGAGTCATGTGTTACAAAAAAGGACTGCTCTGGTGGCCAATCCTATGTCATAATCCTGAGGCCCATGCTACACTGTTCTGTGCTGTTGAATCACAAGCACACTGCTTTTAACCAGACTAATTCCCTGCAAAACAATCTTCATGAGAAGATACTCTGAAGATGGGGCGTGGGTGCCTACTAGGAGAGACAGTCGGCACCAACCACAAAAGCAATGTAAAAAGTGATCCGAAATTTGCTCCTGAAGGTGAGTGTACTACATAACTCTCAGAAAGTGTATCTGGGGAATGTTGAAAACATCAACAACAGATGTCATGGATCTTCTCCATTCATTTCCAGGTGAACAACATCAGTTAGTCAAGATCTTCTCAGATGTTCCCACATAAAGTTTACTGAATCCAATGTTCTATTGCACAGACTGGAAACCATAACACCCTGTCTGCAACAAGCCAGAGCTAGTTATGGACAGTACTTGTCTATTCTTTTTCAGCTAAAACGCCAGAGATATCAAGAAGCTGGGGACAGAAGAAAGCAGCGGTAGTAGTAGACGAAGGGAGAGAAGAAGGGAAGCAACTAAGCAGTAAGGGCAGAGGCGAATTGTTTGCTCTTGATCCCCTCTTTGACCACCGTGATGGACTTCCAGGGACTGCCGCACTTACAAAGGTAGTTCTGTTCAGAAACGAGTCACAACAAAGTGCATGATTGCATACTCGTCAAGGAATGTTGTTGTAAAACACAACGGACACAGTAGTCATTATATAAAACTCACTTCAAAGTTCCCATTAAAACAAAATTGTGAATTATCACAAAGTTGAAAATGCTTTTGAAAAGAATTTCTTTTTTAGAAAAAGGGTTGACAAAAAAAAAGTTTTCAGAGAAATAAAAGTTCATTTACAAAGTCAGGATCAGCGTAACTAAGCGTGTGAGAATATATGTTTATATCTTACCATTTACTGCCTTCAACAGCAAAATTCAAGATTACAGAACATGTATGAAGGAATGTATCTTTAAACAAGAAAGACTCTGACAAAGCTGAGAAATATTTCATCCCATCTATCTCAAACAGATTAATTAAAGGCACCTTTATAACAATCATTTTCATTGTCAACAGCATATCTTTAAAAGAAAAATCATTATTACTCCACTGGACAAAAGGGACAACAGATGCCCTTGTGATTTGTTTGTTCCTTTAGTCCGGCGGCCTACTGATAATGTTTCTTTCACATTGGTTTCAATTTCCACCTGCTGTCACCTCGCTTTGAAACTAGCATAATACCTTTAGTTTAAAGAAAAAAAAAAGATTTATTACATATACACACTGAAACTTCCCTTTCCTACTTTTTATATCCAAAAACCAATTACAACAATAATTTAAATCCCCAAACATCAAACATTTAGATCTGCTTCATCTTTACATTTAGTAGCATGAAAGTAGTGTGGAATTAGATCTGTTTCTAGAAAAGCATGCAAAAAACAACAACAACAAATTGAAAGATTATGTGTACTCCTTGGGGAGAGGGTGTGTGGGCTTCAGTCAAAAGATAAGGTCTATAAAGAAAATGACAATAATGGCAAGATTAGGTGCTTTCATGTCCATGTTTGTGGCAAACATACAATATTTGCAAGTACAAAGATAATAGGAGCCTGACTGAAAAAGATCTACATAGTATGTTGAAACAATTGTGGTAAAAAGACAAAACATACATGCTCAACGATAATACGTGCAGTCTAACACTGCAGATTTATAAAAGTGCTACTTTGGCATGCAAGGACTGAATAGGCCTTAGAGCAGAAAGATTTCTACATAATAGTCCTGTGCAGAACTCTTGCTGCACTAGCTAGCTACAATGACTACTTCTGCACGGGTGTTTCTCCATAGAGCTCCTGAATACAAGACCAACCATTAGTAATCAAAGAAAAACCAGCTGCAACAGTAAGAATGCATGTTAGTCATGGATGAATATTTTCCTCAGCCCTCTTTGACATTTAATTCCTGTCAAAAAGAAGTGAACATTAGTGGGTGGAGGAGGGGAGGTCACTGATGAATGTTCAAAATGTAAAAGAAAAGAAAAGAATGCTTATCACACTAAACAACCGATACAAAGCAAAAGATGGTAGGTGATCCTTCAGCAAAGAATACTCAGTGGCATTCCATCCCATCGCGTCTTTGTGCGACTGCTGACATTGGTTCGTTTTTTTTTTGTTTTCTTTTCTTTCTTCAAGTATTCACCGATCCACTGATCTACAATGTCAGGATTAGAAACAAAACTGGATCTGGGATAAATTAAAGCCCTAAATGAAACACAAGACACTAACACAATACAAAACACTGGCACTAATGTTAATAAAAGCGATTATATCAGTATGCAGTGCAGACAAAAGCAGAACAGATAAGCACAACGAATGTAAGCAGAAAGCTTTAGATCCACAGACTGAAAATGTCTGACACAAGAAGAGACACTTTGACAAGAGCGTGACGCCTAGCGCCGCAAAAACGTTTTCCACGCAATTACTCGCCGACATTTTTCCATACCAGTATGCCATTCCTAATGCCACTGCGGAGAAAAGCAACGACAACAACACCACAACTGACAGAGCTAGAAACCACCAAGAGAAAGCCAATCCCACAGACTGAAGGCACAAAAACATTGTGCCCCCCATTTTCCAACTTTTAAGCAGCCAGAGCTGAAGAGAACTGTCGACACTTGCTTCCTTCCTTCAACACAGCGATTGAACGCCATGGCTGCCCAGACGAGCTCAGGTAGTTCTGAATAAATTCCAATGAAAACGAAAATCTGTGATAAGCATCACAATAGACTTTGACAAAATATCAAAAGAAGCCTCATCATAATACAAATGTAGTGAAATTTAATTATCTCTCTCAATCATGGGTTCACTGTGTTTGCCAATACCAAGTTCACAAAGGCAGAAGGACAAGTTTACTTAATACACTACAGTAAATAAATTCTGCGCTTCGGCCATGAGTAAACAGATTCTCAGAATAAGAAAACTGTTTTGATGAACTGCAAATCTTTTTCCATCTATATTCTGCATTGCACATATACACACATACACACATGCACATACACATGCGTGCACATGTGCATGCACACAGACACACGCACGCACGCACGCACGCACACACACACGCACACACACACACACACACACACACACACACACACACACACACACGCTGAACAACTCTGACAGAATCAAATCTAATACTTACATGAGCAAGAGGCAAGCCGTTCCTTTTCTCAGCAGAGGAAGCATTGCACCCCACCCACACAAACACAGTATCTCCCGAGTCGTAGATGAACACGTCCTTGATTGATAATAAAAAAACAACCACACGTAAGACATAAAACTGGCTGGTCATAAACACTTACTTCGGTAGCACACTGCACTCAGTTTGTATGTTCCTTATCAACTATAACAATTATGGATTCAAAATCACTGTGATGTTTTTTTCACATTTGAAAAGAGAAAGAGAGAGAGAGAGGAAAAGGGGTCACCACTGTATTTGCACCACTGACTGTAAAACTTTCTGTGTGATTCTTTATCCTACATTGTGAAGCAAACTGATTCCATCATCTCTATTTTTTTTTAAAGGTTAAAAAAAAACAAAAAAAAAAACTGTTCCACGAACGTTGGAGGTATGTTTCATTTAAAGAAGAAACATAGAAACAGAATTGCACAGAAAATGTTTCTTGAAAACTCACATCCGATTTAAAATCATCTTGAGTCACATCCCCATCCTTCACTTCTTCGAAATTACGTGTGTCAGTGTTCACCCTGAAAAATAAACCAAGAGCATAGGAAAAGCACATTAAGTGATCAAAAAGATTTTTCAAATTATCCATCAGATACTTAAAACTGGCAGGAATCACACACACACACACACACACACACACACACACACACACACACACACACACACATCTAGCCACAACCAAATATTTTGTCAATTTGCTGTTATTGAATGGGAAGATGGAATCATTAGCAGCAGGTAGTGCCACAGAAGTAGCAGAGAAGATGCGACAGTGAAAAAAAAAAAAAAAGATAATACTGAAAAAATAAAAAAATAAAAAATTTTAGAAAAAGAGGGTGTTAGTTACTGCCAATGACATTGACAAACAAAGTACAGGACAAGACACTTCGTTCTCCACCATCAGTCACTCCATTTTGAAACTGAAAAAAAAAAAAAAAAAATCGACAATTTCTCAGCTTGGCATCAGTATGGCATGATGTGAACAGAAATCACATGATCTAACCTTTCTGTTTTGATATTATTTCAACAGTATCTACACTAGGCCAATCTGTTGTCTTCTTTTGCCACATACACTGGTTTTTCATTAAGCAATATAAAGACGTTTCCCCTAAATTACACATCTATGACTCAAGAGACATAACATGGTAACAACAGAATACACTGTATAATTCATGATATTTAACAAAGCCATCCATGAACCCAGTTGTAAAAATGTCAGATGCTTGCATTAAAAAAAAAATTTTTTTTTTTAAATGTTAAGTGTAAAAAAAAAAAGTTTTTCAAACTAGAATGACTACGTAAGTGTGGATAAGTGGGAGTACAAACAATATAACAAAACAGATAACGGAGATAAACTCTTTAAAAAAGAAAAAAAGAAAAAAAAAGGCACCTTCGGGAAGCACACAAGACCTCCACACCAAACGATTGGCACCCTCTGCTTACACACAACACGATCCACCACAAAACTTCAGTGATCCTCGATGGCAGATTCTGTATCCGCCCCTTGATCAGTCTCCCCACAATAGATTCATCCCCGTCCAGAGAAACTCAACAGGCTTGACGCAGAGGACTCAAGAAACCCCCCCCCCCCCCCCCCCCCCCCCCCCGGCAGACAAGTGTTTCCGCCCTGAGCTCCTTACTCTCTAAGGGGCCAGGCCGCATCTAGGTCATGACTCCCAGATGCCCTTCTACTGCCAGCTTTAAAAAGAAAAAAAAAAAAAGTTGGCAGTAGAAGGGCATCTGGGAGTCATGACCTGGATGCGGCCCGGCCCCCCCTGGAGTGTGTATTTCATTCAATTTTGACTAATACTGGTCCAATAGTTTTTGTGAAATCTTACTTCTAGGCAGACAAACCTTACAGACGCCAATGACAGCATAATCTCCCTGGCAGAGATGATACATTAAGAAAAAAAAAAAATTTTTCATTAATATAAGCAAATAAACTTACAGAGCACAACAAAAAATAGCAAGAATGAAACAGAACAAAAAGGGACAGGGAAAGGAATTGAAAAACATTACAATGGGAACAAACCAACATATGCCGACATGTTCAAAGAGACAACATAAAATTACCTGAGCAGTTTCTTTGCATCGTCACCATCTTCATCATCTGAGGTACTGCCATCATCCTCAGGTTCTTCATCCAAATAGGTGAAGAACTCATGCTGTCGTGGAAAAATAAACCAAAGAAAATACTCTCCTATACACCCTGACATAATTAGAAAATTAAACAATACTTGCCTGGAATGGAAACTTTCATTAAGATTATCTAGAGCTGAATAACAGAAAGAATAGTACATCAGATGTGCGCATACACGTTTCTTCACATTTACCTGTCCAAGCGAATGCCTTCTCTCCGCAAGGCATGGAACTCGTTATACATCAAGAATCTCTCCAAAAAAAAAAATCAGAGAAGAGAGCGGGGAGCTAACTCCCATAAACACCAGGAATACAGGAGTGGTCTCCCTTAGAAACCCGACATCAACTCGCTCCCCTCACCGTAATTCAGCTTTCTCTTTTTCCTCAGGAAGGAAACACGCTCTCCCTCTTGACTCAAGTGCTCTGCCATAGATTCTCAGAAGATATCCTTCGACTCGCCATTCCCTTCTCTTGATGAGAATCATTTTCAAGCAGAAAATTAAAAGAGCTTTTACAGCTAACCTCTGCTCTACTATCGCTGCCATTACAGGAAGCCTTGGTGCACACCAATTTGGCCGTCATTTCTTCTGCACCTCCAGTTTCCAGACCTTGCAACTCCTGACAAAGACCAGTTTTCGATGCTTATTTTGTTCCTGGTATTGACGATTCTGATTCATTACCTCTCCAAGAAGGTTGTTTCAAAACGCCTTCAATGAGATTCTCCTAGACTCCCGTCTGACTCGCTCCGGTTTTCCTCTGGTTAAGACCATCCAACTTGAACATATCCCAATCATCAAGGATACACATTCAACCTTTCAGACAATTTACAGTCTGTTTTGACTAGTACTCTTGTAATTTCTCATTTTGATTCATCAGCCACCCGCGTCCCACTGGTTTGAGTTTAACTCTTCTTTCTTCGATATTGCTAAAAAAAATTTTTTTTAAAGAATTTGTTAAAATATGGAGAAAAATATGCCTTCATGTGAATCAAACCCGATTCGGCAGCTTGTCAGCCCGTTATCTAAGACCTCGATTGGGTCAGTTGTTTATTGCAGAAAGACAATTTCAGACATTCAGTTTCACCCATCTGTGCAAGGAGCTTGATTCAGCATGACAATTTGGCAGGATTCGACAATCGTGTTTATTGCCATTCAAACTGCTGAGAATTACAGGGGAATTTACACGAATAAAGATCCCATATTTTGAGCACCGAGTCGTACAGAATTTGGTTTATGGAGAACCCATATACTTGAGGGGAAAATGACTGTCTTCACATTTGCATTTTCAAATACAGCAGACGTCTAATTTTTGTGAGTAGTCTGTCCTTCAGGAATTCCTGCAGTGATGACTTTGGTCGTAACCTTGATGAAGTCAGCAAGTTTTCTTTTCCTGCTTGGTATCTTTCTTCCCTTAGTGTCCAGTTCTCATGGTCACGATTTCATTTGTACAAACATGGGGAGTTTTTATTATACTCCCTGTTTGGCTAGTATACTTACCATGTCAGACCATAGCATTCAACGGCAGTTAGTCAGCTCTGCCAGGCCCAAGATTTTTGTGGCTAATGCAGTAATAAGATAGTCACGTGACACCCACCCTACTCCCACCATGCGCAGAAAGCCGAGGTCCGCTTCCTGTTCCTCATTCTTCTTAGGCCCACACCAAGGTAACCCCGAGAACCTTGGCACTAGAGGGGAAGGCGGGCGAGCATTAGAGTCTGACATGGTAAGGATACTAGCCAAACAGGGAGTATAATAAAAACTCCCATTTTGGCATCATATGCTTTACCATGTCAGACCATAGCAGAATTTAAAGGAATTGGAGGAGGGCGAGTGCCCTAATGGTTCTTGGGGTTAGAGGGCAGAACCGAAATAGCTGCATTAACCGCCACAAAGGAGATACCCTTCGAACCATCAGCCCGGGTCATTCGGATGTCCCTCAAATAAAAGCTTATGAAAGGGTTTTCCGAACGCCAGAAGGCTGCCTCCAATAGATGATGCACGGGGACAGAGTGCTGGAATGCCGTGGAAGTGGCCAGCGCTCTGACCTCATGAGCCCGGGGAGATAAGGCCGGGAGATCCTTGTATGCCTGGGCGTAGGCAGATCTAACCGTCCTGGAAAGCCATCTGGAGATGGTGCCTGCCGAGATGTTCTTAGAATTGCCGCTTTGGGGGCCGTAAGGGCCTCCTTCCCAGGAGGAGGGAGGACTTGTGCACCCCTGGCACTCGCTGCCGGACCTTCCCAGAGTGAGGAAATCGACTGAGGGGCGCGAATTTGGGGACGTGGTTGCGAACGTCGGGCTGGGCGCGGCCCGGCGTATTTCACTCGGGAAAGGATGTTGTCGGAGGGGGGGGGGGATCCCTCACGACCAGGTCCGGGCGCCACCTTTCCAGGGTGTCCAGGTCCCCCAATGAGGAGACCGGGACTTCTTCCTCATCGTCAGACTCAGGGAGATCGTGTTCCTGTCGAGGTTCCGAAGAACCTTCAGCAGGCGGCAACTGCCGGGGTGCATGAGGGTCCCGCCCTGGCTGGGGAGTGGGGGAAGGCAAGGGCGGGTCCCTTGTGGCTCTATGATCAGCGGACAGACTGCGAGGGGGAGGACCGTCCTGCCGGTCGGACAGCGCCCGAGAGGATGGGGGACCAAGGTCGAGCCAGCTGTTAGAGGTTGGATACCACAGCCGACCCCAAAGTAGGTCCTGGTGGAAGTCAGAACGTAGCCACTGATTCCTCTCAGGGGCACAGAGCCACCGGTCCCCGAGGAGGCAAGCGGGCTGTGGTGGCCCTGGGGCAGAATCTCCTCGGGGGCCGGGGTATCCTGCCACACCAGGGAGGGGGTAGCGAGAGAGCGAGTCATGACGCACCCCCCCCCCCCCCCCCCCCGCCCCCGCCCGGCCAAGACTGCACTGCCCTGTGCGCCTCCCTGGTGGGATCCATGGGGTCCCCCTGTGTAACAGGGGGAGGGGTGGAGGACATAGCTACTGAGCCCCCTACCCGCCTGCGCGCGGATTGGAGTGGCTGCGGTGCCGTGGCCCCCCGTTGGTACTGATCACGCAGGACACCCGTGGTCCCGCAGGTAGATCCCCCCCTGGAGGAACGGGACCGTGGACGTTACCCAAGTAGGGGGCGGAATAGGTCTGTCCCCCCAACATCCTGTACCCCTAGGGGTCCGGGCGAGGCCGTACCTGCGGCCAAGACCCGGAGCTATGAACAGTTTGAGCGTCCCAGGGACTGTCCACATCTCCGCCGCCGGAGTAAGGACGCTCCTCGTGCGCAAGTGGTGGCTGCACAGGGGCACGGTTGGGGACAGCGTCTCGAGCATGTGAGAGCCTAGTGGGGGGAAGACTTGGATCCGACAGCCCATGGAGGCGAGTGACGGGCAGCGATTCCGGGCGCATCCCGTCACCCGTGCTGGTTCGTGCCTCGGCAAGGGTCCCCGGGGGCCGAAGGTCATGCCACTCAGCACGATAGTGAGAGGTGTCGCCATGCGTCCGAGGTGAAGGAGGCAAGCTGTCCGAAGGGGAGGGGGAGGGAGAGATGGAATGGAAGTTCTCAGCGCGGCTCGGCCCTCTGAGGGGAGCCTTCCCTTTGGATCTTTTAGATATCTCGAAAGAGAGACATTTATCAGCAATGGTGGCAGCTTGCCTTCTTCCTCTGGGACGCAGTGATCGTGTGTCCGCCGGTCTGGTAGGGGAGGAGCGGTCCTGCGTCCCCTCCACGGACCCCCCCCCCCCCCCTTTACACCAACCGTACGTTCTTCCACAGGAGAAACGGATTGCCCTGATGAATCGACCGGCGGGCCCTCCGGGGCAGCGAGCAACTTCAGAAAGGCGAAGTGGCTCAACCCGACCTGGTCCTTCGCCATGTTGGGCACTGGCGGCAGGGCAATCACGGCACACACGACCACAAAGCGGAGACAAGTCGGTCGATCGAAAATTAATCACTAAATCGATCAACCTAGTGCTACAGCACCGTAACAACACACTTGGTCGTGGAACGAGAGATCGTAAGATGCTCGACCACAGTAAATTGATCGAGGATGGCCCAATAACTCGATCACCGTAATGGAAGCTAACTAAGGGATAGTAAGTAATTACAGGATGCGAGATCGCGAGGAACTTGAACGATCTGCACTAGTGCATAGACAAGGAGTCTATGAAGGGCCGACGGAGAGAAACCTCCGTAACTATCCCGGGTACAACGCATGTCGATGTGGTGTGGTGGCAAGATGGCCAACACGACCGGCGAGGAGGAAAATGGCGGAACGATGAACGGTAAATATAGATCAGTAAAATACCGACGGAGCGTGCGAGGCAAAGTCACGAGTCCAAAGGGCTGATGGGTACGAGAATTGTATAAAGAAAGTCACCGAGGGCAAGCCGAAGTAGCCGAGGTGTGGGAGAGAATTTGGCAAGTGAAAGCAAAGGCGCGATCACGTCCCAACAATGGCGAACGCGCAGTCGAAGACACACCGATCGCACAACTGGCGAGCCAAACCGTGAGTGAAATTACACCTCGCCCATGAAAGCCTCACACGGTCAGTGTACCCAGGGTATATAGTGCGAGCCACAATATGAATAAGTAAAGCAAGCGAACACAGAGCAATCTTTACATAAAGCAGAAGAAAGGCGAGACAGAGCACAAGACTTATCTTGTTTTGACGGGAGGCCGAAGAAGAGTGAGGAACAGGAAGCGGACCTCGGCTTTCTGCGCATGGCGGGAGTAGGGTGGGCGTCACATGACTATCTTATTACTGCATTAGCCACAAAAATCTTGGGCCTGGCAGAGCTGACTAACTGCCATTGAATGCTATGGTCTGACATGGTAAAGTATATGACGCCAAAAATAATTTATGATGATACCAGATGCTGAGGAAGGAGTACGGAGCTTTAGCCTCCGTTGAAAGTTCTGCCCAATATGTAAACTTAAGATGCATGCAAAAAAAATGTAAGACCTTAAAAGATTGCTCTCTTTTGTGTTGGGCCTACACTGTGGGAGCTATGGTGTTGTGGTGATTGCGCCAAAGTAGCAATGGCTGGTTCATGCTGGTTTGATTCTTCAAGCTTTCCAATCCAGGACTGCCATTAGCAAAGTGAAACTCCACCACATACAATAAAGCAGTTTTTTAAAGTTGTGGAACCACTCCACATATGTTAAAAACATCTTACCCTCAAACCACCTTGAACCCAACAGGGACCCATAAAGTAAACAACCACACACACACACACAGACACACACACACACACACACACACACACACAGACACACACACACCAAGAACAAAAACCATGCAAAAACACAACAAAGTAAACTATACATTACGTTGACGGTACACAAGTATGTATTACAAAAACTTTTTTTTTTTACTCAGTTACATCCAGAGTAATTTTCTCTCTTTCCTTTTTTTTAATTACAATAATGTCTATAGATAAGGAAAACTTTAACCCCATCAGTTTCATGTTCAGAGTAACTATTCAATGCCAGGTACTTACATTAGGCGAGGTGTCGTCTTCATCCAGTACAAAGGATTCTGCCTCTCCTCTTTTACTCTTTAAGTCCCCAATGAACTGCATGGCCTGCACAGACCAACACAGATTCCTCACTCACATTGTAGCACTGAACAGCTCTGTTACTCTCCTCACGATCAACAAGATCAGTCCCACTATTTCTGGGCTATAAACCGAAACTTTTTTCTCATCTCTCAGCCCTCTAGCAATTACAGTGATAGCCACACACACACACACACACACACACACACACACACACACACACACACACAAATATATATATATATATATACACATACACACACACACGCACACACAAATATATATTCTTTTTTTAATATGCATATATTTTATACATATATATATATGTCTATATATACCTCTCTCTCCCCCCAACTCTGACCAAAATCCAGTTCCACAAAGTCTATCTCTGCAGGATCATTTCTTTTTTATTTATCAGTCTTCAATGACACATTCAAATCGATACAGTTTTGTCACCAAATTCGAAAGTCGGCAACAAAACAGACATTTACAGCTTGACCAAGTCAACTTCATCAAGGTCAATCTGTAAGTATTCTTTTCAGTTTGTTTGGGTTTCTTTTTGCAAAAATGCATTTTGTTTCCATGAGAAAGTCATAGTAAATCACCTCTATAACTTTGTCTCTAGTTATATTTCCAAAATAATCTGGCATTTCTGAGAAATTTTTGCCAATTATGCTGCTGTCACTGCTCCATAAAATTATGTCGTCCACCATTCATAAAGACTAGTTTACTTTCAAAAACTGTCTGATCAAGTTTGTTTTCTTTTGTGCTCTTTGTAACTTCTTAAAAAAAATATTGCTGAATCATCACTGGTTTCAATCATGAAGATAGCTAAAGCAAGTAATGAATATACAATCTGTGCTTCTGTTCTTTTCACTCTGTGTTGCACCACTCTCTTGATTTATCCATTCTCACAGTTTTCTTGTGGCAAATCAACTGGCTGCTGCTGATGCATTATTTTCCTGAAATTTACACCAAATAAAAACTGGTAGGTGTGGCTCACATATCGGCATGACTAATAGCCCCAAAATCTTGGTAAGTCAAAGCTAATCATAAGTCACACACAGATAGACACGCACGCATGCACACATGTACACATGCACACATACACACACATGCGCACATGTAAACACACACACACACACACACACACACACACACACACACGCACACACACACACACACACACATATAGATAAGAAATGAAACAGCCTTGGCAACCTATTCATGATCTGATGCAGTCATTGTCATGTTTGTTTCAAGAGATCCATTTCAGATGAACCTCACTGGAACTCTTTACCATTAGCACTAGCTGCTTGAAGGATCTGAAATTTTTGTACTGTCCATATTTGACAGATGCACTCGCCTCAGTTACTCCCGCTCCCCAAGATATTTACCGAACGAACATTAAAAGGACTGGCTTCCATATAAATGAGCTGATATAGAGATCAAATAGTCAAGAGAAGAAAAAAAGATCCTCATGTTCTTCAGCTGTTCCTATCGTTTTTTTCACGATTCGTTTTTCATCTAAATTATGTGACTGCTTGACCGACTACTTTCTTTCCTTTTGCTTGTTTGTTTGTTCACTTGTTTCCTAAGGGCAGTTTCCTACCTTTGATTTCTCCATGGGGCTACAAGAAGAGCCGTTAAACTGATACAGTTTCAGACCAGCATCCAAGATGAACACATCGCCAGAAGTCACAAGGCTGCGAGCCCTAGAGATCTGAAACCAAAAGCTATGTAAAAGAAAATGTTAAAAAAGAAAAAAAAAAGTCAACTGAAAAAAAAGAAATAGGCAAGAGATGTCATATTCAGACTTTCACGGCAAAACCACACGACTGTGCATGCATACATGCATACACACACACGCGCGCGCACACAAACACGCATGGATACATACACACAAACACTACATATACACACACACAGAAAGAGCAAGAGACCGATGTATACATGCACAAACACACCTGCAATCACTTCCTTTAAATATCTGTTTTTATCTAATTAAAGAAAGAAAGAAAGAAGAAAAGGGGTACAAGAGGGAGAACGAAACACAAAAGAAAGAGCACAGAAAGGTAGCAAGAAAAAGCACATCAATGCTGACGATTGCACGATTGAATCACGATCATTTTCTGCAGGGATTATTATTTCTCAAAGAGACCAACTGGCAGGGTTCATAGACATCCTCAGACTCACCTCTCGAACGACAATATGGTTACCCTTGTCTTTGGCAAAGCGCATCAGCCTTGGTTCATATTCCTCCTTGTTTGGTACACTGCGGAAGCCACTGTTGGCTCCTCCTTCCATTGTCCTATGGAGACACAAATGTATACAACGGATGTAAGTGCGCGCATGCATGCGTACATGCACGCACACACACATGCACACGCATATACACACGCGCACACACACGCATACATGCACACACAGTATCTCCCTCACACACACACGCACGCATGCACTCAACACACACACACACACGCACACACACACACGCATACACACACACATGCACAAATTAGAATATGGTAAAGGAATGGTGGGGGGGGGGGGGATAAAGGGGAAGCGGGACAGGGGGGGTGGGGGTGGGGGCAAATGAAATGAGTGTTATTCCATATGCATATCTAAAGATTCTACCTCTAGCGTTCGGTCTCTCTGAAGCAAGATTTCCCCTGGCGTTCATATCTTCCTTCTTTTTTTTTTCTTTCTTTGATATAACTTCAGAATGGGTGTATATCATTGTTATCTTACACCACGTGTACATAAATCTCTGGAATGATCACACTTGCCAGATTAAATTTCAAGGATCAATTTATTGCATACTCAAATTTTGTCCACCTTAAAGCGAATCACCGTGTCCTTGTCACACAAATGCCACCAAAGGTTTCCTGATTTCCCCATGCTGACCTCTCCAAACAAATATTTCATCTCTACTCAGCATGGAATGTGACCATTTCATGAGGATTCTCAAAAAACTAAATTTGGGAGAGCAGGGAGTGAACAACAGTCTCCGTAATTGGTCAGGTCTACAGACTGATCGCCCTTAGTGAGTTTATACCAAGAGCAGGGAGTGAACAACAGTCTCCGTAATTGGTCAGGTCTACAGACTGATCGCCCTTAGTGAGTTTATACCATGAATCATGCTCCACTTCTGTCGTTTATCTGCCAACGCTTGTATCCACAAATACTTTCCCTGTCCACTCTGCAATGCTGCCAGTTCATTGTATGTGTGTGTGTTGGGTTTTTGTTTGTTTGTTTGTTTGTTTGTTTTTTGTTTTGTTTTGTTTTCCCTTGCATGTTCCTCCCTCAGCATCACCAACATCATCGCAAAAACTAACTTCATCTACTTCAACTTCTGACAGCTATTTACCATCATTGTTTCTGTGAATGTTCGAAATGTATCATGCATAATCAACCCTTATGTACACAGTCCTTTCAACTGTACTTTCAAGTCTTGACCTCGTTGGTGTTCCTGTTCAGTGACGTTAGTCACTCACGCCACCAGAAAATATGAGAATGCTACAATAAAAAATCCATAGAGTTTTAAAAAAAAGTATGTTTGGGGGCATAGCACCACTGATATATGGATCACTGAAACAGGGATCAGTTGACAAGTAGCGCTAAAAAAAATGAGGGTGAACCTTTCTTCTGGTTTTTTATGAAACTGTAAAAAAAAAAAAAAGATGGACTAAAATGCCATGTCAAACATAAATGCTGTGAAATGATTTGTTCTTGTACAGCCTCACTGGATGCCCTTTGGGAAGTAGGACTTGAAGAGAGCACTCTCATGGCCCTGGACTTCCCTGTGCTGCACTGGTTTGTCATCCAGCAAGGTATCCAGTTCCACCGTCTTGTAAGCAGCAGTGCCGTACTCATCCTGTAAGTCACCACCATCGTTAGCTTCTTTATCAAAATGATGACGACAAATGGGCATTATCACTGTTTAATATAATTCTTAGCCCCTTTCATCATTATCATCATAATGGTGGCATCTGATGTTTTTTCTTTTTTTTGTCATGAAGAACATTTTTGAACAGAAAAATGGTCCAACCACACATACATACACACGCACGCGCGCACGCGCACACAAACACACACACACACACACACACACACACACTCACTTTAAAGAAAAGAATCATGACAGGTGAAAATTATGAGCACTATTACTAAATAATCCTATTTCTCAATACAGTTCTTGTGATTCTAAAAACGTCTTAAAGACAGAAGTTCCAAGATGGTTTGCCCATAGGCTGTTAAGGAAAAAGCATACCTACAGGAGTTTGTGGTATGCAGCTATATCCAGCAAACTTCCATGTACATACATGTATTTTGATTTGTTGATGCTTAGTTCTACTTTGGAAAGAGAAGAGGCACTAAAACTTCTTAGTGTGGCGTATGATGGACATAATCAGATTAAATTTACCACTGTCAGTCCATTCCAAGTTGTCCACCAGCTATACCACAGTTTCTTTCACTTCTTTCAAAAAGGTAATACATATGTGTATATATATAATATATATATATATATATATATATTATGAACAATATAAAAAAGTCCTTTAAAAATCCGAAGGTGCTCAACCCCTTGGGGAGCAACATCTGTTAAAAAATATTTTTTTAAATATTTTTTAACAAATATATATATATATATATATATATATATATATATGGCAGATTCATACACTTTCATACATATACACAATTTGGAAAACAATGCCAATTCCTTTTCTCTACAGACTTCAGCAGGGTTTGCCTGTTCCAATGCAGGCAAACTTAGAATAAACTGCCATGTTTTTGTTCGCCCCCAAAACTGCTGTTGGTGTACTTTTCAAATGAAATGAGCGTATCTTCTATAAAATATGTGTACACATCTCCCAATTTTTTTTGTTAAAGCAGGGTATAAAGTATGGGAGGTGGGGGTGGTCTTTTCACTACGGGCATCTTGCGGCAGAAGGTAGACAGTGGAGGGATTCCTGATCTTACAGTACCCAATGAAAAAAAAAAGGTTCCTCCCAATACAAATTACTTTTAAAACTGACTCATCAGCATATTCTGGCACAAATTCAGGCTCTCTTACCAGGTTGTTGTTTGTTTTTTTTTCTTCTTTTTTTTTTTGAGTGGCAATCTCCGCTATTGTTTCAACATCATCGTGGCGCAAGTTCACGTGCATGAGATAGCAAGAGTTGTTACTCTTTGGTCATAGCACACCAACATGAGGGTTACACAACGCAAGTGCAACTACCGCACAAGAACTTTGTCCCAAGGTGCTCCCCCTCCCCCCTCCCCCCAACGTTCTTTCTTTTTCAGTTCGTCGTATTCATCATATTTTCGCCTAACATGTGTACAAAATACAGCGAAATCGTATGGGTAAACAGGTCCATCCATGCTTCTTCCCATACATGTGCTTTTTTTTTTTTTCAAGCCCGCATTGTAAAATGCCACACACAACTCCACATTCAGTATTTCCCACAATGTCCTATTTCTGTAGTCCACCACTGCATCTCTACACTGCTCAGTGAAACAGCCCTTAGACAGACAGAAGCATTCTCACATAGAGGAGTGATGAACAATAGGATTCTGCGCAGGGGGGGTGGAGGGGGTGGGGGGGGGGGACAAGGGAAAAGGAAGGGAGGAAGGGAGGGAGAGGTGGAGAGGTAGGGCTACTAGACTATGATTTTGGCCAGTATTTCCCCCTGAAGCCAATGCTAAAGTATAGAATTTTGTTTTTGTTATTTGATGGCTTTGTCCTGTCTGTGGGGTTTACTGAGGGTGCAGTCTAAATTATATTTCCTTCCCTTTTTTTTTTTGTTTGTTTCTTTTTCCAATCCATCAATGCTTTTTCTATGTGCAGTAGTGTCTTCAGGCTAGAAACCTGTCGCCTTTCATCAGAAACACCCTCCATCAATAAATGTGATAGAAGACCTAACTTGTAAGCTGGAGCAAACTTTCATGGCTTCTGCATTCAAATACTTTTTTGTATAAAGGAAACTTCGAAATTAACAGCGCCTTATAAAATACACCAGCAACTTCCCTACACATTAACGTAAAGCAGAAATGGTATGTCTTTTTTTTTGTTAATTTCAAACTCACACCAGCAAAAGTACCCATCTTTCTCAAAATATGCAAATAAGGAGTCAAGGTTTTTATTTGCATGATGTAAAGTTTTAACAGGAAATGAGACAAAATATTACATTCAATGTAAAAATAGAAAGAAAAAGTTTCTTTTCTGCTTACTTGAGTGCTATTCTTGCCAATCCAGAAGTGGACGTCATAGTTGAGGTCCTCGGTCTCTTCATCCTTGTAAGTCTGTCGCACATATACATCTCAGATACATTATTCTTACAAACGAAGTTGCCATAATACATCATTTCACAACCTATAAAGGCTCTACGGAGAAGTGCAGACCCTTTTCAGGGTCGAACGGGTCATGGGTCCACCCTTTGACCTTGATCCACGCCAAACTGCGCGGCAAAAAAAAGAAAAAAATTTATCTGTTTACTGCAACATGGACGGGAAATAAAGGGTCCATTTCCATTAGCAAAAAAATTAACATTGTCCATTAGGTAGCGCCTAAATTCAAGCATGAAACATGGTTACATCGATTATTTTGTAGAAAGAAAAACAGGAATTCTTTTTCTTTTAGACTACCATCATCTTACACACGGCACATCCAACAGGAACTGTTGTCTTACCGTCATCTAGTAGACATGGCACTTCACAAAACAGCTAAAATCAGTTTGGCAGATTCTGTGAAGTTTTACTGGCAGACAAACCAAACAACCAACAGACACAGGTATACACAAATACTCCTCTGGCTGTGTAATCCCATTTTATAAAAACATCAAAAACCTGAAATGGCCATACATAGCTTTGACCAACTTTCTCTCCTCTTTTGAACTGGCATGTCAATATATACATATATATTATCTGTATCTTAATATCTCGGAATGTATAGATGATAATAAATGTGCTTATCTTTCAATCTTTAAGTCAGAATGACCTGTTTCTTGTATGTGCTCCGTCTCTCCCTGCCTTCACACACACACACACACACACACACACACACACACACATACACACACACACACACACACACACAGAGTCAATCTAAACTAGACTACACAGTATTCAAACACAAAGAAAAAGAGTCAAAGTATTTCCTTCTCTCCCCCTGTTCCCATCCTGTCCCCCACCACAACCAAAAAACAAGATGTGAAGCATATAAACGTACTCCCAGTTTTCCAAACCACTTATAAATCGGCCAAGTGCTTTGTGAGATAAGAAATAAAGGCAAAATAACGGTTTTAACGGTTATTTAACCGATGTACACTTTTGAAACTGGTATTTCAGTCCTCACTGGGCTAAAGCCTGTATACATACCAAATTTCATCCAAATCGGACAATATGTCAAGAATAACGGTTTTTAATGGTCAGACTTTGAAACACTACATGGAAGTGCCATTTGTGTGTGATAACCTTTCTATATACAAAATTTCATTAAAACCCACCAATATATAAAAATATAACGGCAAAATAACAGTTTAACAGTTATATAACTGATATACACTTTTGAAACCGGTATTTTAGTCCTCACTGGGCTAAAGCCTGTGTACATATCAAATTTCATCCAAATCGGACAATATGTCAAGAATAACGGTTTTTAACAGTCAAATTTTGAAACACTATATAGAAGTGCCATTTGTGTGTGATAACCTTTCTATATACCAAATTTCATTAAAATCCACCTATAAATAAGAAATAACGGCAGAATAACGGTTTTTAACGGTTGTTTAATCCATTTTCAGCATTACATCACTTACGTATGGACAGAGGCTCCGATTTGTCACAAGGTCATCCAAACTGCTTATAAATTGGCCAAGTACTTTCTGAGATATTCCATAAAGAAGAAAAACCGTTATAGGCCGTTACAGCCATTAGTAATGGCTATAGCGGTAAACTAAAACATCAGGCATCATCCGTGGCCCATAATGAACATACCTACAAATTTTCAGAAAGATCAGCCCAGTAGTTTTGTCTGGAGCGAGTGGAACACATTTTGACCAAGGACACACAGACACACACACAGACAGCATTTCTTTGTTCCCATTCTAAAGTACTCCCTGTTCTATAAGAACTGGAAGTACAAAAAGGTAAAATCAGACAAACGAAAAAAAAAAGAAAAAAATAGCACATGTATCCAATGGATATTCATGAGTATTTAATGCTTACATTCAGGATGATGTAGGAATCTCCATTGTAGAATTCACCATAGTCTTGCTTTGGCCAATCCTTGACTTCAAATTGCTGAATTCACAGACACAAAACCAATATATTTGACAGGAAGTTCCAATTTGAAACAGCATTTTGTATTAACTTCAGAATTCTTTTAGAAAGTACACATGCAGTTGCAAACAAAAACGCAAACATACAATCATATATTCATTCTTTCTTTCTTTTCTTTATGCATACGCAGGCTGATACTCCTGCGGACACTGCCTGTATAGACAGGCAGTGGAGTTTTGTGTGTATGACCGGTTTTTTTTTCAGGCAGCCATACTCCATCTTCCGGGAAGGCGCATGCTATGTGTAACGTATGTGTAACGTGTCATCCATATAGTCTCATTCGAAGGACTGTATGGGGAATGGAGTCAGAACCAATGTTAACTCTGAGGGAAAAATCCCCCTGTACTGAAATTCGAACCCGCAACCCCAGGATCACAAGTCCGGCGCTCTACCAACTGAGCTATTCCGGCCCCCATGTGCATTCAACATTAACATTTCATTCTAGACTGATCATACTCACACGAGTTGAGACTCAGCGTCATCTGTTACAATATACCACTTCCTGTATGGTTTACAGGTTAGGTGGAGTCACCACTCACATTAGATTTAAATTTTTTAAAAGTATGACTTTGTTAGTCGTTTTTTTCTGCAAAAATGCACTTTCTATGAATGTGGAGAAAGTGTTTCGGGATAATAACCTATGTTTATTCTGGAAAATTTTGGAGCCTTACAATTAACATATTATTTCACACACTTAAAAAGTGTGTTTGAAATGGAACATAAACAAAAAAAAAGTTCCTTTCCTTCTTTATATGTGCCTACATTGTCGATTACTTTGAGCTATACGTAAATCTCTGAGTACATGACTGCCCTGTTGTCATCTGTTTTCATCATCGTCATCATCATCGCCTATCACCCCTCCTGGGGTACAGGCCGCCAACCAAGGACCTCCAGGCATCTCTGTCCTGGGCTCTTTTCTCCAGCTGGTTCCAAGTCATCCCCATGTTCCTGATTCCAGGTCCCTGCGCCAGGTGTTCCTTGGCCGACATCTTTTTTGTTTTCCTTGGGGGTTCCATGTTAGGGCTTGTCTGGTGACGTTGCTTGCAGGCTTCTGCAGCGTATGTCCAATCCAGCCCCAACATCGTTTCTCGATTTCCTGTTCTGCGGGCAGCTGGTTTGTTCTCTCCCAGAGCTCGTTGTTGTTGATGGTGTCTGGCCATCGGATGCAGAGAATCTTGCGCAGGCAGTTGTGGATGAACACCTGCACTCTGGTCACCTGAAAACCTTCATACCTCCCAAGAGGTGACAGAATCCAAGAAAGAGTTGAAAGTTCAAAGTACCTCAATACGCCAGATCTTCAGTCCCGGCTCCTGCCCTGCTCCTTGCCACGCCAGCTCTTGCTCGGCTGACTCCTCTGCCATAAAAGACAGCAAACGTGACATCAACCATTCTCTCACAACCACCACTCCTCCCCAACCTCCCTCACCTCCTACTACCACCACCACCACCCCTATCTAAACTGATGATTTTTAATCCCCCACAGAAAGGTCTCTTTCCTCATATAAACACATCTTAAATAACTAACACATCTTAAATAGTTAACAAATCTTAGATAATTAACACATCTTAATTAAAAGCTGAGCAAACATTTTGAATGCCTGCCAAGCACTCTCCATGAAAAAACAACAACAAATAAACAAACAGAAAAAAACAAAAACAACGAAAGTCAACGAAGGATTCTGGCTACTAATATATAATTTGTCTGTTGATACATGCAAATAGCTTACAAAAAAGTTTATCGTACACAAATTTCTTCCTGCTGATGTTAGTACAAACATGCAAACATGAAAGTTACTTCCTCTGGATCCTGTTCTGCAGATCTCTCTCTGGAAAGGAAGAGCAGCCTTCTCTCCCTTACTGAATACCAAAGTCCTGCTTGTCCATGAAATACAGAGCTTTCAGAAAAAAAAAAAAAAAAAAAAAAAAACTCTGAGGCATGTCAGAAAACTGCTGAAGATTAGCTAGGCTCTTCTGTTGGGAGGAGGGGTCATGGGGGGTGGGGGGTGGGGGGGGGGAGTGTGCGCATGTGAATGAGGTGAGATGCAGCATTTTTTTTCTCCCTTTGTTGCTCTGGAATGATTTTGGTAAACCCAGAATCGTTACACTGACATGAGATCTCACAACGAACACATGTATGGATTGGTTGTGGTGCACAAAGACATGGCCGGAAAATATAGCCTTGAGAAAATAAGTCTGCTCTTGGCTTAAAGAATGAAAAAAAAAAAAAAAAATACAATTACCACACTGTTAAGACCGTAAGGTGGTTTCAAATTCAGAGCATATTCACTGATATTCAAAACAATAATATGTCAGTTAGACATATGGCAGTCAGGAATATTAGATACTCTAATGTTGCAGCAAATGAAACTAAATATGTATGAATGTAGATTATGTGTGCAAGTTGTCTTGAAATACAAGACACACTAATCATCAGAATTCAAGAAAAAACAAAATGGTGGTGCCTTACCATCTGATAACTATACACCACGTTCAGGGATCTTTCATCCATGAGACAGACAGACAGACAGACAGACAGCAACAATAGACGGACAGACAGGCAGACAGACAGAGAGAAAGAGAGAAAGTGAGGGAGGAGGAGAGAGGGAGAGAGGAGGCGAGAGGGAGAAAAAGAGAGAGAAAGAGAGACAGAGAGAGAGAAAGAGAGACAGAGAGCGAGAGAGACAGAGAGAGAGACAGCGTGAGAGAGAGAGAGGGAGAAAGAGAGAGAGAGCAAGCGAGAAAGAGAGAAAGAGAGAGAGAGAGAGAGAGAGACGCTATGTGTGTATTGTGTGATCAGTCTGAAGTATTGTCCTGGGCATGAATCATTGGAAGAACAGCTGTTCTACATGTTTGTTTTGGCATGTCAAACAAATCAGCTTTGTTTTTTTTTTTTTTTCAATCAGTGTGATACTTCATTTGTGTCGATTTGGAAGACAGCTACAGGACAGAGAGAAAAATAAAGACGCAGTTTTCACGAACGTTCCGGTAATCTCTAAAGATCTCCCACCGACTGAAACGAGTTTGCCTGCACACTGTACACCTTCAACTATGTACCCACATGAAGAGGACTTCCATGCTATTCCTCACTTTTCACTTGCTTCTCCTCGTCAGACCCGAAGTTGGCAAGGTTGGAGTCCTTCCAGTCGTACTTCTTGGCTTTCACCTGACCTGCAAAATCAGAACAAACAGCGTCTTGGCCTTACGTTTGGAACCAGTGCTGAGGGATTATTTTAGCTCAAATGTTTTGTTTTCCTTTCTTCTGTTTTGAATCTTTCTCCCCCACTCTACGAACAAGCATCGTTTTGCTTTGTTTTTAAACATCTGTGTGCGTGCCTGCATGAGTGTGTGCATGTGTATATGTGTGTGTGTGTGTGTGTGTGTGTGTGTGTGTGTGTGTGTGTGTGTACGTGTGTGTCTTCTTCATACCAGTGGCTGGAGCCATCAGATCATGATTTACAGCAGTATAAAAATCATGGATAACTGTGTTTTGTTACTTATGGCGTCTGGCAAGGATAACT
>CM065734.1:16440371-16470371 GCA_033310375.1 Conus canariensis | reverse complement strand
CTGATCTGAAAGAACATTTCCCTTGTTTGTTCTCATTTGAGGTCGTTTCCTTGTTTGTTCTCATTTGAGGTCGTTCCCTTGTTTGTTCTCATTTGAGGTCGTTTCCTTGTTTGTTCTCGTTTGAGGTCGTTCCCTTGTTTGTTCTCGTTTGAGGTCGTTCCCTTGTTTGTTCTCATTTGAGGTCATTCCCTTGTTTGTTCTCATTTGTTCTCGTTTGAGGTCGTTTCCTTGTTTGTTCTCATTTGAGGTCGTTCCCTTGTTTGTTCTCGTTTGAGGTCGTTCCCTTGTTTGTTCTCATTTGAGTCGTTTCCTGATTATTCTCGTTTGAGTTCTTCCCATTGTGTTCCATTTGAGGTCTTCCCTTGTTTGTTTCGATTGAGGTCGTTTCTTGTTTGTCCATTTGTGGTCGTTTCTTGTTTGTTCTGATTTGAGACAGTTCCCTTGTTTGTTCTCATTTGAGGTCGTTTCCCTTGTTTGTTCTCATTTGAGGTCGTTCCCTTGTTTGTTCTCGTTTGAGGTCATTCCTTGTTTGTTCTCGTTTGAGGTCGTTCCCTTGTTTGTTCTCGTTTGAGGTCGTTCCCTTGTTTGTTCTCATTTGAGGTCGTTCCTGTTGTTCTGTTGAGTCGTCTCTTTTGTTCTCCTTTGAGGTCGTCTCCTTGTTTGTTCTCATTTGAGGTCGTCTCCCTTGTTTGTTCTCATTTGAGGTCGTCTCCATGTTTGTTCTCATTTGAGGTCGTCTCCTTGTTTGTTCTCGTTTGAGGTCGTTCCCTTGTTTGTTCTCCTTTGAAGTCGTCTCCTTGTTTGTTCTCCTTTGAGGTCGTTTCCTTGTTTGTTCTCTTTGAGGTCGTCTCCTTGTTTGTTCTCGTTTGAGGTCGTCTCCTTGTTTGTTCTCGTTTGAGGTCGTTTCCCTTGTTTGTTCTCATTTGAGGTCGTTTCCCTTTTGTTTTCATTTGAGGTTGTTTCCCTTGTTTGTTTTCATTTCAGGTCGTTTTCCTTGTTTGTTCTCGTTTGAGGTTGTTTCCTTGTTTGTTCTCGTTTGAGGTCGTTTCCTTGTTTGTTCTCGTTTGAGGTCGTTTCCTTGTTTGTTCTCGTTTGAGGTCGTTCCTTGTTTGTTCTCGTTTGAGGTCGTTTCCTTGTTTGTTACTCGATTTGAGGTCGTCTCCTTGTTTGTTCTCAATTGAGGTCGTCTCCTTGTTTGTTCTCATTTGAGGTTGTTTCCTTGTTTGTTCTCCTTTGAGTCATTTCCTTGTTTGTTCTCATTTGAGGTCGTCTCCTTGTTTGTTCTCATTTGAGGTCGTCTCCTTGTTTGTTCTCCTTTGAGGTCGTTCCTTGTTTGTTCTCATTTGAGGTCGTTTCCTTGTTTGTTCTCATTTGAGGTCGTTTCCTTGTTTGTTTCATTGAGGTCGTTTCCTTGTTTGTTTTCATTTAGGTCGTTTTCCTTGTTTGTTCTCTGTCATTTGTGTTCATTTATTTTCGAACTTGGTCCCGTATTCCATTTGTTATGGAGTCGTTACTGTTTTTCTCTTACTATCACTATTTTTCTTTTTATTTTTACATTTGTCCGTTGACTGCCTCTTCCAAGATTTCCTTTCACTTTTGTTCTCAAATGATGGTCTTTTCCTTTTTCTCTTCCATTTCCTTGTTTCTCTTCATTTGAGGTCGTCTCCTTGTTTGTTCTCATTTGAGGTCGTCTCCTTGTTTGTTCTCCTTTGAGGTCGTTTCCTTGTTTGTTCTCATTTGAGGTCGTTTCCTTGTTTGTTCTCATTTGAGGTCGTTTCCTTGTTTGTTCTCATCTGAGGTCGTTTCCTTGTTTGTTCTCATTTGAGGTCGTTTCCTTGTTTGTTCTCTGTACATTTGTGTCTGCATTTCAGTTTGGCGAACTGGTGCCAAAAAGCAGTATTCATTTGGAGTTATGGGCAGGTACTTGTCTCAACAAACACTATATTTCTTTCTTATTATTTACAATTTGCCGTGCACTGCCTCATTCAAGATTTCCTTTCACTTTTGATCTCAGACATGATGGATACTACTGGCTGCCTTCCTTCTCTTCCCCATTCCCCGTATCTCCCCCATCTCCTTCCTCTCTTTCACACACGCACATATATACACCCCCTCTTTTCTCTGTAGTAAACATACCTTTTCCCTGACAACTCCCATAAAGCTGTTGACACAAAAAACTTAAGTGAACTCAACACACACACTGATGAAAACGGTAAAACTGATGCTGGAGTCACCATCGAAACAGGGCATGCAGAACGACTGGATTTCAGACTTTTTTTTGTTCTATCTTATTTCATGACTCTCAATAAGGATGGCAGTAATAAAGACCATCTTCCGAAGAACTTTCCCGCTTTCATCTCACTCTATGCTGGACACAGTGGGGAGGAGGTGGGGGGGGGGGGGGGGGAAGGATGTGATTACTACAGAGGAGAGAGGGGGTGTATACATGTATGTGTGTGAAAGAGAGGAAGGAGATGGGGGAGATAAGGGGCAGGGGTGAGAGAAGGAAGGTAACCAGTAGTGTCTGTCAACTTCTGACATCCTGTGTTCACCAGGCCAGCGAAAAGAGACAGGCTCCTGCATTGTTGCCAGTGTTGGCGTGGAAACTTCCGCAACGTTTTAAAGGCGAAGATACATCTTTATGTGGATGGAACTTGACTGTGGCACCCACCTTCCCAGCTGAGGAACCCTTGGCACAGTCAGCAACCCTGGCGAGGAGCTCCCTGCAGCCACAATGGTTTTGATTCGCATGGGGTTTGAACCCAAGTCCTTTAATGTTCTTTATAGCCCAGCTGACCATGCTGGGCCACGTCTAGACTGTCACCTCATCAAAAGTCCATTCCAATTGTTCAACAACAACAAAAGTCAGTACAACATTGCTTTGATAATCCTTCTTCCATAAAATCTTAGATGAGATCTAATTTTTTTTTCAATCTAATTTAAAAAGTTCATCTCTTGTGGAACACCTCTGGAAAGGGTTTTCATGGAGTCTACCAATAGGTGTTGACGTCCGACATCAGGTATGCCATATCAGTCAATCTTTTCTTTCTTTCTTTCTGCATACGCAGGCTGATACTCCTGCGGACGCTGCCTGTATAGACAGGCAGTGGAGTTTTGTGTGTATAACCGTTTTTTATCCCGCAGATTTGATCAAGTTAGTTATTAGTGTGCATGTTCCCGTCTTCTTGCCTGAAGTCCTTGACCTAAGTCTGAACTTTCCGATCAGTGGTCAGGATCTGTGAGCTAAGACCCTCACGTCATGTCTGTGAAATCCCACAAGCTTTTCCTCACAATATTGTAACCAAGAATCCAGTATTCAGCCTGTTCCACAGCTCTTTTTCCTTTCTTTCTTTTGATCAATCAGCCACCATATTTTTCTATTCAGTGTTCATCCAACAAGGTTTACTTCGGATTTTTACACTTCACTACGTTCCATTTTTCCAGTTTCACTTTTAACCAGATATCTGTTTTAATAAAAGTAAATTTGCTACTAGTTGGTAACAGACAAAGGTTAAAAAGGCAACGGTCATGCAGACACAGACACAAACACCAACAAACACAAACACATACACACACAAGCAAGCATGCACACACGCATGCATAGACGCACGCGCGCACACACACACACACACACACACACACACACACACACACACACACACACACACACACACACACACAAAAGAGCACTTGAACATAATTCTTTCACCCTTTTGGGTTTAAGGTTAAAAAAAAAAAAGAAGAGAGAGAGAGAGATAAAAAAAAAAAAAAAAACCCCACCAGAATTGCAGCAACATAAAACATTTCCTTCTGTACGTTTCGTACAAATACACAGAAACACGTCACATAATGGGCAAGTGAGCAGCTCAGCAAGAATGCCAGATTCTCTCGGACTGCATGCATGGATGCTTCACTACTTCTTTTAAGGGAGGAATCACATGTTCTAAACTTAGACAAATGATTCATTGGATCAGATGTTGTGGCTTGAGGCTGTATGAATATAAAAAGGAATATCTTTTACATTCAAAAGCAAAAATGATGCAGTTTCAACAAGTACCTCTTTTCCCTCCTGATATCCTTTTACAGAAGTGATAAATGCAGACACACACACACACACACACACACACACACACACACACACACACACACACACACAGCACAATCATATACAAACACACATACATAAACATGCACAAACATGCACAAACACACACACACACACACACACACACACACACACACACACACAGCACAACCACACACACACACACACACACATATATATATATACACACACACACACACACACACACACACACACACACACACACACACACAATCCACACACATGCAGTCAAGAGTTAATTCCAAACAGCACAGTTGTGAATAAAAGCGAATGTCCACCCACAAGCAGATGTTAAGGAACACAAACTGCTGTCTCCCCCACCCCCACCCCATCCCCCGCCCTTCCTCCCCCTATTTCTTCCTCTCTCTCTCTCTCTCTCTCTCTCTCTCTGTCTTTCTCTGACAAACTGATTCATGAATATGCAAAAAGTACAGCTAAATTTGGTGATGTCATAGTGTTGAACAGCACACCAAACAACAACAAAAAATCATCAAATGGCTTATCAATACGCAGAAAAAATATCGATCATTCAGTCACACTGGTATTTTCAGTCCAGTCATGCTGAACCTGTGCATTAAGCAATGAAGTAAGTGCACAATTACATCATATTCCAATGGATCTGTGGATGACTAATTGTCATTAACTGCTGTTGCTATGTGGGCAAACTAATTATCCAATTCATATGTGAATGCTTTAATGTTGTTGGCATACAGTCATACCTCCCACTTACACCTTCCCTAAAGTAACTCCCTCTTATGGTAAATACTTGTTTTTGTGGACATTTTCATCAATACCACATATACCACCTGATCAAGATTCCCTGCCCCTACATAACTTTCCTTTTCTTGCATGATATCCTCTTTGTCAACACTTACAGGACATGTTTTTGCCCCAGAATATGTTCCTCCGTCAAAACTAGACTTACGTCCATTTTGAACATTCTCTCCCTTTAAACCTTTTTTTTTTTTTTTTCCTGAAACTGGTTTTTCTCTTTGAAATTCTATAGTTCCCAATTGAGGTTGCCTCCCTTGATGAACCTGTGTCCTCTTTGTAAATACTGGATTTACCTCCCAGTTTCGCCTTTTTCTCTTCTAACATTTTTTTTTTTTTCTAGGATAGTTTCCTCTTTGCCAATAAAAGACATACCTTCCATATAACCCTCTCTTCTATCTTCTTTTTATACTATTATTACAGATTTCTGTAAGTCTCTCCTTACACAGTTCACCTGTATACACTTTCAAACATTTCTGGCTTTTATTGTGATGCTTGAACATTTATCATATCAGCAAGTGTGCGTTACTCTCTCAGTCTCAACCCCATTGTCACCAACTCAGCCCTCCACACATTGATGAACAAGAAGTTTTTTACGATGCCGGCACCAAAACATTGGTTATGGATGGGAGGTGGAAATACATTCAGCTTATTCAAGTACACCCTGCAACGAAGACAGCCACATGCTGAGATCTACTTGCAAAGTGAGGCGACTGCAGGCGGAAATCTAAACAAATTTGAAATGTTGGTGATAATGCATTGCCCAAAAACGTAGACAAACGAATCACAAGGCAAAATATGGCCCGTTTCGACCTCTTAGGTCTTGTTCAGGCAAGATACAAAACACCCAGGACAACGAAAATGAACATGTTTTGTCTTGTGATTCGTTTGTCTACGTTTTTTGGCAGTGCATTATCACTCATATTTCAAATCTGTTTACATTCTGAGATGTCGAGCTGCACATCAATTTGAACAAAAAACAAGTGTCAGCCATTCTCCTAATACATCTACTGATTTTGAAAGTGCCGAGCAAAGTTGACAGGACACTTGCAGCAGCACACTTATTATACCTTCCCAACAATCTATTCTGCATACGATACAATCATATGCCGACAGTTGCAGCTAGGTAGAAAATGCACTTACATTTGCTTTATTCGCAGCTAGTAATATTCATTTCCGTAGTAAATGCTGCCACAAATGTTAACAGACAGAGTGACAGACTTCATAGATTCACAGACAAAAACAGTTGCTGCCAGGCCACTGCAATTCATTTTATTATCATGGGTCACATTTGAACACCTCTAGTTACCTCTCAGATATATACAAGTGGCACAGATGTTTCCCGCTTTTATCACTCACACTACCCTGCAGCTACAATGAAGCAGGTCATTAATTAAAAAAAAAAAAAAAAGTTCCTTCCTTTTGAATAATGCATGCAATACTGAAAATTGCTTTGTGTGAAAATCGATGCATTTTACTGATGTTCTATGTGATTTGTTCAGTATGAATCTCTTCAGAATATTCTGGCTGAGGGAAAATCCTCTCTCTCTCTCTCATTCCCTCTTACATACAAAGTAACTCACACACTCTCTCTCTCTCTCTCTCTCTTCTACACAGTTTCTTCAGCATGGATCTCTTAGGACTATTCTGGTTGACAATAAATACTCTCTTTCTCATTCTCTCTTACATACAAAGTAACTCTCTCTTTCTCTTACATACAAAGTGACACTCCCCCCCCCCTCTCTCTCTCTCTCTCCTCCCCCCCTCTCTCTCTCTCTCACACATAAAAATCACTCACTCTCTCTCTCTCCCTCTCTCTCTCTCTAAAACATACACGCACATGCATACATACTCTCTCTCTCAGTCTCTCTCACACACACACACACACACACACACACACACACACACACACACACACCAACATGAAGGCAAATACATGACACAAAGCTTTAGACATGAAGAACTGTGTGACGCCAGCATGCAATTTCCTCTGATGCTATGACAACCCGGCTGATGTTAAGCTTTAAAAAAAAAAAAAGGAAACTTTTGGGGGGGGGGGGGGGGGGGGGGGGTGTTTAAGAGTTTTCCTCACTCCCTGTGAAGTTCCTGTCTGAGGGTCACACACACACACACACACAAACACACACACACACACGCGCACACACACACTCACACTCTCTCTCTCCCGCTCTCTCACACGCACATACACAAACACACACTCTCTCTCTCTCTCTCTCTCTCTCTCTCACACACACACACACACACACACACACACACACACACACACACACACACACACCACACATACACACACACGCTAAATATTTTTCCTCTGTCAAATTGTTGACTCAGCCAGAGTCACAAGTTGGCAGTGGGCTGTTGTTTTTCTCAGGTAAGTGACTTCTTTCCAAAGGTGCAAATTCAGCTAGGATGAGTGTGTGTGTGTGTGTGTGTGTTGTGTGTGTGTGTGTGTGTGTGTGTGTGTGTGTGTGTGTGTGTGAGAGAGAGAGAGAGAGAGAGAGAGAGAGAGAGAATAGAGACAGAAAGAGGGAGTGAGAGTGTGTGTGCGTGTGTGTGTGTGCGAGCGTGCGTGCATGCATGTGTGTGTGTGTGTGTGTGCCTGCAAAATCTTTCCAAAGTGGAAGATAAGCAAGAATAGCACATGTGAGTGTACATATGTGTATGTGACATCCTTCAAAATAGCAAGTTAAGCAAGAATATGTGTGTGTGTGTGTGTGTGTGTGTGTGTGTGTGTGTGTGTGTGCATATGTGTGTGTGTGTGTGTGTGGATGTGCATATGCATACATGTGCATTTATGTGACTGTAGCAATGTCAAAATAGTTTTATTTTGTTGATTTCCTTTCAATATGCCAGTACAACCTCCAAATTAATATAACAATAAAAACTGATAATGACAGTGCATGTGTGTGTGATGTTGTGTCATAGTTTGTGCATGAGTGTGCAAGTGCTCTCACGTGAGTGATGTGTGTGTGGGGGAGGGGGGGATGTGTGTGTGTGTGTGTGTGTGTGTGTGTGTGTGTGTGTGTGTGTGTGTGTGTGTGTGTGTGTGTGCATGTGTGCGTGTGTGTGTGTGTGTTTGTGTGAGTGTGTGAGCGTGCGTGTGTGTTTGTGTTGTGGTTTTTTTTTGGGGGGGAGGTGCAGGGGGGGGGGGGGGGTATATGTGTCTGTGTGAGTTCACCAAAATCCCAAGTTATCTTGTCACGTTGTTTTTATTATCATTCTGCTTCATTGATCTGAACTCATGGAAGATCCAGTAAGACAACCATGTACCTGAATTCAATGAAACGATGATTCTTTGCCTACAATTCTAATATAATAATCAAATTAACATATCAAACATTTAATAAGATCCTCTCTCTCTCTCTCTCAAATGAAATATCATCTGCTGATAAATACCAACACAGCTGAGGAAAGGATAAATGAGGAAATCGATTCTTGGTGGTATCAGTGTATGTTTATCATCATTATTCACTCTAGGTTGAGCATATCACTTTTACTGATGATAATTGTTGCATACACAAACACATTCATCTCTGAATCATTGTTTCATCATTATAGGTGCTTATCACTGATAACTGTATCAAGTGTACAACTCTGACCTTATGTTTGATCCTAGCAAACCATGCCATTCTTCAAAACTAAGTTCACTGCTCTAATGCGTACGCCCACCGTGTCCCCCTCCCCCCTTCCCTGCTAATCCACCACCCTTCTCCACAACAATCATATCAACCTCAATTCAGTGCATTCACTCACAAACGTAGAGCTCAGCCTATCCTAGTTACAACAGTGGAGTAGCACACTTGAAATCTGGGAGAAAATGGCATGTGAAGAAGCTGATTTTTGTATTCTTAGATTCAAGCTCAGTCATGGCAAACAGGTTTCGCAGATTGGCAGGAAGAAGATTGTCAGGAAGACGGTGGTGGAAGCAATGGCCAAAATGAGTCTGATCCCCATCAGTCCTCAAACTGCGTCCTCAGACTTTCAGGTTTAGTTTTTCGGCAGTTCAACAGCCTTAGAAGAGGTGTTTGACAAGCCCTTGATTTCAAATTGTTTAATGAGCATATTTTTTCAGTTAATCAAAAGCCTTAGATGAGGTGTCTGACAAGCCGGTGATTAAGATTTGTTTAATGAGTATATTATGTCAGAAGATCAACAGCCTTAGAAGAAGTGTTTGACTAACCCTGATTTGTTTTATGAGCATACTCCCACATAGCCTGGTGTGCAGTCAGATGTACAAAAATGATAGACAGTGAGAGAAGTCAATTAATCTGCACCCCACAGCACAAGTTGCTGTTATGAATTAGCTGCAGTAGGCCTACTTAAGGAACAGGAAAAAGGGTTTTCTGCCTATCTTAATGCGTTATCATTCTGGTGACACACAGCAGCATTAGACAGACTGTGGGCCCACTCCCCTAAGTCTCCCGAGGCAGTCACTCCTGCCTGTTATATCATCTGAGGTGGGTGTGGACATTCCTCCTGCATGGCCTTTCAACACCAGTGTCACACTCGTGTTTTCTCCTGTTGAAAACAAGGTGCATGAAAACTGTGCTACCAGCTCAGAATTCTCTGGTCTAAATTTGATGTCAGCTTAGTAGTGATGAATTTCAATGACTGTTTATTCAAAAAGATAAACTTTAAGTAGTGATGAGTTCTGATGACTGTTTATTCAAAAAGATAAACTTAAAAGAAGCAATACACATCAAATGTTGAAACAACGTGTGATGAATCAGATGATGGTAGACTGCATAGAGAAAGTTTGATCACTATTAACTCTAAAGTGTTACCTGTTTCACTGTTAACTCCTGAGTATTTTACCTGCTGAACATCAGTCCAGTACCTTCTAAGTTTGTCTCATTGGAGTCAAACAGCTTGGGACAGAAAATGATGCCACGTTTCAACAGGCACATCGTAACCTTATCAATGTTCTGCTTAAGCTGATTACTCGTCATCCATCATATCATCCCTAAAGCGGTGATTTACAGAACTATGTGAACAGAAAAAAATGCTGTTGGCTGCGGCACTATTTGCATTCTTTGCTGATTTGTAGAAAACAAAACATAAGCAGAAATAACGGATAAGGATTGTGAACGAAATGTGAAAAGAACAGGTTCCACTAAAGAGGTTAGGAATATCCACCCTCTTTGGTTTTACTTCTACTAAGCCTTTTGCTAACTGATGTAATGTCGCTGCATGCATCCATAATTACAACTTATGTAAACAGGCTTCCATAATTACAACTTACTCAGGCAGGCTTTCATAATTACAACTTATGCTTTCTCAAATGAATTGAAACCAAAGACTTATGGGTTTGTGTTACATGCTTAAAGTCTGTAAGTGTTACTGAGGCAGTACAGCAAGTTGCACACACAGCTACACAGCACATATATCTGTAACGAATGTGGTCTTCAAAGAAACATGTTTCTGCTCTCAGACTCCTGTGGCTCACATGTTTACATTCTCAATGTTGTGTCTTTCAACCCTGAGCAATCGGGAATCAGTGTTTGACTACAAAGAGAGGCACATTATGCAGCTGTACATACACAAAAAAGTATGAAACAGATAGTTTTTTATCATTATGGTTCCTACCTTTACTGCTGGTTGGTTGTGGTGTGTTGTTTTTAAATGGCTTATACATTGCTAACTTCAATTTATACTGTAGTTTGATACTGCATTAGCATAGCACTGGTCATTTAAAGTTAGAATATTCAACATTGGCAAAATTTCTACATTACACCAGTCTTAAGTTTTGACAGCATACAGACAAAATTCACTTGAACAATGTTTAGTTCAACTTCAAGCAGATTCAACTTCTCGAAAACATATAGTGTTCAGTACATGTGGCAATTTGTAAAACATACGATGTATCTTAATTTTTATCTGCAGCACCGTTGCTAGTCCTAGTACTGAGTCACAACCCCCACCCCCACTATTTGGTGAATGGAGACTCTTAAAAAAAAAAGGAAAAAGAAAAAAAAAAAAGCGGATTAGTAAAATGCGCAGGGAAAAGGAGGGGGGGGGGGGGGGGGGGGGGGGGCGGCTCCAAGTAGGATTTTGCCCGCGTAGTCTTATTTGTCTATGTTACCACTCGCCCCCAGCAGTGAATCACCGGCGGGAGGTCTACCGCATACTAGGCATTCCTTCGGTAGGGCCTGTTACAAGCTTGGCTACACACCGTGTCATACACACTCTGCCTTTGGAAAACGGTCAAGAATGTGTTGGCCTTACGACTGTCCGTGTCACGTAGCCTAACTGCCGACTGCAAATGATAACTGCTTGTTGAGAGAGAGAGAGAGAGAGAGAGAGAGAGAGAAATCGTGTATGTTGGAGGTGAAGGTGGCGATGGAGTGGGTCGGGAGGTGAGGAAAGATGTATGTACGTGCATATGTCTGTATGCCAATGCTTTTTTTTTTTTTTTAAGTATACCAAATTTGACTCCTGCATCAAGGAAAAACAATAGCAACAAAACAAAAACAAAACGCGAACAACGTATCTTTGTTGTTTCAAACGTAATGGAACCAACAGATTATTGTCTCCACCAGCCAACGCCCATCAACTTGCAAGAAAACAAGGAGGCACACTGACGCTGATCTGATGATCATGACAGATTCACACACGCACAGACAGCATAAAACACATATTATTAACAACCTGTGTGCAGTAAAAAGAAGCCAGTTGCGTCTACTTACCGGCTGCGGCTCTGTGGCTTTTGTGAACAGACTGCTGGCGAACCTGTCTCGTTTGATGCCCAAATAGCTCGCGGAAGCGGACTCGCTCGCGCAGCGCGATCGTGCTTTCCACCGCGTGCCAGTGGCAATACCGGTGTCACAGGCTAGATTGTGTCCTCTTAGTGTGTTCCACGGACATTGCGGATCCTGCCTTCAAAATAAAATTGATGATGATGGTAATGATAACAGTAATAATATGATAATGATAATCATGACGACAACGATTGTGATTATGATGATAATGATAATAATAATATAATAATGGTAATCATGATGACGACGACGATGATGATGATGATAAAAACAACGTGTGTGTGTGTGTGTGTGTGTGTGTGTGTGTGTGTGTGTGTGTGCGTGCGCACGTGTGTGTGTGTGTGTGTGTGTGTGTGTGTAAACCGACATGAAAATATGCAAACATGATTTTTTTGGGGAAAAAAATTGACTTGAGATTATGACTGTAACTGGGCGTTTGGTTCAAACGAATTCCCTGCATCCAATACATGGATACGACAACCGAATGACTCCTCTATTCCCACCACCACCAGGGAAAGAAACGAGCGACCACAGACAGCTAATTGTCAGCTGTCACCCGGGACTCCCTTCAAGTCATGTACGGGGCCACGCACCAAAACCAACGCCACAGTAGCTAGCCAGAGAAGGCAGATGGTGTTTTCCGGCCTAAACCTCATTGTCACCCTTTGTGTTTGTGTTTAGTTTTAATTTATTTGGGGGGCTCGGTTCTGTTAGGGCGTGCCGGGATCAGCTAAGTTTTGTCCTTCGGGCGAAAAGCAAAAAAATAGTCGACTAAGTGCATGTAAACTGAAATCTATAAAGGGTATAGGCTGACTTTTTTTTTTTTTTAATCCTCGCTGTGTGAGGTGGTTTCCTTTCTTTTCTTTCTTTCTTTTTTCTTTTTGCTTCTGATATGCAGCTCCGGGAAGGGCAAATTAGTATGTTTACTGTGGCCATCAGCTGGATAAAAACGAAGAAATGACACCAGAGTTAGCTGGAAGGACGCTAGGTTGTGTGTGTGTGTGTGTGTGTGTGTGTGTGTGTGTGTGTGTGTGCACGGGCGCGAAACACACACACACACGGCCGCTCGCGCGCGCGCACTCAGAGAGAGAGAGAGAGAGAGAGAGAAAGCGCGCGCGCGCACACACACACACACACACACACACACACCCGCCCGCGCGCGCGCGCGCGCGCACACACACACATCGTGTTCCTGTGTTTCCGTCTATCCTTTGCACCGAGGCAAGCATCGCTGGGTGGGGGGACGATGTTGGCGTGGGCCAACTTGCATTCCTCACCCAGTCGCAACAAACAGTGAAGCACTACTGCAGGCCTAGCAGGCGGGCAGTCTGCTGACACCACTAGAGTTAGCTCCCCTCCCCCTTTTTGCCTTCGATCCTACTCTGGCCACACACCACAATTCGGAATTTACCCATTACGGCTTTAATCCATGCAAGCGTTTTGAGGCCTACCATAAATTTGAGCCACGTCAAATGTTCAACTGATACTTGATCAAAAGAACAACTCCCCACCAATTACTTCCCTTGTTTTGGGTGATCTTCATCACAAACAATCTTCAAATACATGACCTTCTCCTTAGTTGACACACATTTCAGGCCTCGACGCTCAACCGTAACCCTATCTTTGCGCCAGCTTCAAGAGCACAAAATAATCCCATTCCTTTGACTTCAATCTGCTTGGAACCATCTGGCTTGTACCTTGATGGCCATATGAAAGAAAATGAGAAGAATCAACTTTCAGACACAATAAAAATTCTCAAAACCAACTAGTTGCGCCAGTCTATAAATACTCGATTCCTTAAGCAAGACCTTGACGCATTATTTTTGGCGTGCAACCATTCTCCTGCTGCAATCAGATGGAGGGCGTGCCTGCCGTTAGGCTGGTCAGTGCATTCCAGAGGGTTCAGGAGTGTGTAAAGAGGGAGCTCTCCTCTCACACACAGAACGTCACATGCTGGAATGTGCATGCTTCTTCAGACTTTTGATTTATAAAGTACATGTACTAGTTTTGTGTTGGAAAGATTGTCTATGTTAGGTGTGTGTGTGTGCGCGCGTGCGCGCATGTGTGTGTGTGTGTGTATGTGCATGCATGCGCGTGTGTGTGTTTCTGAAAAGCGTAATTACTTAATTAAGTGCCATAACATGAGAAATTTAAGTGTAGGCGTTTGCATTGGCAGACTTATGCTTTTAGTGCTGCAAAGTGCAACATAATACAAGTGATAGTAGCAATGCCGCAAAGCGCTACACTTGATAAGTGACAGTAGTAGTGTTGCAAAGTGCTAGACTTCTCAGGAGACAGTAGTAGCGCTGCAATGTACTTCACTTGGTAAGTGAAAGTTATGGTGCTGCAATATGCTATACTTTATGAATGACAATAGCTTTGCTGCAATATGTTACACTTAATATGTGACAGTAGTTGTGCTGCAAGATCCTACACGTAACAAGTGACGGTAGTGGTACAGCAAAGTGCTACACTTAATATGTGACAGTAGTAGAGCTGCAAAGTGATACACTTAATAAGTGTCAGTAGTAGTGTTTCTTAGTGTTACACTTGACAAGTGTCAGTAGTAGTGTTGCTAAGTGTTACACTTGTCAAGTGTCAGTAGTAGTGTTGCTAAGTGTTACACTTGTTAAGTGTCAGTAGTAGTGCTGCTAAGTGTTACACTTGTTAAATGTCAGTAGTAGTGCTGCTAAGTGTTACACTTGTTAAGTGTCAGTAGTAGTGCTGCTAAGTGTTACACTTGTTAAATGTCAGTAGTAGTGCTGCTAAGTGTTACACTTGATAAGTGTCAGTAGTAGTGCTGCTAAGTGTTACGCTTGTTAAGTGTCAGTAGTAGTGCTGCTAAGTGTTACACTTGATGTGTCAGTAGTAGTGCTGCTAAGTGTTACACTTGATAAGTGTCAGTAGTAGTGCTGCTAAGTGTTACACTTGATAAGTGTCAGTAGTAGTGCTGCTAAGTGTTACACTTGATGTGTCAGTAGTAGTGCTGCTAAGTGTTACACTTGATGTGTCAGTAGTAGTGCTGCTAAGTGTTACACTTGATGTGTCAGTAGTAGTGCTGCTAAGTGTTACACTTGATGTGTCAGTAGTAGTGCTGCTAAGTGTTACACTTGTTAAGTGTCAGTAGTAGTGCTGCTAAGTGTTACACTTGTTAAGTGTCAGTAGTAGTGCTGCTAAGTGTTACACTTGTTAAGTGTCAGTAGTAGTGCTGCTAAGTGTTACACCTGTTAAGTGTCAGTAGTAGTGCTGCTAAGTGTTACACTTGTTAAGTGTCAGTAGTAGTGCTGCTAAGTGTTACACCTGTTAAGTGTCAGTAGTAGTGCTGCTAAGTGTTACACTTGATAAGTGTCAGTAGTAGTGCTGCTAAGTGTTACACTTGTTAAGTGTCAGTAGTAGTGCTGCTAAGTGTTACACTTGTTAAGTGTCAGTAGTAGTGCTGCAAAGTGCTAGCCTAAGAAATGACAGTAGCAGTGTTGCAATGTTTTACACTTAATAAATGACTGTTCTAGTGCTGCCAAGTGCAAAACTTAATGAGGCACAATCATATTGTTTCTAAGCACCACATTTAGTAAGTGACAGCACAAGTGCTGCGATGTGTTCTACTTTGGAAGTGAGAGTGATGGTGTTACAAAATGCTACACAAAATAAGTGGCAGTAACAGTGCTGCTAAGTGCTACACTTTGTAAAGGGACAAGAGAAGTACGCCACGCTCGCGCACACACAAAAGCATGTACAAACACGTGCACACACGCACAGACACACACGCATATGCTTACACGCACATCATGCACACACATGCGCTCACACACACACACCGGCCCGTGCCCACACACCCATACACTCACCCACACACACATACAATAATAATAATGGCACAACCAGTGTTAAGTAGGTACTCAAGATCTGACCAGCGCGTTGGCTTAACTTGTAGGTCAGACTTCTGCTAAGCCACAGAACTTCTTAAGTTCCCTAAACTTAGTCATGAATTCATTTATCCATAAGCTTTAAATCCTGCGCAGCATGGTCTTGAAACTTAGCTGATGTGGTGTAGGGTGTATGGACCATCCCGCACGCAGTGACACCCCCTTGATGAAACTGAAACTGAAGCTGCACAGTTCTACACTTAATTAATGTCAATAGTAATAATATTAATTATAGTGTTGCAGAGTGCTACACTTAGTATGTGTCAGAGCTACAAAATTCCACACTTTATGAGTGACAGTAATAGTATTGTGAAGTGCTACCCTTACTGACACATTCACACACTCCACAAAGACAAGAGAATCTCTCATTGGCAAAGTCCAGCCCCTCCCCTTCCCCCTACCTTCTTTACCTTGCAGGCTCCGGGTCTTGTTATGCTAATTATGATTATCCCATTAAAAAAAAAAAAAAAAAAATCTGGAACTTTATGTGTTCACACTGCGATGGTGGAGAATTGACAAAAAAAAAAAAAATCTTACTGTAACTAGATCTTACACGCTAAAATCAGAAAATTATTGGACTGGAACAGGTACCACTGACTACCGCCATGGTGACTCGGCAACAGTGCAGTACCTCTTCTGGCCGTTGCGTCATGATCATCTGAGATTGACAGCTCCCTGTGGGAATGCTGGCATCAAGTCTGCTACACATAGCAGTAGCTACGTAAAGGGAAGAAAAAAAATGAGAGGTGGCGAGTATAGTACCACTCAGTGGGAGTAGAAGACAAGATAAAAAAAAAAAAAATAACCTCATAAATTTGGAATCAATGCTCAAACATGCATATGCACATCTGCACATACGATCACCTTAATATAATCTTGAAATCACAGCACATATACATAGACATGCATGTACATCTGTATTTTCATCCATAATCAGGACAAAGACGCTAGGAGAGCAAAAAGTCCAAAAATCAACACAACAGAGAACGCGCTCCATCAAAACGCCAATTTCACACAGATCAGATGACTGCTTTATTCACATGAAAGAAAATCAAAGCATGTCAGACAAAATATACCCGCGATAAACAATACACATCCTACAGTTTAAAAAATGAATAAAGGTATCTAAATGACTAAGTCAATAGACTGATGTATTACAACAAAAAGGGCAATATCTGGGGGGAAAAAAGCCATAGCTGACTTTTCACCTCTGAAAGAAATCACACCTCATTGATCTACAATAGTTAAACCAATGCGATTTAACTTAGATGCGCATCTAATCTGCAACGAAATATTAGTACTAATACAAGTATCAATATTCATATGCTTGACAGTATTCAGCAAACAACAAATCAGTCACAAAACATCTTTCAAATGATAACCAAAAAGAACACACTGGCACTTGTAAGCAGGTCATGACAGACCATCCAGGCCACAGAGCTAAAAGCACTCACATCAGACCATACTTTCTGTGGAAGGCAACAGATAAAAATGCTGCCTTCTTAGGTGCCTTGCTACAAAGTTTTCTCTTCACACCTATCGCTGATCAGTTTTACACACAAAATATCCCGTAAAGAGCACGCATTGTGCAATTACTTATGACTGTTGTACTAGGCCGACTAGAAAAAAAGTCATTCCACTACAAGCCCATCTCGTTTCACAGGTTATTTTGTATACTTAAAAAACTATTTGTTCAGGGTTTTCAATATTCTATACATGCAACACTTGGTCTGCAAACATGCCTCATGCTTTCATCTCTTAGATATTTGTGCTGAAAAATCATGTTAAACACCTGTCATCCAGGAAATACTGTATCCAGGTACACAAACTGATCATTCATGTCGAGTCGATCAACTGTATTCAAGAGCATCAAGACAGCTAAGTCATCAATTATTAAGTCATGGTAAATTTGACATGTTCATACCAAACAGCGTGAAAATGTGATCAGCTCAGTCCAGTAAAATACCAACAGACAGCCAAATTCAGTTTTCAAGTGACGGTCATGGAAAAGAAAGAGAGGGATCATGCTAGAGCGGGCATGCTCTTTGGAAGCTGTTGTGATAAGATGAAAAAAAAAAAAAAGGGTTTATGGAGCTGCCAGTAAGAAAAATGTGGAAAGTACGAGGAGAAAGACTGATAAATAAGAGATGCAAAGAAAGCAAAAGGAGAAGGAGGAAAGACACAGTGACAGAGTCAGGAAGGGAAAAAGGAGGTTGAGAAAAGTAAAAATACCAACAACAGGCACCAAGAAAGACTTGACATTTCATTGTCATTACCATAAAGGGTCTTCTGATAATGGAGGATTATGGTATAACAACTCTGTATTCATGTCATAAAAGAATATAATTATACACAATGGAGAGAGAGAAAGTGAGAGTGAAAATAATTTATGTACAATGAATAGAGAGAAAATGACAGCGAGTGAGCAAAAGGCAGAGAGAGAGAGAGGGAGGAATGCTGAGAACTGTCTTCAACAACAGAAACCTTTCACAGAAACGACAAAAAAAAAAAGACCCTTTTACACTTGATGCTGATGTAGTACACACACACATATGAGCATGCACACACACTCACTAAACATACACACACTACAGATATAAATTTTCAATAAGCTTTCAGAATTCACACTTTTGTCAACCATATTCATGTACAAAAAAAAAGTAAAATACCACTTACAATAAATATAAGTTACATGCAAACAATCTTTTTTCTGCATCTCAAATTCCCTTATTCTCCAAGAAAATTTAAGGCAAATGCAAATGAAATCTATGCGAGAACATCACAGATTACCATTTGGCATGAATGGTTCAGATCTTTCTCACTGCATATCTGAACATAAGTAAGTGTTGATGAAAGTTACACAACACCTGGGCCAGAGAAAGTCAAAGCATCCCATCTCTTCACCTATGCAGGAGAAATTCAAAGTATCCTATCTTTTCACCTATCTCACACACAGGCAACCAACAAAAAATGATCAGGAATAGACCTTCAGTTCCCTCCCCTCCCCTTCCCTTGTCACTTTTGTTTCAAAATCACCAGTTGCGTGCTAGAGCATGTTCAGCAGCAAAGCCTCCATTCTTGAACATGGTGTCTGCAATCTGCCGGTAGCTCTCGTTCATGTTTTTTTACGCTCCCTGCGAACAAACAAATATCAATGGTTTCAGTTCTTTTGCACAGAATGCAATAATGAGGGCTGTTTCAATCAAGCATCAGTTAATGACATCTACAAATACCTCAAACGCTGTCAGTCTTGCAAGCCTGTAAAGCAATGGTAAACATGAGTACCTGATTGTTATCTCTGTGTGTGAGAGAGAGAGAGAGTGTGTGTGTGTGTGTGTGTGTGAGAGAGAGAGTCCTTTTTTTTGCAACAGTGTAATCACAACTTCTGAGTGTGTATCCATTTTCATCCACAATGAAAAATTTATCCTGTTATCCATTTGTTATCCTACATACTCTCACATGGGGTGCAAGGATTAAATTCAAGTATACAGCTGTCATGTGTGTGTGTGTGTGTGTGTGTGTGTGTGTGTGTGTGGAGGAGTAGACATATCTGCATATATCATGAGTGTTTGTGCATATCTTTAAATCACAAAGCAGCAGATTTGCTGGTCATAAAAGTAACTATATCTCAGGACATAATATTCTGTACTTCGCACTCCATTTTAAAAAGTGCACCCACAAAACAAAAAGTTACTAACTTGAAAATGACCTTAGATACAGCCTTGCAAACTTGATGAAAGTGTATCTCTCACTCTTTCAGACTTATTTTGAAGGGATAGACAAACTCGTCTTCTTAGCCAGCATTAAAGGCAGTTTTTTTTTCTATGATGTTTTGAACCAAAAGACACAAATATGTATTTATCTTGCAACATACAGACAGACAAGGACTCTATAAACGTCTCTGCTTGAACTCTGATATCAACCACTGCCAAAAATTTGTTATGTCTGCATTGGTTTTCATTCCCATCATTAAGGTAGCCATATTCCCCATTTGGGAATGTCTAAACACACCCATGTACACAATTTTTTTTGTTGGGGGGGGGAGGGGGGAGTGTGTGTGTGTGGAAGGGGGGCGGGGTTGTGTGTGAGTCATGCATCCCCCCTGGTATACGAAGACCAACTCTTCTCTGAAGAAAGACGTTGGAGAAGGCAATCAGAGTCGGTCAGCACAGATGTTGAGTCTGAAGAGAACATCTCTATTCCGGCTGCCTCAAGCATCGCTGGGTCATGAGAGCCCTTCACACACCTAGCAAAACGGGTTCCCCAGACAGCACTGAAATCGGCCTTCTGCTCCTCAACAGTGTGCCCGTTTCTGCCCTGATAAAGCCCTGTCTGGTCGGCTGGGCTATTGTACCACTGGGAATGGAATGTCGACTCGTACAGTCTTTCTGTCTTCCTTCCTTGGCTAAAACTGATCACCTCTGGAAGAGAATTTTTTTGCATATGCAACCATGTTCTTTTTTTTTCCAGAGATCTTTGTATATGCAACCTTTTTTTTTTGGGGGGGGGGGGGGGGGGGGGGGGGAAGGAGAGTTTTGCATATGCAACCATTTTCTTTTTTTCTTTTCTTTTTTTTTTTCTTCTTTTTTTTCAGATTTTTTTGCATTTCCAAACATTTTCTTTCCTTGGAGAGACTTTGGCAAGTGCAACTGTTTTCTTTTCTTTTTACTTCTTTTGAGAGACTTTTACATATGCAGTCATTTTCTTTTTCAGAGATACTTTTGTATATGCAACTATTTTCTTTTCTTGGAGACATTTCAGCATACGCAACCTTTTCTTTTTCTTTTTTTGTGAGATTTTTGTGTGTGCAACCATTTTTTTTTTTTTAGTCCCACTACTAACAAAGCCAACATTTTTAAATGCGGTACTAATGCACACACATTTTATTTTCATAATGCCCATTCCGTCAGCACCTCGCAGTCCTCTCTTCTCCAAAGGGGGTGTGCAAGATTTTTTTATGCATACATTCTGTGCGTGGAACCTCCGTTTAAGGTCTCTTCCGAAGGACTAGGTGGGGAAATGGAGTCTGCACAAAGGTTAACTCCAAAGAGAAGATCTCCTCAAACCTGGCCGTCTCAAGAGGGAATTGAACCATGACCTTGAAACAAGTGCCTGATGCCTTTACCCACTAGGCTAACCAGTCCCCTGCATGCACGGTGAAGAAGGGGTACTCTAACTCAACTCACCTGCAGACAGGTCCTTCAGATTCTGCTGAATACGCTGATTAGCTTCATAGCAGAATGTCTTTGCCAGCATCATCTGGTGAGGAACACACACACACACACACACACACACATACTTTTCAGTATACTCTTTTTCACCTCTATAAACACTGTCAAAGTGAGACTAATTACTGTCTTAGAGGGAAAGAAATTAAACAGAGCACTTTATATTCCCACACATATTTTGTCCCCATACAGACAACGAGTGTGTGTGTGAGCACACCTTGCAACTTGATCACAGCTCTAAAGGAAAGCATGCCCTTCTACAATGATTTAAACAACAACATGGATTTGTGTCTCTCTTTTCTTCACACAATCTGATGACATTTACCAACAGAAGAGAAAAAAAAACAAACTAGAAAAATGGAAACCGTTTCAAATTTTCCTTCGTTGATCCAAAATTTTTCAAACTCTTTCCACCCCATACAAGAATGCATAAGGCGGACTGCATCCAACCAGATGTCGGATGTCAATCTTTGTTCAAATCTAAAACATCTGATCCTAATTCCATGCATAAATACTAAATATGGAAAGACTTTTTTCAAGCCATTTCATCTCTTTGTCCTGCTGCTTTGAGTAAGTGAATTGATAAATGTTTTCTTCTGACACCATAAGCCAATGAAATAACATTACAGCAAGGCAAGTTTTAGATGAGACCATAGTGGACTACCTTAGCAAATAAGTCTAAAAGCTTTAATCTAAAAGCCTTGTAAATTAACTGTGTTGCTGAGAAAAACAATTTCAAAATTCATTTACATTTCATCCCAAATATAATAATACAACCTGTCTAAATAAGAAGCAACAAAGTATCTACTCAGCCCTGTTTTGACCATGTGTCGCTGGATAATTCAAATACAATGGAAATTTAATATGCTACACCACAAAATCTCTTAGTTTAGCTGAGTGCCCATTTCATGAGCCGATCTACATTTACGACAGTTTGAGCAAAGCAACCCCAGTCATCCAACTGAGCAGCCACAGCATGCGAGGATGCGTAAGTTAAGCAGCCAGTGGCTTTGTCAGGGTTGACAGGATTAAAAAATAAACTGGAGAAAACAGGAGTCATGACCTGGATACACCCCAGTTCCTTTAGAGTGTAAAGGGCAAACAACACTTGTATGAGGGAAGCTTAATCTCTGAAGAACTTCTGCTGTCAAGCTCTCCCCAGGTTTTCTTCCATTACAGCATGTACTTGCAAAACCGTTTCTATTTCAAAACTGTTTGTATAATGTAAATGAAACAGACATCAGATCGATCTAAAAAATAAAACACGGAAAACAAACATCCCCCCCCCCCCCCTCTAAAAAAAAAACAACAGATATACTCAGCCAATGTTTCCTTTTCTTTGGTTTGTTTCTATACTTCATTCTTCCATAATATGAAACAGCCACATAACTACAATAAATTACATACATTACATGTACACATTACATTACATGTGCACATTAAATTAAAATATACATACATGTTTTAAAGGTTTAATATCAACATTACCCTCATGTATATCGTCTACTTTATGAAGGGATGTCTGAGTATTACTGAACCAACTTTTGAGTACATACACACACACAAACCCCACAAACACTAAGTTAACACTGCAAGTTAAATACCCCATGATCCATGTCTGAGTTAAGTGAGTTACTGTCGCTGCAATACAGTGACTTACCTCATGATCAGCATTGCGTAGACCAATGCAGTAGGATCTGGAGGCACGACTGAGAACAGATGTGGTACCATAAAGGTCGATGGCAATGTCTGCTAGACGCTTCAGGTCCATCTGCTGTTCAATCACCGACTGCAAAACAGACCCAAGAGAAAAGTGTAATGTTAAAGAAAAAACAAACAAACACCCATCCTTGCTGTTTCTTCATCTTTCTTGTTTAACATCTCAATATCAGAATGATTCAAAGTTTGCTGTTACCTTTCTTTTCTTTCTTTTTTTTTCCTCTAGATGCTTGAATATTCTACCTTTTATACTATGTGCCATTTGTTTCTAATCAACTGGGTTTTATTTTCCCACAAAACAGTAAAAAAGCAAACCCATCAAGCTCCTCTAATTAACTTCCCACTCAGACATAATCATTTTTATTGCTCTACTCTGTAAGAATGCATCCCACAGCAAGTAAAGGTCGATTATATTGATGTACTGCGTAAGAATATGTCCCATGGCAAGTCAAAGTTGATTATATTGATGTACTGTGCAAGGGTATGTCCCATGGCAAATCAAAGTTGATTATATTAATGTACTGTGCGAGAGTATGTCCTACGGCAAGTCAAACTTGATTATATTGATGTACTGTGCGAGAGTATGTCCCATGGCAAATCAAAGTTGATTATATTGATGTACTGTGTGACAGTATGTCCTGTGACAAGTCAAAGTTGATTTTTTGCTGTGTATGAGAAAGTCTCTCACCTGAAGTCAAATCTACATATGTCACTGTACTATATGAGAATGTCTCTTCGTAAAATTCAAAGCCACTTATTTTGCTGTGCAACACTGAATGATTCCTAGAAGTCAAAGGGCTTATATTGCCATAACAGGTGAAAATGTTCATAACCACTTACACTGATCTAGAGTGTGAAAATGTGTGCCTCTACTATCCATACATGTTAATGTCGCTGTACTGAGTGAGAACGTCCCACTCCAAATCAGTGTGGTTGTCTTGCCATACTGTGTGAGAATGTCCCACTTTGACTGAACACCGCTTACACAGTGTGCTGCGTGAGAATGCATCCTGCCACTACAAGTCAAGTTTACTTACATTGTCATACTGTGTGAGAATGTGCCCCTTCAACTGACCATGGCTTACACTTGTCTGCTGCGTGAGAATGTATCCTGCCATCACACATCAAGTTTACTTACACTGCCATACTGTGTGAGAATGTGCCCCTTCAACTGACCATGGTTTACATTTGTGTGGTGCGTGAGAATGTATCCTGCCATCACACGTCAAGTTTACTTACACTGCCATACTGTGTGAGAATGTGCCCCTTCAACTGACCATGGCTTACATTTGTGTGGTGCGTGAGAATGTATCCAGCCATCACAAGTCAAGTTTACTTACACTGCCATACTGTGTGAGAATGTGCCCCTTCAACTGACCATGACTTACATTTGTGTGGTGCGTGAGAATGTATCCAGCCATCACAAGTCAAGTTTACTTACACTGCCATACTGTGTGAGAATGTGCCCCTTCAACTGACCATGGCTTACATTTGTGTGGTGTGCGAGAATGTATCCAGCCACCACACGTCGAGTTTACTTACACTGCCATACTTTGTGAGAATGTGCCCCTTCAACTGACCATGGCTTACGTTTGTGTGGTGCGTGAGAATGTATCCAGCCACCACACGTCAGGTTTACTTACATTGCCGTGCTGGGTGAGAATGCTCTCCACAGCCACCTGGAACTTCGCAACACTGCTCTCCAAAGTTTCTGCCTCACTCTGCAAACATCACAGTGTCCATCAATGTTACACAGCGTACAGTGCTCTTATGAAAACTTGCCCCTGGTGGACATGTGTGTTGGCCATTTGTCTTTCATGCCTGCTTGTAAGTTTTGTGGATAGCAAAAACAACTGATTCCTATTCAACACTTTTAGAGCTTTGGTTAGCTATTCAACTCAACGTCTCAGTCCTTGCCTAAGTATTTATTCCATGTTGTTTTATGACCTAAACAAGCATTCCTGGAGGTCAGAACGATCTATGTACATAGGAAGACCTTTACCAAAGAAAAAAGGGAAAAAAACAGTTGAAGCAGATAATTATTCATGCAGGGATGTGTGAGAATGTGTGTGTGTGTGTGTGTGTGTGTGTGTGTGTGTGTGTGTGTGTGTGTGTGTGTGTGTGTGTGTGTGCGTATCTGTGTGTGTGTACCTGCGCACACATTTTTTATTTTCATCGATTTATCACCTATTGTTTAAACCTTCTGAGACCAGCTTTTCCCCTTAATGTCCTTAACCTAACCAAATCTTTTATGGCAGTAAGGCTGGTTGGACTGGGGACTAAAATTCTGTTTCACTGCCTATAATATTATGCATTAGAGTAAAACATATACAGTGAGACTGCATTACAGTAAATACATTTCCTGAATAAGTAAAACATTTAAACTTGTACGTCCCTTGGCAGCAACGAGCTGTGGTCTTGAACTGTATAGGCTGGTGTGACAGGCATGAAGCAAACGTTCGTGTTCAGGAGCATCCTAGCACAGTGAGTTGTTGCATCTTGTCGGATATGACGGATCACACAGAACTACATCAAAACAGCTTCTGGCACAGCCTACACTTTGATTCATGCACATCTGAACATGTGTGTATTTTGGTATTCTAATAATTGCTTCACTGCAGGAAGACTTCATGATTTTCGTACTCAAATTAAATTCAAAACCTATTTTTCTTTACTTTGCAATGCCGATTTCCTCATACACAGTCTCATGACTCGGACAGCTTCGCTCTTTTGAACCCGGAAACAGTGACAACCTGTTTCCATTTGTCTCTTGAGCTCAAAGAGGATAAACCCACACAACGATATAAAAGAAAGGACACACAAAGAGAGATTACTCAAAAGAGACAAGAAAAATAACTTTGGTGACTCCACCACTACACTCACTTTCAAGGATGGGTGCAAGTCTTCATGCAGATTCAGGTTCAAAGACGGCCCAGCAGCACGGGATCGAACCCGCGACCATGCAGTGGACATCACCAGGCCAGGGTTGTTCAGTGGATTCCGCAGCTTCCTAAAATAACCAAAGTTCGATCATTAGCAAGACTTCATCTGAATCAGTTTTCTCTTAGTTCTATAAAAGAACGAAATATTGTTAACAAGGGTCATGTGGAAACATGTCTGTCTTTTCTTTTTTTTTTTAAAGAAATGCACAAAGTAGCTTTTATTTCATTTTGCCATCGATCTATTTCAAAACTGTCTATTTTTTTACCCACCTTTGTAATTCATTCCACAGACCTGTAGTTTTTTCTAAGACCTGTAGTTTTTTCTAAGTTCTATTTGTGATATGGGAAAGGAGACAACACTTATCTTCAGTTCTGAGGTTATTCAAGACAGATACATGGAAGAACTCCATGTCGTTATTTAATTCATTTCATTATTACCGTCTTGATCAGAATAGTGTCTCTTCAATTTCTTTGCTTCAGCTCTCGCCTGCTGTTATTTTCTTTGTGAACCTGGCAATTAAATCAGGGTCAACTTACATTTTCTAAGCCTGAAAAGGTGTGGAATGTTACAGTATATTGTACAATACAGCAGAATGTGCTATTGCACATCGCTGTATGGTGTAACAATGTTTTCTCAAGCAATGCATATAGCAACATGTTTATGTTTAAACTTGAACTCTCTACCTGTTTGATACGGTGTCACTGTCCAAAATCTCTAGGTTGTTCTCTCTAGAAAGTACTAAGCTGATCTTAGCCTAAATCTTTAGCGTTCGATTCAAATGGGACCCTGAGGCTTGCGCTGCTTTGTTTCAAGAAATTGGCTAAAGCTGCATCCATCTCCTAACATCAAAATCTTTATTCTCATAAATGGGAGTAAAACCTCTAACTATGTGAAAATGAAGAGGCTGACGAAAGGAAATGGAAGTCAACACACGCGACCTTCTAACTACATGCAATGCACACAACGACCTGGCAAAAGCTTGAAAAGTTGCGTGCATTAGGAGGCCTGAGAGTGCTCCTCTAAGGAATACTTACTTGACCAGCTCTTTCAACTGTTTGCCGGCATGCTGTAGACCTTGCAGAGCCACAAACATGCGAAGGATTTCATTGGTGCCCTGTCAAAACAGTTGTGTCCCTTATTAACTCTTTGAGTGATTTATACTTGGGTTGCAGAGAAGCTGAAATTCTGTACTGGTACGAAAAAAGAACAAGCCATAAAAGTACAATGCTTTCTCATACAAAAAAATTCCAATAACCAATCACTAAAATGCACAAAAATAACTCAGCACTATAACATATATCTAAAAAAAAAAAAAATGTTTACGTAACAGACAGCATCTTTTAGATATTGTTTAAAACTACAAGCACAATACATTTCCATTTGACCAAAACTGCTGCTCCTTATGTATACATATTACATGGCTAACCCACATTTCTCTCCACGACTAAAGATAATCTTTTGATGGAAAGAAGCTCCACAAATAATCAAGAAAGCTTCTTTTCATCAACAGATTATCTTCTTCTAAGGGGCTAAATATGGAAATAGTTAGACACATTATTTCTAGATGCCTGTTGAAACTCACAGAGATACAGAAAAGGGGAAGACAGGCAGGCAGGCAGACAGACACACAGACAGACAGACAGGCAGTCAAACAGACAGAGAGACTGGGTGAGAGACAGAGAGAAAGACTGAGACAGAGAGAGAGACTAAGAGGCAGAGTGACAGACTAAGAGACAGATAATGCATTTACATACATATATATATATATATATATATATGTATATGTATTATATATATATATATATATATATATATATATACACACACACACATGTGTGTGTGTGTGTGTGTGTGTGCGTGTGTGTGTGTGTATGTGTGTGTGTGTGTGTGTGTGTGTGTGTGTGTGTGTGTGTGTGTGTGTGTGTGTGTGTGTGCACGTGCACTTTTCTACCTCAAAGATGAGTAAAATCCTGGCATCACGCAGGTAGCGCTCATAGGGGTATTCCTTCATGTAGCCCAGACCTCCAAGAACTTGCAGACACTCACTAACTGCAGTCCAGCACCCCTCAGAGCTGAAAATCTGAAAAGCAAACACACAACAATCTGTAAAACACATAAAACCTATTCCTTGAGCCAAAGACTCACACACACACACACACACACACACACACACATATATATATATATATATATTTGTTAAAAAATATTTTTAAAATGAAGTGGTAAAATCTACAAGCTTGTTTCTAGCGTTGCTATCTTCAGGATGTCTTTTGGGGCACGCCAACGATCTTTTATGGCGTGCGGGACTTGATTTCAACTCTGTGTGTGCAGGCGGATCTCATTTGCTGCACGTGCGGCCTGTGGTTCTTATTGGGGCCTGTTCAGGTGGAATGTGCTAGCAAAGATTTCCACTTGTGCCTGCAATTGTTTACAATTTCTACTTTTGTGTTCAGAGTTGCTAAGTGTGGTTTGCATAATATTAACCATTTTTCTGTGGAGCATAGATTGCATCTTTTTGAAATATTGTTGTATGGTGTTGCTCTTTTTATGATTTTCCATGATATGTTGTAGTCTATTTTTTTATCTTTGAGTCTCCAGATGTATTTGCTCAGCTCTGTTTGATTTTTGTATTTTTCATTTTTGAATGACTGTTTGTGGTTTGCGTATCTGGTTTTGAAAGTGTTTTCAGTAATCCCTACATATGTTTCTTCTTCATTTTCTGATGTTACCGTAGCTTGGTATACAATGTTGCTGTGAAGACATTTATTGCTCAGGGGGCACTGTTCTTTTTTAGTGCAGTTGCAAGATGTCCTTTCGGCACCCTTCTCTTTTATGTTGCTTTTCATTTTATTAGATGAATCAATCATGTTTTTGAGGTTGGGCATACATGAGTATGACAGTTTAATGGTGTTTTTGTTGAATATTTTGGACAGTTTGTGTTCTTTTGGGAATGATGTTGCCAAGATTTTAAAGAATTCTTTTCCTACATTTGTTTTTACTTGTCCATCGTATGGTGGGTTGTACCATATGATCTTTCTTTTCCTATTTTTCTTAATTCTGTTCGTGTTGTTGTCTGGACTGTATTGTAGTTTGTAATTGTAACCACTTTTTTGTAATGCTTCTTGATATTCTGTTGCTGCATCATTGAATGCGTTTTCATTGCATGACAGGTTGGATAGTCTCTTGTTTATACCATTGGGTATTGTTTTTAGTATAGATGGTGGGTGGTTGCTTTTGATGTTTACGTAGACTGGTATGTCATTGGGTTTTTTGTATGGTTTGTACACATGGTCATTGAGGTCTAATGTCATGTCTAGGTAATTCACTACTTTTTTGTTTGCTTCTATTGTGATTTTTAAGTTGTGGTTTTTAAAGATTTTACATAATTCTTTTTTCTTGTTTTCAATGGTTCTTGGATTATTGTTTAATGCAGCAAGGCCGTCATCTCTGTATAAACCGGCCTGTTTTCCAAGTTGTTTTTGGATGTTGGATAGCATGAATAGTCCGACTAGTTCACATGTTTCGGCACCATCATACGATCCCATGGTTACATCAAATGTGGAGTTTTTGCTCGTTTTTTTTAATCCAAGTTTCATTTCTGCTATGGAGTAAGGTTTTTTTGGTGTGGAAAATAATCTCCATTTCTGACTCTGTTATATTTGTGTATTTGTTGGCAAATTTCAAAGCTTTGTTGAGTAGTTCTTCATCTATGGATGGATAGAAGTCTACTATGTCAAATGTAATGAACATTGTATTTCTCTGTTTGTTGAGTTTCTTAAACCATTGTATGACTTCATAGCTGTTTTTCCAAAGGTTGTATTCGGTGTTTGATTTTATATCTTCTATAGCCTTTTCCAAAATTCTCTTGCTTATTTTGCCCAGTTCGGATTTAGATGGGTTTATTAGTCTACATGTTGGGTTGTTTTGGAAGCTAGGCTTGTGGTCTTTAAGTGTTATGAAGGCCTCCTTTGTTGCTGTTGCCTCTACCCTATCACTTAACTCCATGCGATGTGTAAGCTCTTTTTCTTTTTTGCGGATGTTGCTATGTGTAGTTTTATCAGCTTTCTTGTAGTTTTTCTGGATGTTTTTGTTAACATCCAGAAAAACTACAAGAAAGCTGATAAAACTACACATAGCAACATCCGCAAAAAAGAAAAAGAGCTTACACATCGCATGGAGTTAAGTGATAGGGTAGAGGCAACAGCAACAAAGGAGGCCTTCATAACACTTAAAGACCACAAGCCTAGCTTCCAAAACAACCCAACATGTAGACTAATAAACCCATCTAAATCCGAACTGGGCAAAATAAGCAAGAGAATTTTGGAAAAGGCTATAGAAGATATAAAATCAAACACCGAATACAACCTTTGGAAAAACAGCTATGAAGTCATACAATGGTTTAAGAAACTCAACAAACAGAGAAATACAATGTTCATTACATTTGACATAGTAGACTTCTATCCATCCATAGATGAAGAACTACTCAACAAAGCTTTGAAATTTGCCAACAA
>CM065734.1:16427871-16435371 GCA_033310375.1 Conus canariensis | reverse complement strand
CATCGACTTATCATGAAGGAAACACGAGAAACAAATTTCACATTTGATAATGCTTTTTCTTTTTTTTTTTTACTCTTGTGATTTGCAGAGTCAATGAAAAGATTCCTAATTTTTGAAAAAAAAAGGGGTTGAGTTCCCTTTCTTGCAGGAAGAAAAGGTGACTAACTGACGGAGGAGAAGAAAACTCCTCATACAAGTACTGTGGTTGGGAAAACAAGAGTGGGATTCTGACCGAGCTGCAGGGAAGGTGACATCAAACGAAGTTTCAGAAAATAGGTTTGTGGTGATTGCCAACTGACTAAATTACATGCCTGCCCACCTGAATTTCTATTTTGGAACCAGACATACCTTAATCAAGCCAAATTCAGACAGATGGCGGCCAAATTGTTTACGTGTGCAAGCATGTTCTGCTGTCTGACCTGAAACAAACCAAATCAATAAATAAACAACAACAACAAAAGTAAAATGAAGCAAATATATAAATAAATAAAAAGCTTTACTGTTTTCATCTTCTAACTCAAATTCAAATAATGAAGAATACTGCCAAGGTATACATTATTCCACATGACTGGAAAGTCTGTTATCAAACATGGTAAAAAAAAAAACAGCGACTGTGAATAATATGAATTTAGAAAAAAGAAGAAAAAACAACATGCAACTGAAAGTCACCTTTTTTACTGATTTTGAAGACAGATTGAGAAGGAACAAATACAATGCCTAGTGGCGCTTGAGTTCAAAACTTCTGTCTTGAAAAACATAAAATTTAAGACATTTAACATACAAAATGTCAGCATGTATCAACAGTGTTATGAACTCTGGTCTTCGCTGAATATAAACCCTGGATTATCCGAAAACTTGCAAAACTTGATAACAGAGGTGAATTACCATCTGATTTTCCATACTCTTGGATCAAGATCAGTTCCCAAATTGCCATCATAGTAGCTGTATACTACGATCATCCTTTGATCCGGAATAGCCATGAGATTTACACTTTTGATCAGCCGTATCCTTGATTGCCACCAGATCAGCTTTGCGTTTTGATCATGCTCTGATCCTCAATTGCCATCAGATTTACTTCACATATTTTCAAGGAGTTAAGACCATGAGTTCCCATCAGATTTGCTGTAGACTTTGATCAAAGAAGCCAAATTTCCATCAGAAGTATGGTGTGCTTTGGGCTTAGACTCAAGACAGATCTACCCATCCATATCCTCTGGTATGTTTTGTACATAATTTTATTAACAAAATACCATATACTACCGAAAAAATGCACCTATAGTGATACAAGGGATGTGGATGATAATAGCCAATCTCATTCTTTTCAGATTATATTTTTTATGTGAATTAACGTCCTTCTCACATTATTATCAGACGAGATCAACAGCAACAGCAACAAAAAATGAGATAAGTGACTGAAATCAAAACTGCCAAGCACTACCAGTAATTTCAAATCTTGTTAAAAACATACATCTTATGGAAGACCTTTTGTGTACAGCAAGTAAGTTTTACAATACACCAGTTTTCTTAAATTTACTTCAATCGTTGTTGCGAAACACTCCAACAGCATATTTCAGGCGCACATATCTGCTGAATTTGAACTCAACAGTCTTTGGTGACTTTTGTGAGCCTGGGTCTTCAGTTCACACACTTACTGATCAGTTTCTTCAGGATTCCTGCTCCTGAGCTACCCATGCTGAAGCGACCACTGTTCAGGATGTTCATGGCCAACTGGAGACAAAACAGGCAACAGTTCAGAACAACAGACAGCACAAACAAATCAGGTAACTGCCAATGCTTCTCTCCACAACAATCTGCAAAAATCCATGCTTTGTATCAAATGTTAAAATACTACAGTTAATATTAGAATGTCCATCAGTAATGGAACCAACAGATCTGCATGGTACGTGAAATTCAATGCAGAAGGAAAGAGGAGGAAAAAATAGAAGTAAAAAAAAGAAAAAGATGGGAAAAAATAGGATGGAGGACACCCCATCTAAAAAAAAAAAAAAAAAGAAAGAAAAAAAAGGAAAAACTAAACAGTTATAATAAGGGGGTTGGAAAACAAACAATAACAAAAAAAGATCTGCTAAAATCCATTTAAATTGGGTCTTTCAGGGGAGGAAGTCTTTCTTGGGAAGCAACTCTAGTACAAAGACAAACAATACTTAAAATTAGCAGAGAACTTGGTAGAGCACACAACGCTGCTGTGGTCAAATGCATTCTAGATCCATCCTTTGATTAGGAATCTGCACCATGGATCAACATCACGATCTAGCAGTTACATCCTTCAGCCAGATTTCATCCTCCCACAGTAATTTGTTCAAACTGCTTTCGCAGATTCCGAATGATCAAAATGATGGATCGTGGGTATCCAAATCCGGCACCAAGGTTTAACGCATTGATCCTTGAGCCACGTTCCACTTTTCAACCGTGTCTCCTCAAAATCCATTCCATAGTTTTAGTGTGATCATCTCACTGACTTACAGTATGGGTGAAAATATAGAGTCCCTGAGGGAAGTTAAAATGAAAGTGTTAAAAACTTGGGGGATTCTCTGAAGGGCCTCTTTTAGAGGTTTCCCTGTAAACTAAAACGACCATGTTTTACAATGCCCAGGATCAACTGGAAAGCAACCTTTTGCGAGTCACATGAAAAATCCAGATATCCTATCAAGTCAGAGCCTAAATTCCGTTTCCTCAATTTTTAACATTTAGCCTAATCATACATGTAACGACATATGAAACAGGTGGTAGATCTCAAACGAATTTGGCCTCAAATTCCATTTTTAACACAGTCTTAATGTTATCACATAAGTATATTTTCCCACCACTTTTTCAAAATTCATTTATTCATTTTAGCACACAATAGTTTTTCATTAATTTCTTTGATCATGCCCTCAGCAAGGAACACAGTATAAGTCAAGAAGAGAGACTGATCCAACACTAATTTTCAGAATATTTTTGTGAGATATGCAGGCATGCATGCCTAGGTCTTTGCCTGCATGCATGTCTGTGTCCAAGTCATGTCATATGCACATGTGTAGGACAGTGTGAGATGGCAGAAGGGGAGACAGGGCGGGTGGGGGGGGGGGGGGAGGGTCTGTAAAATTATGCTGAGGATATGTGTATGCATGTTTTGTGTGTTGTGCATGAGTATGTGCAGGAACTCACACGGAGGACATGCACATACGTTGCACATGTTTATGTTCCAGTGCATTTACCTTGAACCCACTCCCAACTTCTCCAAGGATGTTCTCGACAGGAACAGGTGTGTCTTCAAAGTGAACTTCCACAGCTGAAAAAACAAACAAAAAAAGATATCCATCATTAAACAGCTTGCCCAAACGGTACACATGCTGTCAAACAACATGCAACCTATCGGTGCATTTTCAAAATTCACCTGTTAAATTCACCAGTAAGTGAATCAGCTGACATCATTCCGAGTGGAATGTATCCTTTCAAGGACTCATGCCCTGCACAGCCACTTGTCAACAAAACCTCCAGAAGCACCCCTTTGTGATTAATAGTGAAAATGCTGTGGGTATGACTCAGTGACTTTATAAAGCAGTGAACAATTCCTTTCCAAAACTCTTCAAAGGATAAAACCTTGACTAAAATAGACTTCCTGCTGCATACAAAAAGGGATTCCCTTCAATACTGATGGTAACTTTGACAGCATGAACACAATAATAATGCTTTCTTTGGTTTGAAAAAAATGTTTCATTGAACCACCATATAAGAGAATGTTCTTTAAAATGCCATATTTACCTGTACTTGCGGCTCTGTCATATCCAGAAACAATTATTAAAATCCAGTTTAAAGAAAAAAACCTTTTGAGAAGGTATTGGAAACCTTAAACACGCACAGAAACATACAGAAGATTGGAATTTTCATGTCAAAATAATAATTTTTTTTAAAAGCCTCAAATCAACACAGACTCACTGTTTGATCCTCGGATTCCAAGTTTGTCTTCAGGTTTGCCATTGGTAACTCCCCCAAAGGCTCGTTCAACAATGAAGGCTGTCACTTTATCTTTCTTCTCTCCCTGAAGATAAGAATAAAAATGACAACGAAGAAGAAATAACTAATGAACAGGTGAAATCTTTTTTTTAATGGATGAACCTGGCATATGGCAAACATTCCCACACTATGCACTCACATATTACATGCAGACTGAAAGCATTGCTTGCAGTGGCACAGTATAAACGCATGATAAGAAAACAAACATTGCAATATTACGTGATTATGTTTCTACATTTTTTGATACAATATACATTTACTGCAGGGTAGTAGCAGATGCAATCAAGAGTCCTGCAGAGCAGTAGCAGATACAGTTATAGTCCCCCCAAAAAGTGCTATATTCTGAAATAAAGTTCTGACATGCATCAAGCAGTAAATGCAAAAAAATGAAAAAAATCAAGCACTTGATATGCAGCATCAGAAAAGGGCACTGCCTAAGTCATCCTATCAGGCAGCACAGAAAGACCACAAACCTGTGTACAGAGAGACTCTCCATACAGGCAGTGTAAGGAACTGACACTGGCAGTAAGTCAGACTGGCAAATTGCCCAACCACACAAGTACCATGAACAGAGCTAAAAAAAAAAAAAAAAAACCCATAGCATCACTGCACTGATGTAAAAGCAAAACGCAGAATGCTGGGCCTAATGCATCAGCGCACACTGGTTTGTTCACTACCAGGTCCCATTCAAACCCATGGCCACGACATAGCGAAGTTATCCAATGGGCAGATTCTGTCATAACATGCAAGAGCTGCACAGAATACTGTGGTCGTCCCAAGATGTTATCTGATCTCTCAATAATCGCACGGAAGTCACAAAACATCTGACACAGTTGAAGAATTGACCACAAAGAGCTGAATCACGAGAAAGACAGCTCACCACTAAACCTACAGCCACTATAAAGCAGAAGGGTTGGGGGGTTTGACTGGCCGAGTCTGACAGGGCCCAAGACCCCAGCTGAACACATCTGACCAAAAACTGAGGGAAACGAAATTTTCAAGTTAAGCAGACTTTCCAATTATCCCAAAACGCTATTGAAGTCAATCAATCTGTTTGTGCTAACTGATGTTTTTGTATGTGAAAAATTGGTTACAGGAGGTAAAGTGCATTTGACTCTATATTATCTAAATGTCACAGCCATTCAAACTGGCCAGTAAGAGCAGACACAGATGCTGTGCCATGCGAATGGGAGAAGTGATTAGAATATGTCATGAAAACTATATTTCAGCTTAACACTAATGTGATCAGAATATGTCATGTAAACTATATTTCAGCTTAACACTAATATGATTAGAATATGTCATGTAAACTATATTTCAGCTTAACACTAATATCATCAGTTCCACGCAACATTACTGGCATCATATTTACAAAATTAGAATCGTTTCATAACGACATTCAATGTTCCCTTCAAACTAACACATACAGTGTTTAAATAAAACTGAAAAAAACAAAAGTCTAACATACACTGGTATGGGCAAACAATCAGGTCAAACAGAATCTAAATGAAAATGAATAAATAAAACACAGTCATCACACATTTGGAATCTTCTACATTCTACAATATAAGCATATATTCCTTTTAAAAACCAAAACACAAAACAAAAGAAAAACAACTTACATCTACAACCACTTCTGTCTTAGCAAAGACAGTGAACAGATCAGCGATGCCACCATTTGAAATCCAGATCTTTCCTCCATTCAGCAAGTACGTTTTTCCGTCTTCAGACAATGTGGCCCTAGTCTGAATGGAGGCTGCGTCACTTCCGCTGGCAAACAAAATGTACCGTGTAAGCATGGATTTGTTTTCTGATTCTACTGTTTACAAACTCAAAGAAGAGAAAACTGTTCATGCTGGAATCTATGGTGCTTCCCTAACACTGGATAATCTCGACTCAAAGTCTTGTTCCTGCAGGAGCTTCTGTGTATATTGTACATGACAGCTTCTGGGTAAACTGTACATATCACACACACACACACACACACACACACACACACACACACACGCACACACTGTCCAACTCTTTTTAAACCAATCTTGGTGAATAACTAATAGTCTTTTGTCATTTCTGCTCGTCATCGGAAATACATGTGCAGCAAAACTAGATTCTCATGGTGATGTGGTTAGCAATGGTTGTTTTGCTTTGCAGTGAAAAACTATTACACAAAGCATAAAGCACCTATTTTCTTTCTCTTCATTAATTAAGAAAATAAATTAAGTATACTTTTTCAGCCAGTTCTACAAAAATTCCCCTCCAAGGACATATCTCCTGGGTTGTGGGACCGTGTGTGAGTCTGTGTGAGTGTGCATGTGCGTGTGTGTGTGTGTGTGTGTGTGTGTGTGTGTGTGTGTGTGTGTGTGTGTGTGTGCGTGCGCACAGTGCTGTGGACTTTGATCTGTAGGGTAACATTATCTGATTATCATTGTCATAATCACAAAATTTCTATTGTCCCTTCTATCAGAGTTTCACTTCTTTATCTTGTTTGCACAGCTGAAAGCTCTAACTGAAGCAAAAACTGTTGACATGTTGCTGTTGTTGCCGTACCCTGGCTAAAAGACTCCAGGGATCATCCAAACAGCCGAAGTATTTGAACGCTATGGTACAAATGCATCAGCTGGGGATGAGAACATTATGTGTGTGACCGTTTTTTATTATCCCACCACATGGGCAACCATACTCCGACTTCGGGGGGATTTTGGTGACTGATAATGTTATGCTAGGAGCTTGTCACTACTAAAGACAATCCCTGCATAACTATGCAGAACATAACAACATCTGATGTAGCCTTGGTGTTCTAGCCTATGTCAACTGGCCTGACACAGCCTTAAGCCAAGGCGAACTGTTGACATAAAGCATCTTAGCTTCTACAGCACATACCTCTATGGCCAATTCCTTTAGAGTGCATACCTGTAAATGCTACAGGTGCTATACTTAAACACAGAACTTTGTAGAATCACATCTCTTAACACAATTCAAGTCTTTATCTTAGAAATCTGGATCTCCCCTTCTGTCTGAGTTTGGAAGAAAATCTTTTTCAGTAAAAGGAAGCAAGATGTATATCAACTATCGTTTTTAAAATTGGCAACATCAGGGTTACTAACACCATTTTTGTCTCGCACAGACATGCACACATTACATACAGCTTCAGTTTCTGAAAGGATTATTTTCAAAACTGGTCATCAGAAGGAAAACAGGTAAAAAATTTGTCATGTTTCTGTCTGAGTTACTAAAATCTTTTTCTCTCAGACACAGATATGCGCACATTACATACAGCTTCACTTTCGTGCAGGTGGTGTCTTTGCTTGCTGACTACTCCGTCTACACTACACCACATCTGTTTAACCACGGGTCCAAAAAGCATAGGGACCACAGCTAAATACATAAATAAACTGATTAATAACAGAGATAAGATTTTGTGAGAAGGTCTCATGGTCTAGATGTTTGCTAATCACACACAAGCATACAAAATATAGATCAACA
>CM065734.1:16397871-16422871 GCA_033310375.1 Conus canariensis | reverse complement strand
TCCTTTCATAGAGAAGAACTTGTCTCTGAACAGGTTTTGTTTCAGAAAAGTTTTGCCTTATCGGGAGTTATGTGTCTGGAATATTCTTATCAGGTAATATTTCATGCAAAGTGGGTTTTGTTCATAAGGATTTGCCAAAATGAATTAGGAGAAGCCATGACCCCTCCTTCCCCCCCACCTACCCCCCCAAAAAAACAAAATCAACCGTCACACAAAACCAATTCCATTTAGGTGTAATCTTAATATTACTTGTGTCTCTTGCTGACCATTTCGATGCACATGTCTACATCACGTGGTAGTCATTTGCTGGACTGTATTACTGATCTACACACACAAACTCTGCATCGTTGAAGCACATTAAGTGACAAAAAAATCTTTGCATCAATTCTCACTTTTCATACATGTGTACATGACACGTTTTGATGCAGACGCCTGATAATGGGTTACCCTGCGTGCGTGTGTGCTGTGTGCGTGCTCTTCTTTCCCTTGACTACCGCCTTCATCATTTTGAAGATTCTGTATCATCATCATCATCCAGTTGAATGGCCTCAATCATCATGTTGATTTTTCTGCCACGAGTGTGCTTGTGTGTGTGTCCAAGTTTTATTAGAGTGTACATATGTGAATTCGTGAACTGATACTGTATAGCAGTATGCTAATCTGACTTGTTCCAATTCATAAATTCATGGTAACTAACATCAACAGTGCACAATACTAAAATTTTAGTCAGTGTCGCTCGACATGGGGCCGGGAGCTATCTGACTGGCTATTTCACCAGCACCATTGCACATATGATCAGTTACCTTGTCAAACTTGCCCAAAAACAAATTCTTCATAAACGGGCTGTTCGTGCGAGCTTTCTTCCCAGTAATGGTAGAGGGGGCTTGGTCGCTGACTTGTTCAGAGACTTGCTTTTGATTTTCCGTCGACACACTGGTAGCTGTTGATCGTAGTCTGCTGATGCCTCCATTCTGCAAGCAGCTCGTACTTCTCACCAGTGGAAAAACCTGACGTGCTAGCAAATTTTTGGAAAACATGACTGATTCCGACTGAAGGTGGACTGTTTAGGCTGGGCCAAGTGCTGGATGGTGTGCTGTTAAGAGCAAAGTCCGAAATCTTGTTACACAAAAACACAGGAAATGCACATAAGGGAGTTCTCATTGTATCTTGATATCTATACACTCTAAACTGTATTTGTGTGTCTTGATAAATAAAATATTTTACTTTATACAGATATAAAAAAAGCATTCTATTGGCAAAAAATAACTGTAATCTAAGATTTTTGGACTTTTCAGCGATGTATGCATGTGCCATTCAACAAATGATCCCGCTGCAATTATTTTCGGGAAAAGTGTCTTCTTAGGCCTGTCACTCTCGGAAGGTATGAAATATTTTATTACCATTTAAAAAGAAAAATATAACTGGAAAAGATTCTTTTCTCGATTAAAGCCTAGGTCAGTGGCGTAAACTTTCTCTGTGGAAAGACGCCCATTGAATTCCGCTTTTCTGTCAGCAGAGGAGATAATCTTAGAACTTGAGTGTTCGCTTCTAATTCAACCCCTTTCTAGTTGCTGACATCACCACATTCTGTTTAAGGGCAAGACAACTTCTGTTTTGTTTTCTATGAAGATTAAGTTGATTTGATTATTGTTTCTGTGCTGAGAGTTCAAAGGCTACTAACATAGGATCAGATGCCGATTCCTCCAAGCTCAAGTTGAACTTCATATCATATTCGAAGTGTTTTCCCTACACACTAGAGAAGTTCGTTTATAAATATACTAAGGACTTGCACACTCACACACACGCACTCTACCTTACCTGGTCAGTCCAGACTCTGGCTTGGGGGTTTCGTCAGGATTCTTACCCAAGCTCTTCACTGGCATGAACTACCAAGTAAGGTCAGTCACAGTCACTGTCTTTCTGTCACTGTCAGTGTCAGTCTCCGGGCCCAGCAGTGGTACTGTCAAAGCCGTCCAAGCCGTTGTAACCGTCTACGGCTGTACTGTCGCAGTGCTATGGCTAAACTGTCTCCTGTTAACTGGAGGCCCTAGCACTGGTCTGTCACTAGTGTAACTGTCAGCACGATGAAGCTCCTTCACTAACTACAAGTTAGTCCTAGCCAGTCCGCTCCCTTCAAGCCCGAGTGTCGAACTCCCTTACCTAACAACAAGTTAGCAGGTCCGCTGTCTTCAAGGCCTTGTGTTGTAATGCCAGAGTTCGTCTGCTTGTTTACCTGACTATCAGTGAACACTTTTCATGCGAGGTGCACTTCCGCTGAGCTCGCCTATGTGAGCAGAAACCGTGCGTCACTACACTCCCCCCGACTTTATGATGAAAGCTTTTCATCCAGGGGTTGCAGTGAGGAAGGGAGCTCTCCACCTCGCTTGAGCCCATGTCTGATTAGTTTTGATTTGCAGGTCCTCTGAGAGTTATTCCTGTTTAGCAGCCGAAGACGTGGAAAGCACTGCGAGCCAACAAGCCCATGGAAACTGATCCAGTGCCAGTCTGCGGCCTCGTCCGGTACAGCTCCACAACTTCAGCCCGTCGGAGGGTCAGCAGATGGGGAGACTGGGGGAAGGCACAGTGGCCACATCCGGTCGGTCAGTGAGCGTCTGCGACTCATCCGGTCCAGCTCAACTACTTCAGCCCCTTCGGAAGGTCAGCAGACACCAACTCCCAATGAACCAGGACGGTTGCCGCCTCAGCCGGGCACATCTAGAAGCTACCCTGAACCAGCCCCCCCGACCCCCACCCCCCACCCCCGATATACTGGTCAAAAGTGGCCACCGCTTCCCTCTGTCCATCCTAGATGCGTACGTCACCCAGGGCAGACAGAAGACACTGCATTCGGGGGAACCGGACCAATCACCTCCAGCCATCCGGTGACGTGACAAACCGATCCATGGCCTGCTACAGTGCTCGCCACGCCCCCTCAGCATACTGTCACAGTGTCACTCTCAGGCACCCAGATGGCAAGCAGAAGGCTCAGGGGATTCCAAGTCCACTGGTGCTGGGTACTTCCTCCGCCAGCATCCCTGCCTCTCTGGGCTCATACAGGCCATCAACACCAATAGTGCCTTCCAGTGAATGAGAGCCGGCACAGACTTCAGATTAAATGTTTCCGGAACTGGCTCTCTCCCATGCTGGCTAAAAGTCTTCATGGCCTCCTTCTGGCAGTTCGTGAAGACTGTATCGCTCAAGCTGGTGCAGTGCCGCCCGCTGATGAAGCCCACCAGCTTTTCCCAGTTTCCACCTGGACCCAGTAGCCATGCCATTGCCTGTTCAAGTGCCTGTGTCCGACCCTGCAAAACAACCTTTGATGAAGGTGGCAGCCTTTCATCAAATATGCCGAGCAGATGGTGAATGAAGGCATGAGCTTTCGGATACCTGTTAGCCTCCCCACACCCAGGAATCAGACACTTCCTGCCCCTCTTTTGGGTTCCTGACATGTGGAACCGGCCTCCTTTGCCTTCCTGGATCTGTGGCAATGTAGCAACATGTGCTTGGAAGAAGTTCTGGCATCCTGGATCTCAGCAGTAGGGCTTGAGTCCGTGCGTCTTTTCCCTGTTGCTGGCCCTTTGTCAGAGGATTCCCTGTCCCTTTTACTTGATCCTATAAGGCCTGTCTTGGGACCCTCCTGACGCTGGCTAGACTGCCCAATACCCCCACTGTCCTGAGTATCCCTGGCTAACAAGTTTCCAGTACAACTTGATTTGCCAGCTGCACCTGAAACCTGACTCTGGCATCTTGACCTGTTCTCCCTGGTAGTCTTGTCCACATTCATCTTAGAACCGGCCCTGACCGTAGCAATTCGAATAACCTCAGGCCCTGCTTGAGGTGGTTCCTTCGCATTCTTGCAGGGAGCGCTGTCTGCCTGAGGCTGGTTAGGTCCTTTCAGCAGTGAAGCACTAGGCACATGTGGTAGAGTATTGCCAGTAGCTCCCACTGCCTTAGACCGTACCGAAGGTTGCACCCTGGAAATCCTGCCTTGGGATATGGTCCTCACAGCATTGCCAGAGTGCAAAGGAACTGGAGCCTTGACTGGAGAGCTAGGGTCCTTTTCCTTCCTTCCATCCGCTTTGCCAGACTGGTTCTGCAGCCACTTCTGGTAATGCCTGCAGTCTTTTTTCCTGTGCCCAACCTGCTTGCAATAGAAGCACTTGATGTTGGAATCCGGGCTGTCAAGAGCTTGCTTTCCACTTTCTTTAGCTGTAAGCTGCTGACGAGCGGTCAGCTTTTCCATGATCTGCTTAAAGCTGTCCAGAACCTGCTTGGAAAAACCAGAACTGATCTGTGGCTCCTCCTGAACTTTCCTCTGTGCCTCATCCATGACCAGGGAGACGTGCAGGTACCACTTTACTTTATGGACGGCTTCTTCCATGGTTCTGGGTCTCTCCAGATAGGCATATTTCCCTACCTCCTTGTCCGGATTACCAATGCAAAATTTGCTGATCATCTCGCCCTGTACATAACTTTCTGGCAGGTCTCTGAAGGCTGAATCAGCAAGCACTGTGACCCTGTCTGCCCAGACCTCATAGGACTCCCCTGGGTTTTGGCTTGCTTGCTGGAATTTCAGCTTGGCTGTTTCAGTCAGCTCTCTGGCCCCGAAGCGTGCTTCCAACTTCCTCATCATCTGGCGATATGAGCACTGTCTGCCCAGCTTGGTGGCTATGGTGAAGAAGTCTTGGGCTTTTCCTTCCAAACACCATCCCAGGTAATCCCGACTCTCATTCTCACACCAGTTGAAAGCTGTTCTATAGCTGTCAAACCTGTACTTGAATGACAGCCAGTTTGTGTTCCTGTCATACTGTAGATTTGGGGGCAATTTCCGTGGGTCCCCTCCTGGTCCAGAATGGGAGTGCCTAACAGGACTGTTTTCCATGCTGCTGTCTGTGGAGTCGGAATACAATTCCGACTCACTCTCAGTGCAGTTGTGGTGGTCATGGCAGTAAAACCTGTTTCTGTGTGACCTGGACCTTTGGTGCCTGCTCCAAGTTACTCTTGAGGGCAAGGGAGAGCTTGACGGGGTCTGTCATCGTCTGTCATGCTTCCTGCCACTATACAACAACCGCCCCTCCCCATCTCTATGATCTTGGACAAAGATGTCAGGACTTTTGCTGATCTGCAGTCTACACAGCACTGCAGTTCCGACGTTGTGGAGCTGGTCAGTGCTTTCAACAATGGCCTCTTAAAGATCCTCGACCATCATGCCCCTGCAGTGACCAGGTGTGTCACTGATCGCCCCTCTGCCCCATGGTTGTCTGAGGATGTGAGGGCAGCACGCTGTCAACGCCGTCGTGCTGAGCGACGGTGGAGAAAGACTCGCCTTGTGGTTCACCGGCAGATATTTGCCGCAGGACAGTGTCTTGAAGATTCCAAGCAATCTTATTATGGTGACAAAATTAATTCATGTACTTTGTCAAAACAGCTGTTTTCACTGTCAAATACTCTACTTGGCAAAACAAAAACATTGTCATTTCCTTGCAATATACCGGCTTCAGATCTCCCACAGCAATTCAGTGATTTCTTCTCCGAGAAGATAAAGCGTATTAGAGACAATCTTGACTCTGATTCATGCCGGTCTGTTCTTTTTGATTTGTATGATGGACCTTTGTTTTCCTGTTTTGAACCCGTTAGTGAAAAGCAGATTTTTGATTTGATTGCTCTTTCTCCTGGTAAAAGTTGTATCCTTGACCCTGTCCCCTCTCCCCTCATGAAACAATATGCCTCACATCTGGTGCCGTTGATTACGTCCATTGTGAACAAATCTCTGGCATCTGGTTGTGTCCCTCCACAGTTCAAACATGCTGTTGTCACACCTTTGTTGAAGAAAAGTGGTCTTGACGCAAATGATATGAAGAATTTTAGACCAGTATCGAATCTTCCATTTCTTTCTAAAATCCTCAAACGTGTTGTCTTGAAGCAGCTCCAATCCCATTTGTCAGATAATGGTCTCCTGGAAGTGTGTCAGTCCGCTTATAGGAAAAACCACAGCACAGAAACTGCAGTTCTGAGTGTCTTAGACTGCCTGCTTTGTAAAACAGACGATAAACTGGTCTCCCTTCTAGCATTGCTTGACCTCAGTGCTGCTTTTGATACTCTTGACCACTCTATCCTACTCAAGAGACTCAAGGTTACTTTTGGATTTGACGATATGGTTCTCAAATGGTTCACATCATACCTTTCTGACAGGACACGGACGGTAATCGTTAATGGTGCTAAATCATCCCCTTCTGTTCTGTATGGTGTTCCCCAGGGCTCTGTCCTTGGACCAGTTCTTTTTACCCTTTATTCTCAGCCCTTATCTGACGTTATTTCTGCCCATGGCTGTGACTTCCACAAGTTCGCAGATGACACTGAACTCTCTAAGAGCGCAACCACCAGCGATTTTCAAGGTGCTCAATCAGATATTACCGCATGTTTTAGGGACGTAAAAGTCTGGATGACCAGCAACAAACTCAAGCTGAATAGTGACAAAACCGAGATCATGGCTGTTGGTACCTCCTCTCGTGTCAAGATGGTTAAAGCTGAGTCGGCAGAAATTGATGGTGTTGTTTTACCTTTCAAAGAGTCAGTGAAATATTTAGGTGTTAGCATTGATCAAACGCTCTCTATGCAGAACCAAATATCTAATGTTTGTCGTGCATGCTTCCTGGAATTGCGACGTATTGCTTCTATCCGGTCTTACCTCTCCACACAGGCAACAATCAGACTCATCACCGCCATGGTAATGTCCCGACTAGACTACTGTAACTCTGTGTTGGCAGGACTTCCTTCAGAACAGCTTGCACGATTACAAAGGGTGCAAAACAGTGCAGCTCGGCTTGTTCTCAAAAAGCGTAAAAATGAGCATATTACACCTTTGTTACGTGAACTCACTGGCTTCCCATCAAATATCGATGGCAGTTCAAAATCGCAGTTTTTGCCTATCGTTTCTTTGATGGGACACTCCCACAGTATCTTTCTGCTTCTCTGTCCACCTATCAAACTTCTCATAGTCTCTTCGCTCATCTTCTCAAAAACTTCTGAAAATTCCTAGGCGCTCGTTAAAGACAGTCGGTGAGAGAGCATTTAGCTTTAGTGCGCCCACTCTTTGGAATTCTCTTCCTGACAGCTTACGTGACCTGCCTACAGTATCTAAATTCAAGTCAGAGTTAAAAACATACTTCTTTAGGAAAGCCTTCTTCAACCATAATATCTGAATGCTGTGTCTATTAATATGACCTGACTTTTTATGTACTGCATGCATAACTGTATTGTTTACGCTTGAACCGATGAACTTGATAAGTGCGCCTGTGTCGGTAGGTGAGTGTGTGTGTGTGTGTGTGTGTGTGTGTGTGTGTGTGTGTGTGTGCGTGTGTGTGTGAACACATGTTAGTGCGAGTGTTCGAGTGTGTGCTGAGCGCAATGAGTTGATCCCAAGAATTGCGCTATATAAAATCCATACATTATTATTATTATTATGATCTCCAGCAAAATCTCGACGCCTGTGGTCAGTCGGTGCTGGCGACCTGGACCTACTTGAGTAAGGAGAAAAGCATCTGCAATCTTTGGGCCTAAAGTCCCTATCATGGTGTCTGTGCTGTCGTCCCTGTGACCTAAAAGGTGACACTGCTTTCGGATTCGACTGCTTCAGACTTTCCTGCTTGTGTACCTATGACAGAAACTCTGACCCAAATCTGTGGCAACACTGTCTGCTAGAGGCCGACCTTGACGAAGACGTAGACCTTCGCGACTGTCCGTGCCCTCGATCTGAGTAATCAGGTCTCCTTCCTGGTGATTGCTTTCTCACCCTTCTGGAGGTATGGGGTTCCAACCTTTCAGCAGACCCTGGACAGCCCACCTCCAACTCAACCAGGTTGTCCACAAAATTTGGCGGATGAGTCGGAACTGGTGGCAGCTCAGTGAGCAAGGAACTGGCATCACTGGGTTCAGCAACTTGACTTAAGCTTTTGCTTGCCCCCGAGTGAAGAGAGGACCAAAAATCATCCATGGACTGCTGTCCACCCCATGTGGGTAAGGGAGTACTCTTTCTTTTCTTCCCCCCAATGCCCTGGCCATTTTGGGGCTCCATAAAAATGATTAAGTCTCCCATGGCCCCCTGCTGCTTCAATGCATGCAGGTCACTGGGTTTGCCACAAGGAATGGACATCATCATGGATAACGTAAATTCCCCCTTCCTTTAACCTGAACACACAAGCTGCACTGCTCAATCCACAGGCTGTATTACATTCAGCCCTACAGTCTACTGAATAAATCTTTCCCCCTTTTACTAATGGAGCAGCTGGTAAGTGCTAGTGTTGAGTGCAATTAGTACCTGGTATGTGTAAAACACAACCAGCACCCAATTCTATCAACAACTTCTGTTTCCTTTTGTTGTTAACTTACAGTTAGGGTTGTACTAATTGAAAGTGCTAAGTATATCCCACTCCTGACACCAATGAAGTGTTTTCCCTACACTCTAGAGAAGTTCGTTTATTAAATATACTAAGCACTTACACACTCACACACACGCACTCTACCTTACCTGGTCAGTCCAGACTCTGGCTTGGGGGTTTCGTCAGGATTCTTACCCAAGCTCTTCACTGGCATGAACTACCAAGTAAGGTCTGTCACAGTCACTGTCTTTCTGTCAGTGTCAGTCTCCGGGCCCAGCAGTGGTACTGTCAAAGCCGTCCAAGCCGTTGTAACCATCTACGGCTGTACTGTCGCAGTGCTAGGGCTAAACTGTCTCCTGTTAACTGGAGGCCCTAGCACTGGTCTGTCACTAGTGTAACTGTCAGCACGATGAAGCTCCTTCACTAACTACAAGTTAGTCCTAGCCGGTCCGCTCCCTTCAAGCCCGAGTGTCGAACTCCCTTACCTAACAACAAGTTAGCAGGTCCGCTCTCTTCAAGGCCTAGCGTCGTATTGCCAGAGTTCGTCTGCTTGTTTACCTGACTGTCAGTGAACACTTCTCACACGAGGTGCACTTCCTCTGAGCTCACCTATGTGCGCAGAAACCGTGCGTCACTACATATCATATCGTATTGGTGGCATATTAGACATTTTCAGCCTTTAGCCTGCTCAGTGTGCATAATTTATGGTTTTAGCGAGAAATATTTTGGTCTTATTCTCGCAGTTTTTATGAAGCACATGCGTGGTTTTAAAAATGTAAGTCAATATTTGTTTGAAACATAAGATGTATCCAGAGTTTATCAAGACATTTTTTGAAAGTGTTAACAGTCTCGGCTCCAACAACATTGACTGGCAAGTTATACCAAGTATTAACAATTCTGTTAGTGAAAAAGTTTGCTGCTTTTGAAGTTTTAGTAAAAAATTTTGTTAGAGTGAACAGGTGCCCTCTAGTTATAGATTCTGTATTCAATTGAAATAATGTGCCAGTTGTTTTAATGTCATAAAAACCATACTAGTTTATAAGTTTCAATCATGTCGCCATGTAGCCACCTGTATTCCAAACTTGGTAATTTTAAAAACTGAAGCCTTTGTTCATATGAATACTTCTGTAAACCACTAATCTTTTTTGTAAATCTTCTCTGAATATCTTTGATGGGATTACTGTTTTTTTTTTCACATTTGTTGTCCATACAGCATTGCCATATTCAATAACCGGTCTCACTAGTGTTTTAAATAATGGAACCATTACTTCACTATCTTTGCACTGCATATGCCTACAATCATCCCTGCAAGTCTATTTGCTCTTTTATTTTATTTTTTTTTAATTTTTTTTTTCTGTCCCAACCTCTGTGCCACCTCAGAGGCAGTGCACCCACACCGCTCATTCTGACACCCCGTCCACAGCCACAGCCCGCTCGGCCCCACCGCAGCCCCGGCACCGGCAATCCACAGGGAGCAGTCAGTGTCAAGTCGTCAAGAGGCAACCCACTGGAGGAGACACTGCACTGCTGCCGAGTCACTTCGGTGGTGTTCAGTGGCGCCTGTTCTGATCTAACATATGCAGGACACCACCTACTAAGCCCCCTACTGATGACAATAATTGCTTAGTCGCGGAGCCGGCATGAGTGAGCTCTCCCTCCGGAGGGCGCCACCACGTCCGTCCAATGACAGCCCCCATGGACTCACCGATACCGGTGACCCCGACGGAACCAAACCAAGGCCACAGACGTGGAGAGGACATCAAAATTGAGGTCACCATGAGAGCAGGGCATGAAGGGCCACAGAATTTGAGACATTTTTTTTTTATGCTGATCGATGAGAATGAGGATGATTAAGATGATGCTACGGATTTCCATTTCGGTCTGAGACTACATGACAGGGCTGTACTCTACGCTTCCTTTCATAATATATCCCGGCGTCAACCAGGCCCAACAGATACAGGCACCTGCAGTGTTGGTCAGGAAATTTGAGCAACACTCTCAGAAACGCATCCATTAAGTGGATGAAACTCGACTGTGTGGTCCCAGTCTTCCCAACTGAGTCCGCAGCAACTCAACTCTGGGTAGGAGCCGGTCGGGGCAGAAAAACCCACATGACTTCTGATGGGATTCGAACCCACGACCACCCAGCCGGGAGTCCGCGACGCTAACCACTTCGCCACGGCGGCTGGTCTCTTTTAATAATAATAATAATGTTAATTTATATAGCGCCTATTCTCTATAATTTAGGGCTCTAAGCGCTTTACATTACCAACAGCAACAACAACAACAACAACACACACACACACACACACACACACACGTGTGCGCGTGCGCGCGCACGCGAGCTCACACATGACCACACACCCACGCTCTCAGACACCAGCACGCACGCACGCAAGCACTCACATCAACACGGCCTGCACGCACGAGCAACACAACCACCAGGCACTCACGCGCGCACGCACAAACCCACTCAAGGTGGATTGGGAAGTTGGGGGGGGAGTGGGGTTATGACTGATGAAAGAAGTTAGTTTTGACCGCAGATTTGAAAGAAGAGGGTGAAGGTAGGTGTGTGACACTGATGGGAAGTGTATTCCAGACAGTTGGTCCTTGGAAGGAAAGAGAACGTTGACCAAAAGATTTTGTTCTGACAGAAGGAATGCGCAAGAGGCGACTGTCGGCAGAGGAACGAAGATGACGGGATGGGATGTATATGTGGAGGATGTCGGAAAGATATTTTGGTCCAGTACCAGAAACAGAAGAGAAACAGACGGACGCCAGCTTGTAGTCAATTCGCCTCTGAATTGGAAGCCAGTGGAGGGACTGCAACAGAGTTTTATAGTTTTAATGGTTTCATTAACGTGTTTATCAAATGATAAATCAGGGTCTGTTATCACTTCTAGGTCTTTTTCAGCATTTGTCTCTTCAAGCAATACACCTTCCATATAATAATCATACCTAGGATTATTTTCACCTGCATGAAGAACTTTACACTTCGTATTATTAGATTTAATCTGCCAGGCATTTGTCCATGCAACAAGTTCATCAATACTCTTCTGTAATTCAGTTGAATTATCAACTGTGTCTATGGGGGTGTAAACTTTTGTATCATCAGCAAAGATTTTGACAAGACTACTAACAACATCAGGCATATCGTTTATGTGGTAAATAAACAGGGTGGGTCCCAGGACACTACCTTGGGGGACCACACTAGTAACTTTCCCAAGATCAGAAACCTGATTCCTAACTTCAACATATTGTTGTCTGTTACTTAGAAAGTTAGTAATCCATGAGAGTATGTCGCCACCTATTCCATAGCCTTCAAGTTTAGTTATTAGTCTTTTATGTGGTGCAGTATCAACAGCTTTCTGCAAGTGTAAATAAACTGCATCAACTGGTATATTGTCATCCAGCTTAACTGCTTTACCATCCAATCATTTAAGGTGGAAAGCAGCTGTGAAACACAGAATCTTCCAGTGGTAAAACCATACTGACAGTCTGAGAGCAAACCATTACCTATCAGACGAGAATTTAGCAAATCTCTGAGTACACTCTCAAAAACTGTGCGTACTACTGAAAAAATTCTGCACACACCAACCATTGCCCATCTATTCAGGCTCTCCTTTGAAAGTAGTGAAGTCCCAGTGATTTGGCATCATGTTTTAGTTCATAATAAACACATGAGTGTTAAATTAGCGATGGTCAGGACCTCCAGGCAGTAGATCAGTCAACATTGACCCGTCTCCCTGACAACTGGGGTTATTAACATGCTGATTATTTTACTCTCGTCAGCTCGACGGACGTACAACAATGTTTTACCTTGCAACATAATTTAATCCATTTTGTGGGAGAAAAATTCTTTCTCCGCACGCTCCATACTGACCACTCGCTTTCATCAGTATGGGAGCTGACTGCCAGACTACTAAACTTGTGTTCATTGTCACAGTGTTTTTATCAATGTATTACATTTTATCTAATATTCAATTAAATAAATGAATTCATTCATTGAATTTATTTGAATAGATGGCTTGTGTGTACATATTATGTGGGTTATAATGTCATAGTAGGTTGCTGAATTTAATAGTGTATGGTTATTTTCACTTACACAACATACAGTAAAAAGATGTCCAGCGTAGAGAGTACACACTCTCATACTCGCTCTCTCTCTCTCTCTCTCTCTCTCTCTCTCTCTCACTCACACACACACACACACACACACACACACACACACACACACACACACACACACACACACACACACTTGTAAGTGACAACCACTTAAAGGCACAGCAGAAATGTAAGTGAGGAGCCCAACATCAATAGCAGATTTGCTCGGACTGCAGGTGAAGGTGTGCTCCATCCTTTGTGGGTGGAAATTGCATGTTCTGATAATAGACCCCAATCCATTAGATCAAATGGGGGTGGGAGTGTGGGGGCTGGAATACTCAGCAGATAGAATACCGGACTCGTAGTAATGGTGATTCTGTGGTCGGGGTTCCAATCTCTGTCAGTGCGTTTTGGAATGGGGTATTTTTTCCTTGGAGTTAACATTGGTTCTGACTCCATTTTCCAAAAAGGCCTTTATTGTTATTGCTGTTTTATGTGTGTGTGTGTGTTGGTGCTGATTATTTTTTAAGAACGATAATCACTGTGATTACTTTTTTTCAGAAGCCTGCTGAAAATGCCAGTGAAAAAGGGACGTCCAAAACCAGAAGATGACTACAAAATCAGAAAGAATTACGACTTTCTGAAGAAGAACTTTGATCCGATAAATGGAATCATGGATCATCTGATCAGCAGCTGTGTGTTTGAACTCCGCGACCAGGACTTTGTGAAAAATGGCGGAGAAACCACAGCTGAGGGAAGAGTGATACGGTTTATTCAGGTCCTTGAGAATTCAGGTAGGTGGAAAAGGTACCCAGTCAGTGACAGAAGTAAGGGAGTTAACTTTTCAGACTATAGACCACCTCCACTTTAAGAACATGATTCCATTCAGGTGGAGATCTCATAACAGACCATTCTTGAAATTTTATTGATGTCTTCTGTTAGTCTGAATGTGATGAGGGTAACTGGAATAAAAGAATATGAAAGGAAATAATTCAATTTATAAAAGTAACATTTTTGTTAACCATTGCATTTTCTGGTGTGTTTGTTTAAAATTGTTTGGCTAAAAAAAGAATGCAAAAAATGGTTGCAGGCAACCCAGTAAGAGAAGAGAACGAGGGCTTTTACAACATATGCGAAAAGGTCTTAGACAGTATATAATTTGATTTGTGTCAGTATTTCATGATTATTTTTCTTAAAATTTTCCTTGAAGTAAGTCCTTGAATTTCTTTAAAAATTCTTTGAATTTTTTTGGTCAGGAAATCTGTATGAACCTTGCACGCACACGCACGTGTGAGCACGTGCACACATGTGCGCGCGCACACACACACATACACTCACACACACTCACTCCCCCACACTCACTCACCCACACTCATAAATCACAATTTATAACTATAGGCAGATTGGATTATCTTTATGATTTGAGAGTTGGGGAACTCAAATAGTACATCTGTTTTCAGAGTTTTTCATCCATTTCAGAGTCATAAAGATAGTTCAGTCTGTTTGATTTAAATGAATAAAATACTTTAAGCTCTTCCTTGAATTCATCACCTTGAACGGAAATCTGGATGATTTGACATGATTTTCAGACAGAAGAGATCATATATGAACTGATTTAAGTTGCTTTATAGTCTTTCCAATAGTTTGCCAAAGAAAAAAGAACAGTCCATGATTAGATGTGATTCACATACATTTAAGCTTGCCTGTGCATAGACAACACACATACACTCTCTCTCTCTCTCTCTCTCTCTCACACACACACACACACACACACACACACACACACACACACATGCTTGCTCGCCCACACATATGCATACTCACACACACACACACTCATACATTGTGTCCACCTGCACACACACACACATGCGCACACACACGCACGCACGCATGCATGCACGCGTGCATGCGCGCGCAGGTGCATGAAAAAAGGATTGACAGGCTTTGAGAGAGAATGAAATGATGCTACTGATAAAATGAATGCATCATTACATGTATCAGTCATTACATTATGTAGCCCATATAAACTGTGTGCTAGTGGTCGGTGTTATTCCAGTCCTCACATGCCTCTCTATGATGATTTCCTGTCAAATTATTCAGTGTCAGCAGATTCACAGGAGGGGGGAGGGGAGGAGTTGAGTTGTAGGAAGGACGTGGTAGTGTCTTTCGTTCCGGAGTCACCAGCACTTGATCTGGCAGTGTGACTTAGCAGCGATTGTTGTCTGTAGAGGGCTTAGCTGGCATTCTCTTTGTATACAATTTGAGGACTGGCACAGCCACACCACCGAAATAACTCACAACAGTGCACTCTCTCTCATGTATGTCATCAGAATCTCATCAGACTCAAAATGAAAATTGCGTAATGTTACGTAAAACATGCAAGTCATTTCTGACTATCCATTGGTGGGGAATTTTGATTAATTTCAGATATGGTGGAAACAATGTACGCTTATACCAGACGCTGTTTTCTTTTTTATTCTTACCAAATTAGTGCCTAGTGAAATGGAAAGCAAGCATTTGTGTACACATCAAGCACATCAGAAAGAAAGATCTTCTGCTTTTACAACGTCAGGAAAGAAGGACTGTTCTTGAAACTGTACCCATGAAGCACATTAGAAAGAAAGATCTTCTGCTTTTACAACGTCAGGAAAGAAGGACTGTTCTTGAAACTGTACCCATGAAGCACATTAGAAAGAAAGATCTTCTGCTTTTACAACGTCAGGAAAGAAGGACCGTTCTTGAAACTGTACCCATGAAGCACATTAGAAAGAAAGATCTTCTGCTTTTACAAAGTCAGGAAAGGACTGTTCTTGAAACTGCAGAGGAAAAGGGTTGAAGAGAAGGTGCTGCACTGGGTTCATGACTTTCTCCAATGCAATACAGTAGCAGTAGTTGTTTTTTTATGGTCAACGATTTTCTTGTTAAAACGTACATGGAGGGTCGTTTTTTGTTTGTTTGTTTGTTTTTCTGGTTTTTAACTCTTCTTAAGTTATTATGAAAACTTCGGAAGATCCAGTCTTGAAACAATAAATATTCTTTAACTTTACATTTTGCAATAAATCCTTTTTTCTCACAGGCCCAGATGCATACCAGCACTTTATATCTGCACTGAAAGCGACTGGAGATGAACATGTAGCGGAAGAGTTGGAATCAACTGATGTTCCCGAAGCCAATAAGAAAGGTAGGGATATTTTATCTAAACAAAATTTGATGAAAACATTGGTTTTGCTTCAGCTCCCATGCATAGGCCCACTCACTGACATCATGCGCTATCGTGAGCAGCACACCCATCATCATTCTGTCTGTGTTCTTTTATTGCCTGCTTGTTCTTTGTTTTCTGTAGTTCATTTTTAAATCTAGGGTCCAGGCAGCTGTTCTCCATTTCAGGCTCAAGCCTCTTACCATGTGTTCTTGCATTTTGCTTTCACTGTGGATTAAAAAAAAAATGTAGACAAATTCAGTTAAAACAAAATTGAAAAATTGATTTACCATTGAAATTCCACTTCTAGTTTAGAAAGATCCAGGAAAGATTATCAAATTACCATAATTCCTCCTCGTAGTGTATTTTACAAAAGTTCAACAAGACTGTTAGAAGCAAAGGGAGTGATTTACCAAACTCTGAGAATTAAACAAGAACTAGTGATATCCTTTGGATATGTTTAAAACTTAGTGTTACACACACACACACACACACACACACACATTACCTATGTATGCATAGATGCATATGCGTATGTTGACACCCAGATGTCTTTCTTCATACATGTAGAATAAGCAGGAAAGATAGGAAAGCAATACACTAAAAAGTGTATATTTGTGGAGAACATTCACATGTGGTTTAGAATTATTTAATGTGTTCATCGCCGGACTCAATCTGTTTTCAAGTAGCATGTATGCTCTGTTGAACTTTTCAGATCCTCTTGCCTGGATCGATGAGCTGCCAGATTCGGTGAAGCATGTAAGTCCGACGGAAGCTGATGCCAGCCGTTTATCTGTAGCGCTTGGCAAAGGCTGGGAGCACATCTTTCTGGAACTGGACGTCTCACAGGCAAAGATTGAACAGGCAGTGATGGGTACACACAGTGTCAGTGTGGCCATCACCACTCTCATCAACCGCTGGAGGCAGAAAAACGCTGCTAATGCTGATTTCATCCGTCTGCTGAATGCCATGAAGAACAAGGACGATGTCTGCACGATCGACTGGGAAGTGGTCGAAAAGGTGATGAAAGATAAAGTGGCATGTTAGGGTGCATGCAGCAAGACATGAGAGAAGTTTGGAATAAAGAACGACTTTGTAACCAAAGCACGAACTGCGACTTTGCAACACTGCAGTTATGCAATCATGAGGTTGAGGGCCTTTCAGACATTTGGGAGAGCGAAAGTGAATTATTCTGTGGCAGGAAAATGTCATCAGAAACACAGTCCATATACCTTCTTTTCTACCTTCTTGTCTTCTTCTGCGAGGAGTTGGACTTAAGTGCATTATGTGAGAATGGGGGAAAAAAAGTTATGTGCTGTGGAACATTTCTTAAAAAATCCAGTAACTTTGAATGTTTCCTTCCTCTCGGTTTTTGAAATCTCTTGCTGTCTGTTCAGTGTTTGGTTGGCTGGCTGTCTGTGTGTCTGTCTGTCTGTCATTCTGTCTCTCTCTTTCTTACACACACACACACACACACACACACACACGCACAAAAGCACACACACACACACACACACACACACACACACACACACACACAAATGTTGGTTACATGGATATGAGTTTGTACATTCCTACACATTCCTTTCTACTTCTTCAAACACACATTTTGAATGATTAGACTTAGACCAGATTAGACTTGCCTTTGCTCTGTACTTGTTGGACATGATTTGCAGGATGCTGCTATGCCTGCAACTGGCTATAAACATAGCTGTGTCCTCAAACCAGAATTAGTGCATGTGTCTTTGAAGATGTGATCATAACATTGGTTGAAAAAAATTTATTCTGAACAAAAACAAAGGACAAAGACTCCAAATCCTGGGATGAAACATACCTATGGATTTCAAGCGAATTTAGTTGCATTCAAGATCATAGTAAATGGTCACACAATTTGAGAGTGTTGTTTTTCTCCTGTGATTTGTTTTTGTTCACATTTGTCTGTTGACAAAGACTGGTGTAATGGAGTTGTTATGGTAGTGTTGATACCATTGAAATCCTGTGTCAGATCAGTTCTTATTGGTATGACAGTTGATTTTATTATTGAAAATACTTAAATAGTGCCTATCCTTGATTAGAGACCAAGCTTGAAATGCTTTTGAAACGATTTAACGGGCTGCCTACATGGGTAGAGCCAACTGCAGAGCTGCCTGTGGCACTAATCATTTGTTTCAAGTGTCATTCAGTCATACATCAGTCACACACTTTTTCAGTAATTTTTTTTCCTGCTTTTTTTACAGGATGCATGTTATGTATGTGTCATAAATGTGTCATAAATACCACCAGCCAAACTGGCATTCTCTTCGGAAAGTTGGTGACAGCATTTTACATGCGTACAAGATGTTACGTTTGCATTCACGATTCACACACAGAACCTTGGTTTATAGTCTTATTCAAAGGATTTTTCAGGAAATGGAGTCAGAACCATTGTTAATCAATGCTGATTCGAAGGGGAAAAAAATTTCCCTGAATTGAATGGCTGGGCAGAAATTTGGACTTGCCACTCCAGAATCAGGAGTCTAGCGCTGTACCAAGTGAACTATTCTGGTCTCCTGGGACGAATTAAAATGAAATCAATCTGAAAGCTGTACAAAGTGAATTTCATAGATCTTTGCAAGTCCTTGTTCTTAATGCAGTTTTTTTTTTTCATCATTTTGCTGGGAAAACTGTTTACATTAATTTTAGCTGTGCTTTCTGGATTGCCCGTGACACAAAGACACGATGAAATCTTTATATCTCTTGAACTATTGAAAATTTTCATTTGAATTATGCACTTCTAATGGTACCAGTCATGGAGCATCCGTACTTGTAAAAGTTGTGATCGGATATGGCTGCGTGTTGAGTACTGGTCATGGGTGACCAGCATCGTCGATTAAGGTATAAAGTCTTGAAGTTCTCCCGTGAGTATGGATGATATAAACCATTCATATATAGAGGGATAAACCACAGTACAAACACACAGTAAAGCATATGTATAATGTATGGATCACGGGCAACCTACATCATTGGGAGTGTTTTGTCAACAGCGACGTATGGTAAAGATTAAGTCATAGGTTTGTTCAGTTAGTATTGAAAGGTATTGTTTCCCACCTAATATAAGGGTAAAAAGCAATCAGCTGTATGCTTAAACCTGTGCCTTTCATAGTAATTTGGAGAAAATGGCTATAAAATTGTTAATTTTGTGTCTGTCTGTCACAGTATTTTAGTTTAAAGGATAATCACTGATTAGAGGGTGTGATGAAGGAGGGGTGCTTTTTTTTTTATCTCATAATACATCATTGATCTGAAATCACTGAAATATCTTTGAAGATGTATGTGTGCAACTTCATATGGATCTAGAAGGACACCAGGAGAAGTACAGATCTGTGACGAGGTACAACAGTTCTCTTCCCTTAGTCGTACCCTCGCTCAGATTCCACCCGATAGCCTCCAAACTATTCCTGGATCTGCTCATTGATCCAGGTCCATACCAATTCGGTGAGTTCATCTGTGGACTACATTTCATCATTACTTTAATTTTAATTGAAATTGGTTCAGTACTTTTTGTTTTGTTGACGGAAATGCAAACCAACAAATAGACATGGATGAAAACACAACCTTCTTGGCTGAGGTAGTGCATTCGAAGTAATGTTTTAAAAACTTAAAATATCAAACGGAATCATATTTGACTTTTTTTTTTAACCCAGCTTCCTATGAGTTTACCCATCCGCTACCCTTCCACGTCACACTTGCTTTTTTTCAGGGTGTATTACAGGTACGTACCTTCCTGTTCAATTTGCTGGTCAGGGCATACATGTAAATCCTTTTGACGTTTTTCAAGTTCGTAACATTTTTTTTTATTTTTTGGCTGTCTCACTTTCTGTGCTACACCAAGGGGCAGTACCCCCACGCCGCTCATTCTGGCCCCTGTTCACAACCCCGTCCTGGCTTGTCCCATTGCAGCCCTAGCACTGACAATGCACAGGGAGAACCAGTGTCAAGTTGTCACAAGGCAACCTACTGGAGGAGACACAGCACTGCTGCAGAGTCACCCAGTGGTGGTCAGGGGGGTGCATATCTGATCCAGCAAACACAGAACAGTGCCTAATTAGCCCCCACTTGATGACAGGAAATACCTTACTCATATTAATTTCTATTTGTTTTTTGTTGTTGTTTGTTTATCTTTTTTTTTGTTTTTTGTTTGTTTTCTTTTTTAAACAAAAGCCAGTTCATGTGATGATGATTATGTATTATGAGAAACCATTGTGGTGAAAGGATGGAGGAGTGTGACAATTTTTTTTTTTTTTTTATAGGAATCGACTTTTAAGAATTCCCATTTGATTCTTTCGCTGGAGATGAAATTGCCTGATCGTGCTCTGTTTTTAATTACATATGCACATTATTTTTCTGTCTTTTTCAGCCTTGTGAAGAAAAGATGAGAAATTAGAACTGTAGGATTGTTTTAGAATTGAATGTGGATAGTTCTTGTCAACATGGAGGGAGAGGAACTAGCATCTGGTGAGCAAATACGGTTGAGAAGTCGGTTTATGTGAACCAGACTTACGACTGCTGTTCGCAATGTCTTTTTCCAGGGTAAAGAAGTGAAACAAAATGACTGCATGGTTTTTTGTTGTTGTTTTTTTATATAAGCACCTGTGATTCTATTGTCTGATTTGAAGAGAGATGTTTGTGACATTATGCTTCCTGTACCACTGTCCTCGAGGATGTGTGTGTGTAATGAGTGTGTGCATTTAAAAGAAAGTAAACTGCGGTGTTGTCAGAGAACTGTCATTAGTATGTGGAAAATATGTGAGGGGTCTTGATGTGAAAATGTGTGGGGATGCATGAATGTTGCTGTGTTCTTTCTTTATAGTTCATCCCATTCCGAAAGCTCTATAGTGTTCACACGCGCGCGCACACACACACCCCACACACACACACACACACACAAGCATTAATACAAAATATGTGTGTTCTGCAGGCGGACCGCAGGCATTGATTGTAGGTATATTCTCTTTCTGTTTCTGTCTCTCTCTGTTTCTGCCTGTGTCTGTCTGTCTGTCTGTCTCTGTCTCTCTCTCTCTCTCTCTCTCTCTCTTTCTCTCTCTGTCTCTTTCTCTCTCTCTCTCTCTCTCTCTCTCTCTCTCTCTCTCTTACAGTTATCCACATTTACTTCACAGACAGAGAATTTCTGGTTACTGTGTACAAGTGTCTGTGAATTCAGCAAAAAAAAAAGTGTAGAGGTAGCATAGACAAGAGAAATGGCTACAGGACGTCAGCACTGGACAGGGCGTGACTCGATGCTACCCCCAGGGCATTTTTCTTCCTTCTCTAGGCACATCAATTCAGTGTTCTCTTCATAATACAGGAGCTGCCAATCTGAGTTTCTCAGCAACATTTCTGTGAGTTTCCGTGTATTTCTTCCCGATTGTTTTGCCTTATATGACATTAATTCTTAATCTTGATATGTATGATTTTTCTGCATGTGCCCAAACTCACTGAAAACAAGACAAAAAAAGCAGGCTGATTGCTTTGGGTATCTCAAGATGTGGGAATCACAGTAAGTTTGTTTCAATTCAACACACACAAAAAATATTGTCTCGCAATCAAGAGAGTTTAAAGTTAGTTGGAATATGTGGAAATTACAGGATGCTCCATGGTTTATACTTGGATACAGACATTCAAGAATATGTTTGGGATTTTGATGTGTACATTCAGGAATGAGCTTGGGTGGTGTTTTGATTTTGGAATCCAATTTGTTCTTTCAGAAAGTACTATGGTGTCAGGATTTTAACTTGTTCACGGAGAAATGGATTTGGCTGGGATATTTGAACGGTTGCACTGAAGCAGTAATCTATCCAATACTTGTATATTTTCAAAGCTTTTGAGTGTTCCTGCAATTACAATAATGGTAGGAGTAATATTGATCTGGTACTTCGCTTTTGGATGGCTGGTACCATGACTGCGATTAGACAAGCCAGGGTGCGAATGTGGATGGGGGACTGAAATGAGCGGCTTGGGGATACTGCCACTGGAGTGGATCAAAAGAGATTTGAAAAGAGAAAAAAAAACTTTCAGAACTGGTAACAACTTGTCCTGAAGAGCCTCATGACGTTAATGTCACTGCCCTCTTGTTGGACACGCTCTTCTGCAGGCACTTGTTTGCAAATGTTACGCCATGCTCGCGCGATCAATGACCAATCACCAGGATTCATGCGTGTTCACGCAACGGCTAGGTCTTGTGTCAAGTTAGACACAGAACGGTATGCATGAGCTTTATTACTCCTCCTGGAGAAATGAGGGGTATGGAGGGAGCAGAGACGGAGAAGGAAATAAATGAAACACAATGTGTAAAGCGGTAGAGGTTTTGGTGCATTGGATATGGATGACTGAGCAAAATGTATTCCGCTGTGTTTTAAACATTGTTGAAACATCATTAAGATATTACAAAAAAGAAGAAAAGAAAGCGGAAAAGGTAAACAACTACAAAGCATAGCAGGCTCTAGTGTGGATAATACGATCTGATAATTAAGGCACACACAAAGCCACATACAGAATGGTACCAGAGAGTGAGATGGGAGGGGCGAGAGGCGAAGAAAGCTCTGATTTAATCACCAACACCGAGTAAAAAATATAATGTATAATGAGGTATACACATTTACACAAATATGACCTGGTAAATGTGAATGAGAGGGAGAGAGAGAGAGGGCGAGGGAAGGGGAGGATAGGAGGGGAGGGGGTGACAAAGTGCAGAAATATTATTGTAGCGCTTGAGCCGAGCTTACAGGTTATTTCTTAACTGAACTTGCATAAATTACTTGAATGAAATTGCCGTAGAGTTCTTCATCCATATTCCTCCAGAGGGATAGATGATGGAGAGTGGGAGACATTTATTAGAATTTAAAAAAAAAAAAAAAAAATGTTCGCCATGAAAAGGATGTGTGTTACAATCATTGAAGACGTATACACAAAAACAGAGATGCATGCACATACACGAGCACAAAACGCATCCTCTTCCCCTTCCCCTCACTTTCTCCCATCCCACCCCCATTCCCCTCTTCTCTGCTACACCAGAGAAGATTTTTTTTAAAAAGAAAAAAAAGAAAAACCTATGAACATCCACCCACCCGTCCTCCCTAAATCGCAGATGGAAAAATTAGACCCAGATTTTGACTTTTCATCATCATCATCATCCAGTTGACGTCCACAGTCATCATGTTGACTATTCTGACGTTTTTGAATGTGGGTTGACGCAGCATTAAAAAAAAAAAAAAAAAAAAAAAGCAGCAGCAGCAGCAGAGGTTTAATACAGTTTTCTTACTCTTGACACGAACATGTCAAGAGTCTTTGCCTCGACTACTGTATCGTCGGGCAGGGCGTTCCACTCCTTTATAGCGCGTGGGTAATAGGACCCCTGTCGATACAAGGTTCGGCACTGTAGTTGCTTGAATTGCTGTTCATGTCCTCTACGTTGACGGGTTGGAGCAGGAATCATCTGGGATCTGTCCATGCAGACCAAACCATGCTTGATCTGAAACAGCATGGTCAGTCTGGTGGTCTTTCTTCGCTGCCTTAGGGGGTGCCAGTCCAGCTGCTTGGTTAGGCCTTCCTCCTTTAATGAAATAAACATACTGACATTGGTGTTCTAAACTTCAAGGCATTGGGTTGTGTATCACAGTTGATGTTTCCATAAGCTTGCCCAGTACAAAATTAGAAAACAAACCTATGTCTGGATAGCTGACTGTCACACTAATCGAAAGCAGCAGGGAGTTGTTGATGGCTTGCAACTCAAGCCAGGATCCCAGCAGTCGGCTGTGACCCACTAGGTACATTCACAGTGCTGGGGCTCCATTGTTCTTCCTTGTTGTCAACGACCATTTAAATCAGCCAGTCCAGACTTATCCGATGACTACATTGTGTACAAGACCAAGACCGGATGACATGCCATGCTTCTGACCACATAGGAAAAGACTAATGTGGGGAATGAAATTCCTCTCAAAAAAAAAAAAAAAAAAAAAAAAAAGCGTTTACATCATGACCACAGCCTTATCACGGAAAACCAAGTCATTAATACATATGCTATTAGCCTAAGATCCGTATTACAACAAATAATATCGGTTTAGTTGCAAGGTCATAAACAACGGCCAATATACATCGGCTAAATTAGGCCTACAATCTGTTAAGGTAGTGGGAACGTTTTTAAAATGTCACCCAAAACGCAAATGCAGACAGGTTTCTCCTCAGGAAATTGAAAACCTACAATATACAAACAAAAGCTAAGGACTTTGGATATAATTCGCCCCCATCATGAACTTTGCTTTCCCACTCATAACCCCATACTGCACAGAGAATAGTAAGAATATTGAGACAGTACACAGAAGAGTAGCAAGGTAGGCCACTGACAGATACCACAACACCAGTAGATTGGCCTAACATTGGAAAACAAATGATGTATATACCGCTTTGACTGCCGAACAAGATGGCAATAGTCGAGCTACCCGGTACACCACACGGGTTGTGTAACACGAACAATATCCAAAAACTGAACGATAAGTGATGTATTCAAGTTAAGTTTCCTTCCAAAATTAGTCATTGTTAAAAACTCTCTGCCAGCCAACATGGTTGAGTCGCCGAATCAGGCAACCTCAGGCGGGGCTGCGAAAAGCTTTAGTTGTAGTTTTAAATAGTTCTTTATTCCAAAGATGTAGAGAGGAGGACCAGTACCTCGCCTCGTTTTCCATGTATTACCCTTTGTCTGAGTCGCGTGCGCTTGCGCGGATCACTAACCACTCCCAGGGGAGAGAATTGTTCAGCTGGCTGGTGTGCCATGTCTGGCCTTACACTCACCAACTACCTGTCACACACCCCGGAGTCTTGAAGACCGTTGGGACGCCACAGAAAATTTCTCAATAGCTTCCTCCACTCCTCCCGGTTCTCTGACGCTCTTAGGCAGTTGCTGAGTGTGAGGCCAGTCCATGCACTGATGTCCGCCAGTCTCTTTCTATGTCTTCCTCTCCTTCTGCCTCCTCGCACTGTTCCTCGTTGAAAGGTTTTGGCAAGTCCTGTTGATCTTGATGCATGACCATACCATCACAGTTTCCTTTTCACTGTGGGGGACAGGTGTTCTTATGGTCCAATGGCTTGCCTTTCTCTGGTCTGGACATCCAAGTCGGTAATGTGGTCTTTGTATGAGATGCCAAGGATCTTGCAGAAGCATCTCAACTCTTATGCCTGAATCCTTCTCTCTAGTTCAACTGTCGGCGTTCACGTCTCACAGGCATAGAGAAATATGTATGGCGGGTACGCATGTGGCCCAATTTCCTTTTGCCTGTTGCTC
>CM065734.1:16382871-16392871 GCA_033310375.1 Conus canariensis | reverse complement strand
TCACGAATGACGCATTGGATCTGCGTCAGTCAAATGTTAAACCTTAACTGCTGTTTGCCGTTCACGTCACCCCCAGTTAAGCTAAAGAAAGACCTCTCTCTCTCTCTCCCTCTCTCTCTCTCTCTCTCTCTCTCCTCTCTCTCTCTCTCTTCGGGCGCGCGCGCACATGTGTGTGTGTGTGTGTGTGTGTACACGTTATTTTTAGGGCATATTATGAAAATGGGCTAGGGTATATTCGCGTAAACTGTGTTTTTGAATTCATTTACTGGTAATATGTATCAGTAGATGCTCGTGCAGGCATATCGCAACCAGACGGAAGATGTTTTTTCTGACACGATCATTTACTCTGTGTGTGTGTGTGTGTGTGTGTGTGTGTGTGTGTGTGCATAAGTTTGTACGTTCGCGAGCGTGCGTGGATGTGTGTGTGTGTGTGTGTGGAGAGAGAGAAGAGAGAGAGAGAGAGGAGAGAGAGAGAAACATGTATAGATTTATAGATACATAGATAAGTACAATCGCACATGCGCGCACGCGCATACAACACTCACATACGTACATTATACATGCATCCATGTGCGTTGGAAAGTTAACACGTGATGCTGTGTTGACATAGGGTGCAGGCATGCACAGGGCATTCCATCAAGACGTCAAGGGACATAAATGCTACCCGGCAGACACCATTGTGTAATGGCCATTGGACACGATACAACAGAACCTCCACAGGAACGTCTCCATGGGTGTACCAGCCCATCTTTCATGACTGCAGAGCCCACCAGCGGAAGACGTCTCCATCAAACAACTGCAGTGTGCATCCCACAGCCTCATACGTTGCTGTTCCGCTGATAGGTGAAAACAGCACAACTCCAGCCACGACCAAGTTTTTGCGGCATAAAGCTATACGTGCCCTCTTAACAGGATGCCAGGTTGCAGTCTTTCCTGGTGTCAACAGGACTTTCCCTGCGATCAGTGGGTCCTTCCTTACCGTCACTGGGCCTTTCCCCAGAGTCGACCAACAGGCAGGCAAGAAAAAGATACATCCGAACGGACCCAGAGAAATATTGTCCTCAACTGCCGAACCAAGCAGCTGGATCTTGCACCACCCTTGAAAGCGTGTGCTGTGTTTACAATAGGTAGCGGGCACGCCCAGGGCATTCCATCAAGACGTCAAGGGACATAATTGCTCCCTATTGTGTAATGGCCACTGGACGTGACACGACAGAACCTCCGGGGTGAGCGTTCCCATGGGTGCTCCAGCCCACATTTCATGAATGAAGAGCCCACGGGCGAAAGACGCCTCCGTCAAGCAACTGCCATGTGCATCCCACGGCCGCGCTCGTTGCTGTTTCGCTGACAGGTGAAAACAGCACAACTCCAGACACGGCCAAGCTTTCGCCACCTAAGGCTAACGTGCCTTCTAAAGAGGATCCTGGATGCCCTCTGAGGAAGACGCCGGGTTACAGTCTCTCCTGCTGTCAACAGGACTTTCCCAGCGGTAGGGATGGAGGAGGCTATCCCTTGACGATTACTCATAAATGTTACTCCTTCCCACATCTCTCTGAACAATCTCATCTATTCCTGATGCCATACTTACTATACACATAATCCCTGCCCCCAACACCCCAGCCCCACTCCCGTCATTCCATTCCGTCCTGAGTTACATTTTGTTCTTTGTTGCCCTGCGCTTAGGAATGTTCGGGATAAATTTATCAAACATGGATAGTATAGGCAGCCTTTCTTATTAAAGCTGGTCTTGTTGATGTCTTCAACTTCTGCTGAAGAAGTTAATAATTTATCGTTGTTTCTTCATGAGGCATTTAAGCTTGCAGAAACAGCTGTTTCATAAGAATGATGACATTATCAATCTTTATGTTCTATTCTGCGACTGTTATTCGCCTTGAACTGTTCTGTTTTTCCTTTTTGTTATTTTTTTATGCTAGTCATACACTTCTTCATTTGGGGCCAAGGCCTAATTGTTAAACCGCCCGAATCCGAATACGAATCCGAATCCCATTCAGTTCTAATCCCATTCTGTCCTTCCGTCACCTTCCTCACCTCCCCCTCTTCCCTCCCCCCTCTCTCCCTGTCCCCTCCCTTCCCTCCCCTTCCCCCTTCTCCCCTTCTCTCCGCCTTATCCAACATGCTTTTTTGTTTTCGGAAATGTAAATCCATTTACATTTTGCAAAATGACAAGAGCCGTCAGTCTGCACATTTGCTCAGCTGAGGAAGGTTTTCATAAAACAGAAACCGAATGTTTATGAAGGTTGTGTTGTGGCGACTGTTAAACGGTGCATTCCATTCAATCTTTGCACATGTAGTAATATGGAACATCTTTGTTATGGTAGTGATCAGTGTTTCTTATAACACTATAACTGATATTCCGGCATTTGGCTCTTGAAGATGGCGCTAAAAAGAAAAAGAGGTAAGTGCATTGAAAACAAAACCCCTTCGAGTTTCGACGAGCAGAACTACGTTACCTTGATTAATACGTCAGTTTTTTTTCTGCTTTTTTCCAGCTATTCGTGAGTAAACAATTTCTGCAAATAAGTTTCTTAATTAGTCAAGGAAAAGATCTGAAAAGAAAAAAAAATCTTTAAAAAATTCGTGAGGTCAATCGAACATCAGTACTAAAACGCCGCCCTGCGATGGCCAAAAACATAGGGTGCGTCTACGAAAATGCACCCCCTCACCCTCACCCTTCCTCAGCCCATATCATCTCTTCTCCTCCTCCCCCCTCCTCTCTCCTTCCCTCCCACCCCCCTTTCCCCAATCTCTCTCTCTCTCTCTCTCTCTCTCTCTCTCTCTCTCTCTCTCTCTCTCTCTCTCAGCAGACATGTGACATGCGAACTCGATGCGGGTGGAGGATGCATATATAAAAGACTCTTTCTTGGCGCATCAGTGAAAAAGTGACTTAGTCGTACTGCTGTTGAGCTGACGTTAAACGTACTATTGCCTTTTTCCCCCTCAAAACTTCAGTTTAGATTACAGTCAGTTTGAACCATGAAGAATACTGTTCCATTTCTGGTACTTTTGGGAATAGCTGCCGCTCTGCCTATGAGAGGTTTGTATCTTTTTTTTGTTGTTGTTGTTTGTTTGTTTGTTTGTTTTTTGTTTACATGCGTGCGTACCTTCTGTTCATTTCCTTTGTTGCTTGTTAGTGTAAATGATGGGAGGCCTTTGGTGCAAAGGAAGGTAGGCTTACTAGGCCGGATCAGTTAGGGGAGAATGGGTTGAGTGTGTGCAAGGAGCGTCCGTGTGAGGGTGGATGGATTGTTCTACCCCTTTGGGGACTCTGGGGTAAGGTAACTAAAAAGTCATTTTTTGCCTCCCGCCTCTCGTCGCCCGGTCCGGTCCACACTTGCAGGGGACATAATTCGGCTGTTAGTATCTTATTTGTTCTCCCCCTTCCTTTCATATTTTCTTCCCCTTCCGCTTTCTGCCCCCACATCGCCGTTCTCTTCGTTTTCAAACTGATGTTAGTAGGCTATTCTCATTGATGTTGTAGCTGTTTTTGTTATTATTGTTTGTTTGTTGTTGTTGTTGTGTCGTCAACTGTGATCTTGAGTCAACTAGACAACGTGTACTTTTTTGGCGTCGCAGGCAAGTTGTATGTCCACGCACGCGTATGTGAGCGTGCGTGCGTGCGTGCGCGCGCTTGCGTGTGTGTATGTGTGGTTGTGTGTGTGTGTGTGTGTGTGTGTGTGTGTGTGTGTGTGGTGTGTGAAAATTCGAATATTTAAAAAAAAAAACGTTCATGTCGGTGCATTAAAAAAAAGACTGAATTTCACTTGTATATGAAATACATATTACATGTTATGCCAAGCAACCTAAAATATTACTTACGTATAAAAATCTGTCTTGAATATTGCCAGACTCTGTTAAATATCAGTTCGAAAATTTACGACCGTATGAAAAATAAATGCAAGTATACCAGTAGATTATAAATCATATGGTTTAACAAAATAGGCAAAGCAAACCATACAAAGACAACTTTTGCATAAACATATTTGAACGCATTCCACCAGTATGGGTGGTGTGTGTGTGTGTGTGTGTGTGTGTGTGTGTGTGTGTGTGTGTGTGTGTGTGTGATTTTGTGTGCCACTTCAATGGCATTGCACCCACGCCGCTCATTCCGGCCCCCAGTCCACTACCATAACCAAGCCCGTGCCGCCACAGCCTCAGCTAGTTCCGACAATCCACAGGGAGCGGTCAGTATCAAGTCACCATGAGGCAACCCACCAGAGGAGACACAGCACTGTGCCGAATTACTCTGATGGTGTTCCAGTGTATGATAAGTAATGCAAGAATGATGTAACTAGCTTTCGGGTGTATTGTGACACTCCTCTTCTCTTCTGATTCTCCTTTCACTCCGTGAAGAGTCGCTGGGATGCCACATTGAAGGAATGTCCATCAGGCTCTTCCAGCGGTTTCGATGGAAGGCTATGCCAAGACCTGGGTCACTGCACACGGGTTGTGATACTCGTGGGAAGCTTAAGCCTACTTGTTTTCCTCACGACATACGTACATAAAGGTATATCCGCGATTGCACAAACTGATACGAACGAATTCATGGTAATTATTCATATACGAATATCTATAAAGTGTGTGTTCCTCTTTCGATTAACCTGTCACAAGTCTTCGAACATTTTCGTCAAATTCATTTATGTGTAGTTAATTATTTTCAAGAAAGCCCTGTTTGTGTGCTTCGCATTTGACATCTGAGATTCGGAATCTCGTTTAAGTTTACAACTAATGTGCTTTTCTTCCTTTCTGTGTTGCAGAAAAACGACAGGCAGTGGGATGTCTCAGTAAGTATAGTCTGCACATTTCTTTCACCAAAGGTTTCCGTGCGAACTCACTCTTGTTTGTATGTTTGTTTGTTCTTTTTAAATTTCCACGGGAAAAGGAACAAACAAACAAAAAAAAAAAACAGACTTAGGAAGGGTGGGGTGCGGTGGGTGGTTCTTTCATACATGTTTGATACAAATTTTATGCGGTCTGTTTGATCAGTAACTAATGAATCTTCCATTATTTTTCTAAGATAAGAAATGCATTTAATTCATTGCATTCAAACAAAAGGAACAGAGTTGAGTTTCGTTGGATTCTTTCGAATGAAAGAATTAATAACGAACATGATCGTCTTGCATAAAGGGGAGTAAGATGTATTTCAAAAGTAGTTGAACTGTTTTGTTGAATGATAATTTGATTTTGTTTTCACGAGTTGAAATCATTAAAAAAAAAAAAAAAAAAAAAGTTTCACTGCCAGGTTTTTCCCCATTCTGATTCAATCGAATTATTTTCGTTAAATGTACAAAGTCCTATCTATTACGGTTATCCAAACGGTTAAGTGTTCTGTTAATTTTTAGATTTTCAGTTTACAAACTGTTACAAAGACAACATTTGCAAATTCTATGCAAAACTGATATTGGAATACATTTTACTTCATTGCGCACAAATGATGCCGTTTCTCTGGAAGTCGTTGAAAAGGTTTTGCCGCTTTCGGATGTTCAGTGAAGCCTTTTCGGAGAAAGTTATCTTTTAAAACTAGCTCATCGTTTCTTTTACATTGACCAATCGGTCGTTTGTCATACCCCCCCCCCCCCCCTCCCCATCTCACTTATTTTCCAACGCTTATGTATCTATGTATGTGTGAACACCTTTCTGAAATAGGCTACACACACATACACACGCGCACACACACACACACACACACGCGCGCACACACGCACACACACACACACACACACACACACACACACACTCACTCACACACACACACACACACACACACACACACACACACACACACACACACACACATATATGCGTGTGTGTGTGTGTGTGTGTGTGTGTGTGTGTGTGTGTGTGTGTGTGTGTACATATGTGTGTGTGTGTGTGTGTGTGTGTGTGTGTGTGTGTGTGTGTGTGTGTGTGCACACGCACACAGTGCGTCCGTGACTCTGTCGTCAGAGAGAGAGAGAGAGAGAGAGGGGGGGGGGGAGGGAGGGCGGGCAAAGCCTACATGCGACTGTTGCGTGACGATGCCTGTAGATAATTGTTCTCTTCAATGAATGTTTGCCGCAGGATGAAAACAAACCCTTTCAATGCTGACTGTTAATGTTAAGGAGGAAAGTTTCTTTTCTGTCTTTCTCTGTCACTGTTGGGATGTGCATGTGTGTCTATGTGCGTGTGCGTGTGTGTGTGTGTGTGTGTGTGTGTGTGTGTGTGTGTGTGTGTGTGCGTGCGTGCGTGCGTGTGTGCGTGCGTGCGTGCGTGCGCGTGCGTGCGTGCGTGCGTGTGTGCGTGTGCGTGCGTGCGTGCGTGTGTGTGTGTGTGTGTGTGTGTGTGTGTGTAAATGCATGCCTCCCCCCTCCCTCTCTCTCTCCTCCTCTTCCTCCTTTCTTCCCACTCCATCCAGGTGCCTTCCAGAACGTTCCCAACCTGTGCGCCAACAACGTGAAGGGCCAGGTGTTTTTCCAGCACCCTACCGACCCCACCAAGTTCCTGCAGTGCGACATCAACAACCGCATGTACATCGTGCAGTGCCCTGCAGGAGAAGGTAGCCCATGGATCAGTAGCACTCACAGGGGGCGACATTAGTATCAATCATAAGGGTGTCCATTAGTATAAGTTATAGGGGTGTCCCTTAGTATAATTTATAGAAGCGTCCCATGGTATAATTTATAGGAGTGTCCATTAGAATAGTCTATAGGAGTGTCTACTAGTATAATGTATAGGGGTGTCTAAAATTCATAGGGGTGTCCATGATCATCATTCATACAGGTGTCCATTAGTATCATTCAAAGGAATGGCCGTTGGTTTCATTCATAGGGATGGTCATTTGTAGGGGTGGTCATTAATGTCAGTCATAGGGGTGTACATTAGAATCCACATAACCAGGGACAGAAAGCTGGGCACTATGGCGCAACTGCCACATGCGTCCATCATGACACTCCTTCAAATTAACTGATATAGAACAATAACAACAATTAAGGACACAGTTGCAAGTGAAACTACAGCATAGTGGTAGAAATGAAAGCCCAGCAAATACTGTTAACTACGGACAAGAAAGAGAAGAAATGGGAGAGAGTGTTATGTTAGTTTGAAATTTAGCCCAGCCGAGGATTGCACATCTTCCAAACAAACAAACAAAAATCCTGTGTTGACAAACAAAAATCCTGTGTCGACAAACAAAAAATCGTGTGTTAACAAACAAAAATCGTGTGTTAACAAACAAAAACCCTGTGTTAACAAACACAAATCCTGTGTTGACCATACTGTTTAAACAGGTACATGAAAGAGAAGAAATGTGAAAAGCTGTCCAGAGTTGAACTTAGAAGTTGACATTGCTGAGGATTTCATATCGAAAGGATGACCACATGATGATAAGTGTATATTGCAAAAAGGACGTGAAAGAGAAGAAATGTGTGAGACTGCCAACAGCTGAACTTAACAGGTTACGGAGATGAGGATAGCACATCAAAACAAGAATCCAGCACGATATTCACATGTTAAATAGGGGCATGAAAGAGAACAAAGGTGAAAGATGGACACATTTGAACTGAGCAGTTTGCACAGATAAGCATAATAAATCAACAGAAAACCCCACGACGATAATAATATGTTTAAGCCTAAATAGGGAAATGAAGACAGGAAATGTGAAAGAATGACATGAGCTGACCTTGTCAGTTGACACAGGTGAGAATATTACATTAGTAGAAAAACTCACGATCAATGGGCATGAAAGAGACGAAAATGTGAGAGACTGGCAAGAATTGAGCCTGTTAATTGACACGAGTTGCATTGACACGTGGTGAGATTGTTAGTTGACACAGATGAGCCTGCATTGTCAAGAGTTGAACATGAAAGCTGACGCAGGCTAGGTTGAATCCGTAAGATCTGAGTTTGTTGATTCACACAGGTTAGGTCTAATTCTTAAGAGTTGAACTTCTTAGTTGTCGCAGGCTAGGTTGCATCCGCAAGAGCTGAGTTTGTTAATTGACACAGCTTAGGTCTAATTTTTAAGAGTTGAATTTCTTAGTTGTCGCAGGTTAGGTTGCATTCATAAAAGCTGAGCTTGTTCAGTGACACAGGTCAGGTCGCATTCATTACAGTTGAGCTTATTAGCTGACAAAGCCTAGGTTGCATCGGTAGCTTGTTAATTGACAAAGGTGAGTTGCACTGCGTTTGACAAAAATTGAGCTTGTTTATTGACACAGGCGACATTGCAATAAACAAGAGTAGGTCTTGTCATTGGTTGAGACAGATGAGTTGCATTGACAGTTGATCTTGTTGTTGTTTGACGCAGGTGAGTTGCATTGACAAGAGCTGAGCTTATTAACAGACACGGTTGAAGTTGTATTGACAAGACTTCAGCATTTTGGTTAACAAATGTGGGTTGCATCGACAAAAGTGACCTGTTAGTTGACACAGGAGAAGTTACACTGACAAGGGTTGAGAGAGTTCGCTGACACATATCAGGCTGCATTAACAAGAATTCAGCTTCTTAATTGACACAAATGAGGTTACAAACTTCTTCTGTGACAGCCCTGATATGGCCCTTTGCGGTTGGCTGGGCTATAAGCAACATCACCTTACCTTACCTCTATCGTGTGTCCCGTCTTTAATACTTCTAAAAAGTGTTTGGCTATTGGACATATCTAGGCCGTCTTCAAAAACAGACGGTAGATGCAGTGCTATCCAGCGTTATCACCAAGAGACGTTGGTTCATTTGACAGTGCGTGTCGAGTGATTGTCTCTGCATCACGGTCTAACATTTGATCTTTTCGTGTGAATGAAAAAATACTTTGCTGTTGTTGTAGTTTTATTTTAACTCGCTGATCAATCACTTGATCACCCGCGCTTATGATCTGTCCACTTTACGGCTGCGGCATTTACTGTGGCGTGATTGCAGTGTTCAATGCACGCACTACCGCTTGCCAGCCTGCCCCCTCGGCGCAGGTGACCCTGCCCCGTCCTCAAACGAATGGGCCCGCCACTGCCACCGTGCTGCCTCCCACAGTTGTGAGTCTGTCTGTCTTTCGTCTCTGCCTCCATCCAAACCTCCTGTCATCCTTCCTTTGAAGAGAATTGGGAAGAAATGAATTAGCAAACAACTTTGTGGCTTAAACTCGCCTGTATAGATCGATATAAGCAAGCTTAGTGTGTTCTCGCATCAACGCAGGCGTCTGCACACTTTCACACCACCATCACACACATGCGTGCGCGCACGCACGCACGCACGCACACACACACACACACACACACACACACACACACACACACACACACACACACACACACACAAACGTGATGTGTTTGCCCAGACTTTACTACGCTTTATGAAATAATTAGACACCTCTCGCTCTGTTTGTCTGTCTGTCTGTCTGTCACTCTCTCTGTCTCTGTCTGTCTGTCTCTCTCTAACGCCAAGAAAAGTGTACCTCTGTGAATAAACAGGCAAGTAAATGGGTTCACACCTTTGCCCCCCAGAAAAATAACACGCCCAGCCTGATCGGGCAGCAGACTTCTAGCACAGCTGCGCAAAAGACACCCGGTTTGTCTCCACAAAGGACACCTGGCTTGCCTCCACAAAAGACACCCGGCTTGCCGCCACAAAAGACACCCGGCTTGCTCGCTGCGCAGACGACAGCCAGCGTTCCCGTGGTGACGTCGGCCAACAATCCCTGCTCGCCGAGTAACCTGGCCCAGGGCAAGTTGTTCTTCCCTTTCCCTGGGGACAAGGGCAAGTTCTACGAGTGTGACCTGAAGGGCAACGCCAAGGTGTTGTCCTGTCCCCCTGTGAGTATGACGAAGGTCAGACGACGTACAGCTACTACGGATTGAGACCGACGGTTCTTTCTGCCAATCGCGAGATTTTTTGGGGCCAGTCTCGTAACCCGAATTATGTATTGATATTTATGAATGGAAGAGACAGAGACGTAAAAGAAACTTGAAGTTTGAACAGTGTAGTGTGTAATGCAGCTTTTGGCCGCTTAAAATCCAC
>CM065734.1:16292871-16375371 GCA_033310375.1 Conus canariensis | reverse complement strand
GGCCTGTAACTGTTTGGTGATTGCCTGCTACCCTTCTTGAAAATGGGGGTGACGTGCGCTCTTTTCCAGTCCTCTGGTACTCGGCCTTCTTCCAAGGACTTCTGGAAGATGGTGCAGCTGGGTGCTGCCAGTTGGTCTGCTGTTTCTGACAGGAGGAGAGGGGGGTATGCCGTCTGGGCCAGCTGCCTTGTTGGTCTTTAGACCTTTGAGGAGTCGACCTACTTCTTCCTTCGTGATTGTGACGTCCATCAAGGTGTCCTCTAGGCCAAAGTGGGCTGGTGGCGGCAGCTCCCCCTCTGGTTCGCGCATGAATACGCTTTGAAAGAAGCTGTTCAGTACCTGGGCCTTCACCTTCTCAGTTTTGGCTGTGGATCCGTCTTCCTTTTTCAGATCAGAGATGCCAGTTCCTGTGATGCCAGTTCAAGAATTGATTGCTCTGATATTTTACAGATGCGCGAATGCGCTTACGAGTCCGTGCGCGTGCGCGTGCGTCCGCGCGCGCGCACACACACACACACACACACACACGTGCGCACACATACTGTGACACACAAGCATGCAGTGATAAACGCGCATCTTGCAAAAAGTTTTTCCCCCTTGTGTTCTGGACACACACACACACACACACACACACACACACACACACACACAGAGCTCTACTGAAACTCCCTTCCGTACACTTACAACCACACACACTTAAAAAAAAATAAAAAAAAAAATTCTCGCGCGAGCGCGTACGGACACACGAACGTAAGCACGCAAAAACGCTCCATACGAACAAGGGGAGTAACTTGAAACTTTTGACGTCCCTGTACTCTTATCCACTTTCGATTGAGAGAGTATGCTGCTGGCAGTTCGACGTTTGTAGACTCGTCAGATAGTGTTGACACTGAAAATTGGAAAGTACTCATACTTGACCTTGCTCATGTAACCAAAAGATGTTTTCAGAAACACAAAACCTTACCCATTGTGATTGTCTTCCCAGTCAGCTTTAGATGTAAGTTGGCAAAGCAAATTTACTCCGCAACTTCACCTAGATGCTTCTCTGCGTGTAAAAAAAAACTATGTAGGAGGAGTGAGATTGGGGGGTTTGCCACTGGTAATATGGCTGCGTAGTAGCAAGGGGTTTGTGATTCATATTGTCGCTTCCGATCTGCTAATCCTGCCATTTTCAACAAAATTTCAAGGATTTGACCATTTCCACGTCAAATGTTAGTGGTTGGGGTTTTTCAGTTTTTATGCTGCTTAGTTAAGCTCTTCACGGTTCTCGTTTCAGAGTTTACATTCGTTTGTTGTGGTTGTGGTGGTGGGTTTTTGTTTGTTTTTTTTTTTTTTTTTTTTTTGTAATTGCATTGCAGTTTCGAATCTCAAGCTCCATCGATTGCCATGTTTGTACCTACTCAGGCAGCTGAGTCTAGTAGTTAATACTCAAATATTGTGAATGGCTCGGGGGGGGGGGGGGGGGGGGGGGGGGGGGGGGGGAGAGGAGAGAGGTAAGGAAAGGGGGAGGGTTGGGGTGGGATGTTGAGCCCAGATTTTTGTTGTTGTTGAAGTAGAAAGACACATGGCAACTAATGAAAGATTTGGTTTGTTAACTTCACTTAGCAGTAAAAACAAGTTAACATCACACTGAAAGATAGAGTTACTCTAGAGACAAAATTAATTCACACAGAAGATGTGTTTGTTAGCATAAGCTTGTCTCTAATTACTGATGTGGTTGCAAATCGTGCCTCATCCCCAGTTCATTCAAATCATGGTTACTTAAGCAAGTTAAGAACTCAGACTTTTGTATGTGATCGCTATCAATTTCATGTTTAATCAGACTTACGAGACATACACAGTCTCAGACTTAATCATAGCGATGATTTAGCTTTTAAAGATGTGTAACTGCCTTGTTGAATGCAGTGCATGTTGCTAACTTATTCACATACAATCAGGCTAGAAATTCCCAAGCAGTTTTTAATTACCCTTGAAACAAGTCTATTCGATTTTAGTCTTGCCTTCCAGTATTAAAACATTCAGTTTAAAGTAAAGTTCAAAGTCTGTTATTACACGCTGTGTATACATGCCAGAGAAGGAAAAATAAAGGGAACAAACAGATCTACTGTTTCCGCCTTAACCAAGCAGAATGAGTGCATACTGCTGACACATTTTATTTAGAACATGTACACCTTTATTAAGTAAGATGAATGTTGGGGTTCAGTTTTGAGAAATACTTTGGGGTGATGGGGTGGGGGGGGGGGGGAGTGGAAGGAGAAGGAGGGGAGTGTGATCATCCTGCACTGAAGTAGAGTAACCAGTCATCCTCTGATTGTCAAATTAGACAAGTGGAGAGAGCATTTCCATTTTTCCACAAGAAGATTAAGTTGTCTCAGGCAGTCAAATGAGTGGACATTTTTATCCTTGTACTAGTTGTAGAAACTGACGCACATGTATAGATCTATACAATGTCATAAATGTTTATGTTTACTCATGCACACACTTGCAAACATACATACTCGTACAAACACACACTTGTATAAACACACACATGCACACACATGCGCACACACACACACACACACACACACACACACACACACACACACACACATGTATACATACATCTCTCTCTGTCTCTCTCTGTGTCTCTCTCTCTTTTTCTGTTAGGGACAATCATGTCAACACATCTACATTTAAATTGAGATTAATTAAGGGATTAAAGTGGATTTACTGGCATTGATCAGAATTGTCTGTCTCTTCAGTTCAGGTGACCACATAGAATGTAATATGAACATGATACACTCACATAATTACGTACGCACACACACACGCACATACACATATACATACGTACATACTCACACACCCACACACACACCTACACACTTGCACACACACACGCACGCACGCACGCGCGCGCGCGCACACACACACTAATAAGCTGATTCGTATGGTCTTATCATAGCTGAAAACAAACTGTTTGTCAAACAGACCAAAAAGAGTTGAAGGAGAAGCCTACATGGACAGCTCAGAACATAGACTTTCTGTGGACAGTCGTTACCTTGCTTCGTCAGTCCCAGCCCATACCTGCTAACCAATGGAGTGCGAACTAATGAAGGAAGAGGGGGGTGAGGTGACGGAACCCTTGATAGGCATTCTGGAGGAGGAGGTGAAGGCTGCCACAGATCTGCTGCTGCTGACCAACTTCCCCGCTTGCTTGGAAACATGCCAGCGTGTTGTTGCTGCTGTCAAGTCCTGTGATGACTGTGATTCAGACACTGTGGACAGGTATGCAGGAAGAAATTAGGGGTGTGATTTGTTTGGGATCCATCTAGCTGCAGAAAGGTAGTCCGAGTAACTGGCAGGTGTGTTTATTTGTCTGCATATTAAACAAATTTTATTATTAAATGATAGTAAGAGCAGTGACACAGTGGTGGACATGGTGGTAACAGCTTGTGGGCTTCCATTCATATTGCTGAACTAGGAAAGTCCATTTTTACATTTATGTAAACGTTTAGGTGTGATTAGGTTTGGCCCCAATATAAGAAAAAAAAAATGACTTGTTTTTAATGAAACTAAACAAACCCCCAGAAAAATCACAGACAAGCCACCTCACACCTTTGTTTCTGTTCAATTCTGATGTGAAGAAAGGTTGTGATTGCGTTACATAGAAAAATTATCAAAGGATGTCAACATGGGCTGAATTTGACAGAGGACTCTCACTACAGAGCCTGGCTTAATTTTCATACCAGTGAACTGATGTCTCAAGAGTTCTGAAATAAACAAACTGCCAATGTTTTGATTTTACTGTGGGTAAGAAGGATACAGGTAAAAGGAGTTTTCAGTCAGTTTATCTTCTTTAAGTTCCTGTCACAGAGAATTGGTTTATCAAGGAGTGCCTTCCATCTAGCTTGTCAGAGGGGAATACTGATCAATGAATTCATGTTTGCTGACATGTTTTGCAAAACAGCATTCTTTTTTCAATTTTTGCCTGAAATGATGCTGTTAAAGCATTGAAACCTTTCCAGATTTCATGCAGGAGTGTCTTCAACCCCATTTCTTTTCAGTGAGACTCGGTGCTTAGACTAACGTATATATACTGAATTATGCAAGTAACTTCTGGCTGTAGAAGGGAAGGAAATCAATGTAGTTTGTTTGCCAGGCCCAGAAGTATCAGATGTTTTCACTTGAGGTGTCTTAAGCTGAAGAGCATTATTCACAAACATTTGGCATGTGGATCTAGCAAACTGGCTGTCACTTGTAACTTAGACAGAGTTCTATGGGAAAACGCAAACTTAGTCAAACAGGGGATGTAATGTATATATATCATCAGAACCATTCAGCTGATCATCGGTTCTCTGCAGATGATACACAGACTTGCTGAAAGGATGCTGCTCTAGAAAATGGACTTGATCAGTGGGCTTGAATATGCATCCAGTAAGTTAAATCCTGGATGAACAGATAATCTGTCACAGCGTTTGCCTATTCCTTCTTTAAGGTTTTCTGTGATCAGAGTATGTGCATGTTTTGACTCAAAACTTGGTATGAAATATGGTGTTTCACAATGTTTTTTTAAATATATTTGTGTGTGTGTGTGTGTGTGTGTGTGTGTGTGTGTGTGTGTGTGTGTGTGTGTGTGTGTGTGTGTGCACTCATAATTTGTGTGTGTGTGTGTAGACCCATTTGTTCTACACATCATTTTTAGTAATCCATTCCTCCATGATGAATGTTATCATTTTCATTTTCAATGTTTGACACTGAGGGAGGGGTGGGGGTGGGGGCTGAAGGTGGGAGGGTAGGTGGGTGGGGAATGCGTTTCCAGAGGCGGAGTTCTTCCAACCAGTCGATAATTGTAAGCCCAGCATCATGGTCTTTCTGGTGGTCTTTTATTTTAGTTCTTTTTTTTCCCCAAAAATTTTGATTTCAGGCTTTGCAAGGTGCGGGAGGCAGCCACAGTGATTGGCATTCAGGCTTTGGCGGAGCAAGGGACATGGAGGGAGGTGATTCCTTTCGTGGAGCAAGTCTACACCCACATGGCCGCATGTCCTGCCACCATCATGCAGATGTGGTAAAAGTCTTTTGGATTATGCTATTACAGTTTTTCCACCTAGTGTGGTGTTCTTGGTGTTGGATTATGCCATTCCAGTTGCAAAGTGAGACGACTGCAGGCGGAAATCTAAACAAAACTTAAATAAATGTTAGCAAACCGCCAAGAGAAACATGGACAAACAAGTCACAAGACAAAACACGACGCATTTCGACATCTTAGGCCTTCTTCAGGCAAGACACAAACAAATAGGGCAATGAAAATAAACGAACTTGTCACTTAGCTTAGATCTCTTCAGCGCAAGGTAGGCAGGCGTTGAATGAAATTTTTGTTTCATTGAATTTTCATTCAACGCCTGCCTACCTTGCGCTGAAGAGATCTAAGCTAAGTGACAAATTTGTTCATTTTCATTGTCCTATTTGTTTGTGTCTTGCCTGAAGAAGACCTAAGAGGTCAAAACGCGTCGTGTTTTGTCTTGTGACTCGTTTGTCCATGTTTCTCTTAGCGGTTCGCTAACATTTATTTAAGATATGCCATTCCAGTTTCCTCACATAGTATGGAGTCCATGTTGAATCTTCAGGGAAACTCTATGTATTGATTCTTTTTTTTTTCTTTCTTGTTTTGATCAGTCTCACTCTGGGTGAATGAGTCATTATGTAATGTTAGAAATGTGTGTATGTTTTCAGCCATGTGCAGAGAGAGGTTTGAAATTTGTTTGTGCATGCACTGATGTATAACCTGATTAGTAGAATGAAGTATGGTCATGTATTGTCCCTTTAGATATTCCTTGTAACCAAACATTTGGTATTAGAGACATAGCATATGAGCATCGTAGAAGTGAACGTTGAAGAGCATGCAGACGGAGTCACAGGTACACATACTTTAGTGGCGATAACATGATGTTGCAACCTGCAGCCTTTGTTTTGGCTGGAGAGGAAAAGATGTAGAATGTTAATGCTGAGTGCAACCCCGACCCCAACCCATCCCCTAATCCCTCCCCGTTTAGCCACCCATTCATTCCTTCCCAGCTTTTGCAGCACCTCCAACCCCTTCCCCCCCCCCCCCCCCCATCCCCTTTCCCTTGCTAGTCCCACACATCCCTTTTCAAAACAGTTCTGGAGGGGAAGAAAGGGAGGTTTGTTTGTTTGTTTTTGCATAGCATAATGTATACAAAAAATAGAGAAAGCCAGCGCAACCATTGATGTGGAATCCTAGATGGTTTGTTCTCGCCTGTTTTTCATTGGCTACCATGGACCCCTCCTCTTGCCCACATGTGTCTTCTGTGGTTGGCCGTGCTGTAAGCAGCATGATTTGAGGCCTTCCTGTGTCCAGGTGCATGTTCACCAAGTCTTGGAGCAAGGTCCCTGTCTGTTACATACAGTCCTGCATGAGGTCCCCAAAGCTGCTGTGCTTTTTTTTCTTTTTTTCTTTTTTTTTTAAATGATGCTTTTGTATAAAGACCCTAATCAGATCCCACCTCTTGCTGAGATGTTTTTTTTTTTTTTTTTTTTTAATACTATTTTCATCTTACATGTTTGATTGGTTTGTTAAATGTTAATATGATTTTTTTTTTAGATTTAACTATGTGATCTTGTAGGTGAAAGTTGATTTTGTTTCATGCGTAGTCATAAAATCATGTTCTTTTGTGTCAGTCTCTTGCTTCATTCACACGTGCGAGAATACATGGTGTGCCACTCGTTAATCGATGGCTGGCTGGACTTTGACGACCACTGCGATGACCCTGAAAGTGGCGCCATCGTGTCGACCTATGTCACCAACGTTCTTGTCCCCCTCCGGGCCTACAACCTTATTCCACAGGTAAAAAACCTGGTGTCAGTTTTTATGGTGAGGAGTTCATTGTGCATTGTTGGTTTTGATTGTCTTCATTGAAGTGTTGAATTGTTAAATGTGTATTTGATGGAAGATCTATCTTCAGGTTCCATGTCTGTTCTGTAATTTCCAGCCTACAAGATGCTTTAGAGCTACCCCATAATTTCTTTTAGATGAAAATGTATTGTATTACCAACAGGCCTGTGAACCGGAAATTTGCTGCAGGAGTAAATCATCTAAAGATAGAACATTTTTCTTAAAATGGTATACTTTTGAATATTTTTTTTTTTTTACTCTTGACAGTTTCTGTACAGAAAAGTTTCTTCACTGAAAGCTGAAGATGACATGCTTTTCAGTGGAATTACTATAGTATTGTTATAACTGCTAACTGGCCAATTTAAAACCCAACTCTTTGATTGCAAAACATCAACAAACAAACGAAAAGAGATAAATTTGCATCCACATTAACTGTGAATGAATTTTAAAGCGTTTTCATTGGGTGCATTTTTGCATTGTTTCATATATCAAGTGCCTAAAAGGACAAGTAAAATATACATAAAAAGTATAGGTGCACAGGTGTGTGAAAGATACAGTATTTCCAAAATAGGGCACATGACTTTTGATGTATGGAAAACCAGTCTCAGGGTGAGACTGTGCACATGAGATTGCAGTGAAGGTTCATGAACAAGGCCACAGTTAATAACTGTGTGAAAATTACACCCAGAAGTTTCGTTGTGAAACTGTTCACAAACTGATCAAAGTGGTGAAGTATGTGTAAGTGAAAAAAAAAAAGAAGTGTATAAGCAGTATCAGAACAGGACCAAATCAGATCATGTCCAGAAACAGCCAAATGGACTGGCATGAACGGGACTGGCAAATAGCTGCTTCAGTTCCTTACTTGGTCACGAATGGCCACTTCAGGTTTGGAGGTAGATCAGAGATAAACTTTCTTTTACTCCCATTTCTTCGTCATTTCCATTACTTCCAACTCAGAGTCAGCTTTTTGATGTCTAGTGTCTTGCTTTTCCAATCACTTGATTCAAATTTCAGATCGTACCTACAGGGCAAATGCTTCGGCTCTTTAATAATCAACAGTGACTAGGAGAGTGTTGTCGCCTAGTACTTGTGCCAGTCTCAAAACTGTGTATGTTATGTGCTTGTTGTGCTTGTGCATTGGCTGACGTGCACTCTCAGTGATCAATGATTTGAAATGTGTTGACATGGTAACTGAATGCACATATCATGGATTTTGCCACAGACAGGAATGAAAGGCTTCTATATACAAATTTGAGAAACAAAGTTAGATTGCCTTGCTGTTTGGAAGTTAAACGATACATCTGTCTTGATCTCCAGCAGTTCATAGTGGAACAGTTCAGGAAATAGAAAAAAAAATTTGCTGAAAACTGAGATTTAGGATGGGGAAAAAGTGTGAATGGAGCTATGCAGTGTAGCTGCTTTGTTCGTAAGTGTGAAATGCCAAATAAAAACCCCCACAGATTGTGAATTTTGATAGTAGAAGACTGAGCAATATGTATCAAATAAGCATGAAATTAGGTGTAGACACAAGCTTCAGATTTTTGTAATAATAATAATGATTTCTTATATAGCGCTTAATCAAACGAATTTCTCTAAGCGCTTTACAAAGTCATACTACATTCACCCTTCTCATATACAATAATACACCTTACACCCAACTACAAATACTATTACTACAATAACTAACAAATCCTAACAAATGTGGTGAAACGGACTTCAGATTTTTGTAATGTGGTGAAACGGACTTCAGATTTTTGTAATGTGGTGAAACGGACTTCAGATTTTTGTAATGTGGTGAAACGGACTTCAGATTTTTGTAATGTGGTGAAACAGAGCCTTTTGTAAAATGTACAACAACAAAAAAAAAACTATTCAAGGATGTCAGTCATCTGCATTTGAACAAAACATATGTGATTAGACTACTAAACAAATTGAAGATTACATGACAGGACAATCACGTGTCTACATTTGGGTGAATTTTTTTTCTCCATCATGGTTTTCAGTACACAAACACGCACACACACACACACACACACACACACACACACACACACACACACACACATACACACAAACGCAACACAAACACACACACACACACACACACACACACACACACACACACACACACACACACACACACACACATACATACACACACATACAAATCTAATCAGAGAGATTTATACACACACATACATGGGTTGGTGTATACATGGAACCTCTCTATCACATTTGACATCATAAAGGAATGAGAAACTCAAGCAGACCCCTATAGAACATCACTATTATGAAACTGGCTCTGGCTCCTGCGTCAGACAGAGTGGAATTGGCACATGTTTGTACCATAGTATCTTGCATTCCATTCTATGCATCTGAGTGGCAGAGCTCTGTGGAATCACAGGCATAGCTGGTGTGTCTGTTTCTTTCTGGCACCAGATCGTGGAGAGATGCAGCGTGTTGTCTTCAGAAGAGAGGCAAGCACTGCTGTCTCCGAGGGCCCCCAGCTCCCCACTGGCTGCTTCTGACCAAGAGAGTGACGCACACTGCTCCACCAGTGTGCCTCTTCAGGAGATGTCTCCAGCTGAGAAGTCTGAATCGCAGATGTGTGTTAAGAAAGATGATGCGAGTAAGCCCAAAGGTAAGATTCACATTGAATGTTCTCAGGTTTGAACTCCATTTCCTTTGAGTTCTTGGTTTCTTCATACTTACCTGTTTATTCCCCTTGGTTTGGACAACGCCCTTCACAGTTAGGATGTTCTTTGATTTTTTTTTTTTTTTCTGTCATTTTCTTCTTTTAATTTTTTTAGTATTCTTCTGTAAGTTGAAGAATTGCCAAAAGGATGGTTTCGATTTTGCTTCCCCTTTTCGTTTTGCTGCACATGTTTGTTTTTGTTTTGAAAGGGAGTTAAGATCTGTGTATGAAATGCAAACACAACAGACACCTTGTTTGCTTTAAGCTTGAATCTTTTTCTTTATGGATAGATTCTCTTCCTTTTGAAATGATAAGCCTTGTTGAACATGGATACATTAAAAGCTAAAAAAAAAAACAACAAAGTTTATCATATGCTATCTACCTCAGATGGCGTGTGTCTCACTGTCGCTGTTCTTGTTTATGGGATTGCGTTCCATCAATTCAGAAAGTTGCTGGTTGAAGTATATCTTGGTCTGGAGTCCTGTGTGTAGTGATATCGGAGGCTTAGCGAGTTGGCAAGGTACATGTTATTATACATGTGTTAGGAGAGAAAATGATCTTTCTCTCTTGATGTTTGTGAACTTGATGGCATCTGTGTTTATCTTGGTGCAACAATCTGTCTGAGAAAGAGTGGAACGAACAGTATGCTTCTAACAATCAAATCTTTTGTTGTTGTTGTTTGTTTACCTGTTTTTCATGTGATAAAAGCATTATGAACTGAATCCTCCTAAAACCACCAGAAAGCCATAAAATTACCCTGACCCCCCCCCCCCCCCAAAAGAAAACAGTGTCAATGACAACACCTGCACAAATGTTTCCCGACTTAAAGAAATATACTCTTACCTCACATGCCATCAACATGACATGGCTTGTTTGTTTTACCTTGTTTCAGTGTTTCTCTCTGTCTGTTGCAGGCTTAAAGATTGTCTCCCTGTACCTCAGTCTGACCAAAAAACTGTGGCGGATGGTGGCCAAGAAGGGATGGTGTCAGCAGCTCCGCAGAGCGTCCAAGCTTTTCTTCCTGATCTCCTTCGTGCTTCTGGCGCTTTTTCACGTTCAGACAGGTGAGAGGAGTTTAGACGGAAACACAAGGACATTTCGTTTACATCCTTTTAATTCTTTCTTTTTTTTAAGGTGGCGTGCTCTAACAGAGTCCAATTCAGTTCTTCGAGTGCCAGACAGAGATACTTACTTGAAATAAAAAAAAAACATGAAAGGGGAAGTCCAGAACAGGCAGTTTTTGACAAAAATCTGTAAGTGAAAGCAGTTTGACGTGCATGTGTCTATCTTTGTGTTGTTGTTTATAGATGGAATCCATTTGTAAGATCAACACTGACTCTCCATGCCTTAGTATCTCACACAGTGACCCTTTGGTTTGAAGTGATCGGAAACACACCTACCTGTACTGCCTTCGGAGCAGTCAGTATCGATTCAAGGGTGTTAGACCAATGAATTGCCCGCAGTCATGCCAACTGAACATTCTCTATTACTGTCACTCAGTGCCACTCTCATCAGCTGAATGAAAAGACGAGCAACATTTTTTACTGGAAGCAAATTTACAAGTGGCGGCCACAAGCACACCTTGAAACACTGTGTCTTAATGCTCAACTTTTTCCAAATGAATTTTAAATGTAATTAATAGTGAACTGCCAAGAAAACGTAGACAAACGAATCACAAGACAAAACATGACGCATTTCGACCTCTTAGGTCTTCTTCAGGCAAGATACAAAACACTCAGGACAACGAAAATGAACGAGCAATCACTTATCTTCATTCACTTCAGCACAAGATTCAACGCCCATCTTAAATGAAGATTAGTGATTGCTCGTTCATTTTTGTTGTCCTGAGTGTTTTTTATCTTGCCTGAAGAAGACCTAAGAGATAAAACGCGTTATGTTTTGTCTTGTGATTCGTTTGTCTACATTTTCTTGGCGGTTTGCTATTAATTACATTTAGAATTTGTTTAGATTTCTGCCTGCAGTGGCCTCACTTTGCAACTAGATCTTTTTCCAAATAGCCTGTATGTGAGCAAAATGTAGGGTCACCCACAACATGCAGGCAGATATGGGTGAATTGGTTGTTTACTGATAATGACAAACGGGTGGATCAGGATTTAAAAAGATAAGAGGATGTGTGAATGTGTGGCCTGGTTGCTGTCAAACTGTAAAGGAAAGATCCAAAACACCAGTGGGGAACACATGTTTTGCTGCACGTAGTATGGCGCACAGCAAAGTTGGTTTTTCTGTTCCTTGTTAGGCTCACGATGCCAAACACTTGGTAAGGTTTTTTTTTGGGGGGTGGGGTGGGGGGGGCCCTCTTCCATGCCATCTTAGAGGCAGTACACCCACGCTGCTCATTCCGTCACCCTGTCCACAGCCACAGCCCAGCCTGGCCTGTCAGTCTCGGCACTGCCAGTCCACAGGGAGAAGTCAGTGTCAAGCCATCAAGAGGCAACCCACCAGAGGAGACACTGCACTGCTGCTGAGTCACTTCGGTGGTGTTCAGTGGCACCTGTTTTGATCCAACATGTGCAGGACACCACCTACTAAGCCCCCTACTCTAGACAGTAATTGCTTAACAAATCTTAAATAAATGTTAGCGAACCGCCCAGAGAACGTGGACAAACGAGTCACAAGACGAAACACAACGCGTTTCGACCTCTTAGGTCTTCATCAGGTGAGACATTAACGAATAAAACAATGAAAATTCACTTAGCTTTGATCGCTTCAGATCACTTCGCAGGGTTCAGCGCTGAACCCTGCGAAGTGATCTGAAGCGATCAAAGCTAAGTGAATTTTCATTGTTTTATTCGTTAATGTCTCACCTGATGAAGACCTAAGAGGTCGAAACGCGTTGTGTTTCGTCTTGTGACTCGTTTGTCCACGTTCTCTGGGCAGTTCGCTAACATTTATTTAAGATTTGTTTAGATTTCCGCCTGCAGTCCTCTCGCTTTGCAACTAGTAATTGCTTAGTCGCAGAGCCTGCGTGAGTGAGCTCTCCCTCCGGAGGGTGCCACCATATCTGTCCACCGACAGCCCCCATGGACTTGCTGATACCGGTGTGATCCTCACGGAACCAAACTAAGGCCTCAGACAAGGAGAGGACATCAAAACTTAGGTCAATATAAGAGCAGGGCATGAAGGGCCACAAATTTGAGGGTGTTTTTTTTTCATGTTGATCAGTTAGAATGAGGATGATGAAGATTATGCTACAGATTCCCATACTGGTCTGAGACTACATGACAGGGCTGTACTCTACGCTTCCTTTCATAATGTATCCCTGCGCCTGCCAGGCCTGAGAGATACAGACACCTGCAGTGTTGGTCAGGAAATCTGAGCAACACTGTCAGGGATGCAGCATCCATTTTGTGGATGAAACTCGACTGTGTGGTCCTAGTCTTCCCAACTGAGCCTGCAGCAAACTCAACTTTGGGTAGGAGCTGGTCGACCCAGAAAAATTCCACATGGCTCTGATGGGAATCAAACCCACGACCTCCCAGGCGGGAATCTGTGATGCTAACCACTTCACCACGGAAGGTGGTCAACATTAGGTAAGTTTGTCTATTGTGTGTGCAATCTGTTGAAGGCTGAAACGACTTGTTAGCATTCTACTCTTAAATTTTAATGTATTGCTGTGTTGGGTTGGATTATGCATGGGTCATAGGGTCCTTTTAAGTCCTTTAAAGTCCTTATATTTAGAATTCTTCAGAAAAGGCCTTTAAAGTACTTTAATTTGACTAAGGGGTCCTTTAGTATTTTGTCAAGGGCCTTTAAAATGCAATTTGGTCAGTTAAAGTCTTTAAATTTTGTGATACAAAAGAATATTTTTGGTTGTGGAAAAGAAAAAAGAACTTAAGGTATGAAATCAAAAGATCGGCATTTCTGTCGGGTCGTGCAAGCAGATGATGCTTCTTGCAGCCAGTTTCCTCGCAAGTCTCGCGTTCGAGATTTGACGATACTTTCAGGCGTCATCTTGCATCATTCACACGTGTTTACCTGCTGAAAATTTTAAGCCCAGTTTTTCGTCCACAATGCCGGGCAAATGTCCTTTTCAAGATCCTTGGCTGAGAGACAAGGATTACAAGGACTGGGTGCGGAAAGTTCTGAGCGACAAGCATGTAGCGCGCTGTGCGTTTTGCGATTGTTCCGTAAACATCGCCTCAATGGGAGAATCCATGCTAAAGCAACACGCAAAAAGCGTGAAGCATCAGAAGAAAGAGAAACAGCATCAAAGTGACAGTAGATGCAGTGTTGCTGATTTTTTTCGCTGGTGGTTCAACGCAGCCCCAGAGTCATGATGATTCACGGCCAACTCAGCAACCTGAACCGACACATGTTTCAGCGTCCACTCCAAGCACGTCTGATGAGAGACCTGCGTGTGTGTGTGTGTGGTGTCAGACCAGTGTATCTCTACAGAATCATGAATAGTTTCCCCGGAAATAAGCTGTTAATTATGGTCCTACGGTCATACAATCTCGAACCATGGAGAGGGGGAGGGGAGGGGGGTGGACAAAAAAAAGAAAAAGAGAAGAGATATTCGATAGTGACAGCCCAGGCAAGGGAAGTAAACAGAGTAGATAAGCTTGTTCTGATTATGCCCCCTTCTGTCAGACGTGCATGCTGGTTCCATCCCTTACACACACACACACACACACACACACACACACACACACACACACACACACACTCACTCACTCACTCACTCACACACACACACATATTCACACACACACACACACACACACACACACACACACACGCTCGCACTCGCGCGCGTGCGTGCGCACACACACACACACACACACACACACACACACACACACACACACACACACACACACACACACACACTACAGAGCAAGGCAACCATCATGACTAAGTGTGAAAGGCCTGCCTGGGTGTGTGAAACCCGACACCCATGCTAGTTTAGTTGCACGGCAGTGCAGTGGTGGAAGGGTAAGGGATAGGACAACAGATAAAGGGAAGGGGGAAACTGAAAGGGATAGTTGGTGGATCCAGAGTATGCAGTGGCTGTGACTACTGACAGTTGAGCTCCAAAACCATGACGCGGGTCGCCTTGACTACTGAAAGGTTAAATGAGGGGTAAACAGGTCTGGTGCATGTAAGTGTGCGTGGGTGCTTGTGTGAGTGTGTGTGTGTGAGGAAGAGATCCACACCTTCGAGAGGAGAAAGACAGCCACTGAAAAGGATGCCAAACAGTTGCTGTTTGAAGCTGATGCACTATGCCTCAAAGCCCAGCAGCAAAGTGGCTTGAGGTTCTTAGGACAAGCCAATGAACTGCGTTGTTCTTCCAAAAATAAACAAGAAATAGTGACCCTCTTAGAGAAGGAACTTGTCAACAAACAAGAAGAGCTGAAGCAAATGTGAAAAACACAGACAGTAGAAGATATTCCGGCAGGTCCTGTTTTATTTTGGTAGGGTCCTTTTATTGGTGCTTTAAAGTCCTTTTTTTGGTTCATAAGGGATACCTGGGATGCATGTTATGTTTCAGCTCTGTCATGTAGTCTTGTTGCCATTCCCAGCCCCTTCACCCCAACTCCCCTCCCTCCTCCCTGGTCACGTTTGGCTTTACCAGTGCAAGGAGTGAGTTTGGGAGTGATTTTTTGTGATGGAATCTGGATGGAATCTAAGTGAGCAATATTAATGTATTGCCACTGGGAGGACATTTTGGGTGTACATGTGGTAAATGCACCATTTGTGTACATACTTTCTGCTTTTGATTTTCGTGTTTTTCTTTGCTGTTGTAAAATTGGTTTTTACTTGCAGGTGTTGTTCATCTTAGCCCCAGACTGTTTTACATAAATCATGTATCTTCCTTGGCAGATGTGACGGCCAACTTCGGTCGTGCAATGGACCTGTGGAAGACGGCTGTAGGAGCGTTATACAACTTGTGGAGGCGACAGCCACACAGAGTGGTGTGACTTTGCGCATTTATTACCTTTTGTCCAGCAACGAAAGTGGAGGTCATGATTGCTCTCTGCTGCTCCCTGCTTTTGATTGGTCCACATTTTTTGCGTCGATATGACCCGTGCTGTTAGCAAACAGATCAGTGTCATTAATTCCGATGTGTAGACCTTCCCTCTGTTTTCCTGTCTGTTACTAGTCAAGTGTTTCCTTTTCATTTACACATTTTGATACCTGACAAACCTATGCTTAACCATACTTACCATCCTATTTCCTTTTTGCACTGGTGATCTCCCATGTCAGAGCTGCTGCAAATCCAGCCCTACATCAGCCAGATCATGAAGTCCTCTCCCTATTCACGTTTTGCTAAGTTGTTGTTCTCTATGCAGTTTTGTGTGAGGGAAATCATAATCCAACAAAAAGTTGATGAAAAATGGAAAATATTTGTGTTTAACAATATTGTCAATTTGAAGTTGCCTTGATTTCCAAGAATGAGCTGTCATTGTTACATCTACCTCATTTTCCTCGAAATCTTTCTGAGCTTTGCCTGCCAGTAGTTCTGGCAGAAAAAGATTATCTGACATCATAGAGATGATGCATCGTACTATGATTTTGATCTTTCAGATTTTAATATCATCTTAGGAGGATGTGCCTTGCAAGCACTTAATGAGCTGTCCTCAATTTCATTTCATCATCAGCATCTTAAGCTGGTCCCAAACTGAAAAAGTGAAGTCATGAAAACATCGGGAGAGCTCCCCAGGGTAACTGAACTAGTGCAGGATCAGAGAGCTCTAAAAAAGAGGATGTTACTCTGAATGAACTGGGGACACTTGGAAAACAAGAAGTGGCCACTGACATCTCAACTTCACCTACATGCTCCTGCAGTCTTGAATCTGCACTCGCGCAACAAACGTGTCCTCACCTGATGAATGAAGACTCAAACTACGTTCCCAGTGGTTTGGGGGCATTGGTCACAATTTGGAGACGAGGAAATTTTATTTATCCTCACGTTGGTTTGACTTGCATTTCGACAGTGTGAAAGAAGATGAAGACCAGGAGACACTGTGCAATGCTCTCTGATAGTGTCTGTTCAGAGGCCAGTGTGCAGTTGTCCAGTGTGACCAGGGGAGGGGAACGCTGTTCAGAGGCCAGTGTGCAGTTGTCCAGTGTGACCAGGGGAGGGGAACACAATTCAGAGGCCAGTGTGCAGTTGTCCAGTGTGACCAGGGGACGGGAACACCGTTCAGAGGCCAGTGTGCAGTTGTCCAGTGTGACCAGGGACGGGAACACCGTTCAGAGGCTAGAAGTGCAGTTGTCCAGTGTGACCTGGGGAGGGGAACACTCTGTTCAGAGGCCAGAAGTGCAGTTGTCCAGTGTGACCAAGGGGAGGGGAACACCATTCAGAGGCCAGTGTGCAGTTGTCCAGTGTGACCAGGGGAGGGGAACACCGTTCAGAGGCCAGTGTGCAGTTGTCCAGTGTGACCAGGGGAGGGGAACACTCTGTTCAGAGGCCAGTGTGCAGTTGTCCAGTGTGACCAGGGTAGGGGAACACTCTGTTCAGAGGCCAGTGTGCAGTTGTCCAGTGTGACCAGGGGAGGGGAACAGTGCTTGGGACCATGTGGAGGAGTGAGGCCAAAGGCGATGTTGTATTTCTCTTTTCAATAACAACAACGTGTCTTATCCCATGTGGTTTGTGTTTTTAGATGCTAACTAGTCGTTTGTAGGGTCAGTAGCTGTACTTTTATCAGCATATACATTTTATTGGTTATAACCCTGACTCTTCCTCTATTCTTGTCGAACATTTTTTTCCCTATCAGTACAGTCAGTGTGATGGAACTTTTGAAATAAGCCTGTAAGCTGACCTGTTGATGTATGATAAATTGTGTTGATGATTGGTCTTCCGTCATGGTCTTGAAGGGAAGAGATTATTCGTGTTGCTTTCCCTGTGAGATTGACAGACCTGTGTATTGGACCTTTTTCAGGAAAATTTGCATCACAACGTCAGAAGATCACGGAGTGTGTTAGTATTGGCAAGAACAATCAAAGTACAATTTTAAAACGTTTTAGTGGCAATTGAAGCAAATGGCGTCATTTTCTTGTGTTAATTATGTGAAGATGAGAAGTGTTTATGCCAGTCTTCCATGCCTTATCTGGAGTGTAGATACGATAATTTTATTTTGTGAAATGGGGAAGAGTGATAAGTAAGAGGAATTCTGTATTATGATACACATTTTGATGGTCTTGATTTCATAATTGGCTTAAATTTTTGACAGAAACGATTTGCAGTATCTTTCTGTATCTCCCCCCTATGAAGTTGATTTTATACCTCCCTTCTTGTCATTCCATCAGTTCTTAACACAAAGTTTTGACTTTTAAGTTTAAATAAATCCATGAAATCATGATGAGAAATGAAAATTATGATAGTGTACTTTCGTTTGAAAAAATCAAATACAGCAATAACAACAGAGGAATAGGCTAGTTTAGAGCAGAAGAATTGGAGCCTCATATTGAAAATTTATATCATATTTCACTGCACTATCTGGTCAGATCAAAATATTTCTGCTGATTTGATTTTTAAAAGATTACGTTTTCCACTTCATCAGTGTGATTAAGAAGCGGTTACCTTACATATGTGCATTACATAGAGACGGTGGAACGCAACCATAACAAGAAAGGCTACCAGCAGAGTGGAAACCCATACCAGGGTTGACTGGATCCTGAATCCTTTTGGTTCAGATCTTTACCAAAGGTGAGGCAAAAAAGAAAAAACAAAAACGAAACAGAACAAAACAAAACAAAACAAAAACAGTTGTTGCTGTAACATATGAGAGAGAAAATAATGATGGTAGGCTTTAATAATATTTATCTATTTTACTTTTCTTTTTTTAACTTTGAGCAAAATGTTCTCATGAGGGGAAACAAAATTATTTTCCACCTGGGCAAGTATTAGACAGTAATGGACATAAGTATACTTCCCGTACACTTTTTTTGCCTGAAGGATATAGAAAATGCAAAATTAATATTCCACGAAAATAATTCACCTTGTGGCTGATGCTCGGAAATCTACAAGGGAGGTAACCTTAGTTAGCACTCGCCCTCAGTGAGAGTAACCCTGCCATTTTCATGAGACAGATGCTACATGCCCAAACCAACTATGCCCCATCAGTCAACTCAGTAGTTCAGTCATAGAGAAAAAGTTTGATTTATAAAGATCTGTGTATGAAATAAGACTTCTAATGATCAAATTCAAAGTTTTGAATTCTTCATTGTAGATTTGAGAACATGTGGAAACCTCTCTCCCTCTCTGACCATTAGACCAAGTCAGATTTTTTTTTTCTTATGTCTTTTATTTTTTGGTTGGTTAGTCTGAACATCAATAGCGGGCATATGGCATGTGGAAAACAAACTAAAATAAAGACAATCACATGTCACAAATGGAACCCTTAAACAGCACTGACACATAGTGGGAAAAGACTCGCTCATCATTCAAGTGGAACATGTAATTTGCTCTTTATAATTTTACTGTTGGTAATTGATCAGTATAAACTTCATTAGCTCTTTGTGGGAAAAGGGGCTTTGAGTGGGGAAGACACCATAGTTTTTTTCACTGCTGTCAACACAAATTCAATCCAAACAAATTGAATAATCATATTTGATTTTTAGAAAGGCAACAATTCATCGAGCAAAACCATTCCCATAATGTTGTTGTCAGAATTGTCCAGTGGGCTGATTTCAAGCAAAGCAATGGACATGATTCGGTTCTTGTATTCATCCAAGCCCTGTGTAAAATGTAGGCCAGTGATGTATCTCGGTGTAAAATCTCTTGTCAAATATGGCCGACCCAGGATTGTCCTGTTGTGGGCACATCAGTGGTCCACAGGGAGTGAACTACTATTAGATGAACTTGAGACATTATCCTCTATCACATGCTACAGCAGGATGTGCAAAATACTTCTGTTAACTAAACATTTACATGTCAAGCGTGTGTGCGTTCATGAATAAATTTAGTAAACAAAATAATTAGAGTATGTATTTGTATATATATATGTATGTATGTATGTAAGCATAATGAACAGATCTTTTTCTCTGAATGGATTGCACTGTATATTGTCATAAGAAAAATGAGAAGAATATAAGGAATCTGTGGCATTGTATGAAGCATTTGATTCTGATTTTTTCAAATTTTAGATGTGTAAAAAGTCCTGTCTTTACCCCATGGCCTGGTCAATTTTTTACATGTTGATTCTTAAAAATTTTGATTTGCATTTTCTGTGTTTTTACATCAATAAATTTTCTGCCTACATTTTGGCCTCGACCTGAAGCATTACCGACTTTGCCACCCCCGACCCAACCTCTCCACCAGAATGCATTTGATGATTTTGTGTTTGCATGTAAAGATGCATACCAGACGAGACCGAGAAGGTGTAGGAAGGAATTGCTATGCTAAGACATATATATCATCATTGTTGCATTACAAAGTGCTTTAAAATATAATGCACACCCCTTGATTTTAAACTTTTGGAGTGTTACCTTAACCTATTCAGTTCTACAGCTGCCGACCTTCGTTGTCAGTTTGCGCCTAAACAGCATTTGAGCGAAGTAACTTGTTTACTCAAACTGGTTTTTCAGCTTTGATCATGAACATACTTTTAACTGCTGGAAAAAAAAAGGTGGTGGGGGGGGGGGGGGGGGGGGGGGGGTAACTTGTGCTAAGCTTCCTTCGTCATGGGTGCACTGAATTTGGCCAAGTTATTTGAAAAATTTGTGTTTCTTTCTTTGTTGTTGTCTACGTTTTGAGTTTGTCAGAGCAGAAAGTCTGAAAAGGTGTCATATTGCATGGAATTTTTAAATGTTGATAAACAGTTTGCAAAAAGCAAATGAAATTGTTATCGTCATGTAACAGTAGGTTTTGAAATATCAGAGTTTAAATGAAGTATCCTTTCTGTTCATGCAGATCCACTTAAACTGGACAGACAGGGGAGGCTATAGACTAAGAAGAGCTGAAAGCATTATTTTTGCATGCTGTACATTGTTGGTAAAAAAAATTCACTCATGATTACACTGTAGGTGAAAAATCTACTTCGTATTTTGACAAAGATAAACTCTCACTGCATATGTCTTAGGGTGGAATTTACATATGGGTTTACCTGCTGAAACTTTGAGGGGTATGCCAGGGATGAAAGGATATTCACCCTTATATGGTAAGTCCCAGTGAAACGGAGGCACTGTAGGCTGCTAATGGTAGTGTGTAGCCACCTGTTCTGTTGCCCCTTTCCAAGCTGCAAGTTCCTGTACGGATTGTTCTTCAGCATTGAACGTAAGTTTGTACTTCTTGACAGACTTCATGCTTGTATTTTTAACAATCTCTAGTTTATTTGAATTACAAGCCTGAAACATATGTATTTAAGTGCGCAAATGTATATCGGCAGAGCATGCATGTTAAGTCACAAAACATGCCAAAAGACTTGCATTTACATTCTGTCTATATATGTATGCATTCCACGCCCTCTCCGTACATTTACATAGCAGGTGAGGTTGTGGGAAATGGCAAATGTGCACACAAAGATGAAGTAATATCAAGTTGCAGTGTTTTGCAGTTGTTTTGGAAACCACTGGCTTGCTTACCATCCAAGCATATTGCCCCCTCTTCTTCCTGGTTCATGTTGTTTCGTGAATTCCAAACAAAAACCAATTTGTGCAAGCATGTAGGGCAGGGGTGTGTGTGTGTGCATGCATTCAGGCTGATTTCAGCAAGCATGGATGACTTGTTTGGAGTGTACAGGTATGTGTGTGTGTGCACACGCATGAGTGACATTGGTGAAAGTGAGTGCATATATTCGAGAGGTATGTTAGCATGCACGTGTTCTTACACATGTACATATGCATTTACAAGCTTCTGCTTTTCATGATCCTTACTTCACTTGCAGTTTCAAGGAATGTTCTAACCTTTTTTTGTGTGTGTGCATTCAGGCACTCATCTGCCTTTATCATGTTCTCTAAGGGTATAAAATGCATGCACATGTATACGTGTGTTAACAAAGTTGAAACGCACATTTTTGAAAGAACTTTCATATGTGTCCGTTTCACATGTATATTACAGCATGTATACTCAATACGTTCCTAGACTCTTATACACATGGTACAGGCAAGAATCTGTTTTCTCAGCATATGTATTGGTTTTGAGTAAGCAAGTATGCATGTGCATGCATATTTACTGATTTGAGAGTGTTTGTGTATACATGTCTGCATCATGTACATGCGTGCATTTCTATATTTATTTTGCCACCTTTTCGAATTATCCAAGGAACCAGAGAGAGAAATAATTTCTGTAAAGAAATCACGTGTTTGCAGTTAGGTTTACTTATAAATTGTGTCACTTACCCCCAATTATTGACCCCACGTTGGTTTGTTTACTTATGTTTTTAACATCTCTTCCAGCCAGCTGGGCAGACTGTTCCACTTACCAGTTTCTACCATCAGTCACTCACATGGGTGGAAATTCAACCAAAATGTTGGCTGGCAAGTGCAACATTCTTATTTTATGTAGAGTGAATTTACATTCACATTGTAAGACAACTAAAGTGTCCCAAGTCATTAACTTTTGGTGATATTAAATGTTCAATATAGAACTTTTAAAATGAATAAGCCGGTCGAGTTTTATCCACAGAATAGGCACAAGTAAAGAGTTTTAAACTGTATATTTGGATAGAGTTTCTATGCACAGAGTACGGCTAATGTTAAGGAAAAAAAAATATGTATATATAAATTTGTATATGAATGAAAAGCATGGTGGAATGTCACCTTATGTGACATAAATTTCACAGCATGCAAAGCTTTGGTGTGTGGTTGAATACATTATATGCCTTACCATAATGTGACCATTATCAACCACATAAAAGATGAAACATGGTGTGTATTAGGTATTTGGATTGATGCGCGTAACAAATACTTAGCTTTGCGTTGGGCATTGGGCACTTCAGAATACAAGGTATCCTGCTCAAAATTTTTTTTTTTATTGTTAAATGCATTTCTGTTTGGAAATTAAAAGCACTGATAATTCTACCTTTTTCTATACATTCACTCCATTTAAGGTCAAAGAGAGGAGGATGAATTTGCAAGGAAGTGGTGGAATATAAAAGTCAGGTTTTTTGCACCATGGTCATCTTCATGGCGTACCTGATTTACTCTTGTTGTTGAACATTGTTTCTTCTTACTAAATGTTTGCTTATTTACCTTCTTCTGCTTGTGATACTGTCCCTGTGGGATAACTGGGGTTCTCTCAGGACAAATAGCTCATCCTCCTTCAGAAGTTAATGCTAGTTAACGTCCTGTTTTGTAGCTCATTTGACTCTTGCCTTTTTAATTCTTGTTTCGTTTACTGTTCTCTGCCGTTTTCCTGCCTTTGTGGACCATTCTCCATTGTGCTGGAAAATTTTTAAGAATTATTTCTGGTCATATCCCGGTGGGAATGCTGCAGGCACTTTCAGTACAAACAGCTCTCCTGCCTTCTGGAAATTCCATGCCAGCAACTTCCTCTTTTCCGTTACTCTTTTAAATGGAGTCTTTTTCTAAATCTTTGCCAACTGTCGTCTATGTCTTTCTGTCCTTTAGGACCATTCTCCCATCTTCACTCTATCCCTGAGGGAATGTTGGGCACATTTTCAGTATACATAGCTCTCCCACCTTTTGGGAATTCAGTGCCAGTAAACTTAACTCTGCCATTTTTTTTTTCTTTCTTTTGTCTTTCTACCCTTTTGGACCATTCTGCCATCTTTGTACTGGAATCTTACCTTCATTTCTTGACACAATTTACGAGACGTTGGCTGTATTGTTGTAATGTGGAGACCTAGTAGTGGAAATTGTACACTTCATTTCTTGACACAATTTACAACACGTTGGCTATATTGTTGTAATGTGGAGACCTAGTAGTGGAAATTAGACTTAGATGCTCCCGCATCTTGCGACGCATGAGGCAGTCAAGGCGCTCCACTGTGCATGGTCCTCAGCCAGTTTGCTAGTGTCACTCCATCCTCTGTCAACGAGTCTGAGGTCTCTCTCCACTGTCTGTCGCCGGCTCATCCTGGGTTGTCCTCTTTTTCTCTGGCCTGCTGGGGTCCATTTAATGGCCTGGTTTGCAGGTCTTGAAGAGGGTAATCTTAAGACATGACCCAGCCAGTGGAGGCGCCGTCTGCAGACGATGGTTGACACCGGGAGCTGTTTGGACCTCTCCCTGACATCTTCATTTGGTACAAAGTCCGACCATTTGATGCCCAAGATGTAGGCACTTAGCATCCAAAGCGTCAAGTTTCCTCTCCTGGGTGGTCTTCAGTTCTAGTGGAAATTGTACACTTAATTTCTTGACACAATTCACGACATGTTAGTTGTATTGTTGTAATGTGGAGACCTAGTTGTGGAAATTGTACACTTCACTTCTTGACACAATTTACGACACGTTGGCTGCATTGTTGTAATGTGGAGACTGACACAATTCACGACATGTTAGTTGTATTGTTGTAATGTGAAGACCTAGTTGTGGAAATTGTACACTTCACTTCTTGACACAATTTACGACACGTTGGCCTATTGTTGTAATGTGGAGACCTAGTAGTGGAATTTGTATACTTCATTTCTTGACACAATTCACGACACGTTGGCTATATTGTTGTTATGTGGAGACCTAGTAGTGGAAATTGTACACTTCACTTCTTGACACAATTTACGACACGTTGGCTGTATTGTTGTAATGTGGAGACCTAGTAGTGGAAATTGTATACTTCATTTCTTGACACAATTCACGACACGTTGGCTTATTGTTGTAATGTGGAGACCTAGTAGTGGAAATTGTATACTTCATTTCTTGACACAATTCACGACACGTTGGCTTATTGTTGTAATGTGGAGACCTGGTGGTGGAAATTGTACACTCTGTACAGGGTGGATTCTGGCCATCTACTTTGTAGAGTCCGTTGGCCAATATGGCATTTTAAATGTATTGATTTTCAAGTGAGAAATTGAAAGGAATAACTGGTGCTCTTTGTACAGCCTAGTCTAATGCACGAAAGTATGTGAATTGTATAGGTGTCATGGCATGAATGCTTCACCATTTGTTTTCTTTCAGGATATCTTTTTTTAACTGACCAGACCTGTTTAGGACATGACCTTTTTGCCCGTATGAGTTTGACCGCCCTGAAAAGGCCCAGAATGCCCGACTGTGTTATTATTACGAAAGCTATAACTTGTGATGCTGCCCTTCCAAGTCACCAGTACATTTTTCCTCCCAAGGATTTTTTTTGCCTCTGGGCATCTTATCAAAACTGGATTTGGACAAGGTTTATCATAATTATGGTGTTCACTATTTCCTCAATTCCTGTCGTGGACTCCAGCAACAGACAAAATGCAGACCAGGAGTGCAGAAATTTCTGATAATGCTGGAAAGCCTAAATGACACACAAACGCCAGCCTCTCTTTTCACACACACAAAAAATGATCTCCTCACAACAAGGAAGCCCGGTGGAACCTATGACGAAACTGTAGACTGGCCATTCTTGCTCTGTGAACAACACATTCATACATCCAGAACGCAGCCATTTTAATTATCCAAAAGGGTCATGTTGCATGGATCGTTCGACCTTTGTTCCATTCGCTGGATTATCACCCACAAGCCACAGCTGAACTGTCGGATTTTGATTCTGAACAGCCAAAATTCCTATGGTTTTCCATGCTTTTCCCCACATAGCTGAATCACATGATCTTGTGGTCCAATCATAGGCTGGATAGGCCTAGTCTATTTTGACGACTCTTGTTGGTTTTCAGTGGAGAAGAGTTCTCAAGCGGAGGTGTACATCGATTCAGAATGTTCTAAAACATCGAGGAAATTTACGTTTTTAATTTCGATCGTGGCAGATAAGACGAAAGCCCTTTTGCATGATGAGCTGCTCAAAGTTGTAATGCATACAGGAGAAAATCAGTGCGTCACGGTAAATTTTGGTACATCTTTGTGACGCACCAGCCTGAATTCCAGTGCCTCAGATGGGAAGTTTATGCGTCAGAGACACACATTTGTGCGTAAGAATTATCACCGTTTCAAGTGTATATTTTGTTAACATGTTGTAAACTCCAAAATCCACTATGCTGGACTCCATTTACCCTGAAAAGAATATTTGGTTTCTGGATACATCTGATAAACTTCAGTCTGCAAGACTGGACCCCATTTGCACTGTAAAGCATACAGGTGCAAAGTGCTATATGGATATGTCCTAGAGGAGTTTCAAATAAATCTGTAAGCCAGAAATCTAATGCTTTGTGCAGCCTGCTGCTTACAGCAGAAAGTTACCAACATTCGGGCGAAAACATTCAGGAAGCATGGGGATGCAGAGTGAAGACTGGCTCTTAACAAGGTGCATTTTTCCTCTTGATTGCTTGACCTGATAAACAGAGGGCTCGGTAAGTAAACACCTCTTCCACTGCATGTATAAACAGAGGGCTCAGTAAGTAAACACCTCTTCCACTGCATGTTGTGGGTCTTTTCAGTCACATATCATCCCATGCCACTTTTTGGAAAACAAGTCCCAGAATGTTAAAAAAATACAGGTCTTTTCAGTCACATATCATCCCATGCAACTTTTTGGAAAACAAGTCCCAGAATGTTAAAAAAAAATACAAACAATAAGGATTAGAAAATGACAATCTTAATAGTATACATCTATTCACACATGTACAAACAAAAACCATCCAAAAGAGGCGTGTTTTTTCCAAATGCTTTATTTCCTGCTATGTACAGACTCCCCTCTCTCCAAGGACCAAACTGTGTTGGTGGCAACTCGTCTTGTTCAACTTAAGAATTCTAAAGGCATTGAAATGCACGCACTCAACATGCCAACAGCATTATACAAGCATGCTCTGCCTACCCACTACAATTTCTCTATGTGAACGCAAATGGTAGAAGCATAACAATCGGCATACAATAAATGATGTTAAGACAATCTGAGAAACAGAACTTTGTACCCTGCATGTGCAAAAATGAAGAAACTTGCTTGGCCAATTTAGTAATTTGAGAATTATACCAATCTCTACAACAGCAACTGAACAATGCTTACCACAGACTTGCAGGAGTGGGAATCTTGCATTGGAAGTGAACCTCCCTCATGTCAGACATGATTTGTGTGTAAACCGAAACACTTCAGAATTATACTGATGCTGGCTAAAATGCCACAAAGCAGATTAAAACAAATAGCTTCAAACAATCACAACAAATTAATATTGTGAAACATTCCTGAATGTGAAATATTGCAGCCTAACAATTGATATAAGCCTTTGCCTGAATTGTTCAATTTATATAACTGCATTTTATTGCGGGTGGGTAAAACCCATCTCATGTTTTTCCAGCATTTTCAATTAGGTTAGCAGCTTCATATACAAAAGCATTTCTTTTCCATTAAAGACAACAACAAAAAAACACACCCTAAAACAAACGAAGAAATAAAAAATCAAGTAGATTTCAACACTAGCAAACACGGATCAGATACTAACTGACCACTTAAAATTAATTTCCAACCAGAGACATTTCATCTTTGCAGAAGACTTAATAAAAATTAAAATTAGACCATGACAAAACATCAAGACACCTATAGCAGCCAGATGTACAAACAAGTGCACAGCAAAACTGCTGTTTTTCATGCTGAAAACAAGGAAGAAAAAAAAATGAATCGAACAAGACGGAGCGCGGCACCAAACCACAGAATGGGATGTAACAGCTGCCTTTGAAAAGATGTCGCCTCCTCGGAGGCACTTCTCCTCTTTAGCTCTCGCCTCGTAAGGCCAATGTGTATATAACCATGCCACTGTGTGCACAACAGGTGTGTTGTGCCAGATAGAGATGACATGCGAGGCTCACTTGAAAGGGGCAGGACCTAAACCATGGTAAGATGGTCATCTTTAAAACAAGAACACTGTTTAGAGACCTTTAAGGAGAAAAAAAAAAAAAACCTGCTTAGAATTAAAAGGAAAAAAAACTGCACAAAATTGAAATCATGTGATGAATTAAGACATGTTCAACCAAGACACATAACTGCAAAACCAAGCAAATCTAGGCAAAAAATTTTTTTAAAGGCACCAAACTTCACAAAATAAGAATGACGCCATTTTCAGCGATTTCCGCGACGCATCAACTGACCTCCAATAATGTGTAGAAAGAGAAGGAAAAACAAAAGCCTGCTCTGCACACAGTGCTAATTCTCCAACACAGCAACTCCTGAATAATGATTTTCCATAACCGAAGTGTAACAATTACATGGTTCCAGGACACTCATAATGAGCACACACCATGAAGAATTTCTAGCTGTCCAACAACAAAAACTCAAGCTTCTTTCTTCATCTCACCCAGGCAACGCACAAAACAAAACCAACAACTAGAGCTACAGGTCACAACGCACTGTTTTAACTCGAATGCACCCAGTCTTGCCCCACATATCTCGCGCATTCCTCAACACTGAACTGACAATGACGATTCATACTTTAGTCATCCACATTCTCACCTTAAACAGATTATTCACAGCAATCAAAATGCAGTCAAAACACACAATCCAGGCAAAAGCCATACACATGTACATGCTTGGTATGTTTGTTGTTCCTGTGTAACACATTTGTGCAATCTTTCCACACCAATGTTGATGCAGTTTCTCAACTTGATGGAGGATGGGGTCTACAAATTTCCCAACACCCAGTAGTAGTAGACAAAATTCATATTCCAAATTACAACCCTGACTAAAGGAATTTCCTTCAACATAACCATAAATATGCCCTTGTACACAGCAGAAGTAAACGATGGCTGCAATTATGATGCCACCGGAAGTACTAAAGGCAAACATTTTCAATTTAAAAAAAAAAAAAGGTGACTTTACGTTTCCCAACATGGATTCCTGGGAGAAATAAAATGAGCACAAGAGTCGTTTAAAAAGAGCAGACTGAAGTCCTTCCTTCAGATTAAAAGAGGAACGCACACACATATAAACCACCTCCAAACATCTGGACTACAAACCATTTCCTTTGAACAAAACAAAAAAAACGAAATAATAATAATATAAAAAAAAAATTTCAAGGAGGGATAAAGAAATTCCACACAAATAATTTTCATTTAAAAAGCTCCCAAAAAAAAGAAGGAAAAAAAAAAAGCCAACAGAATGATGGCACAAGGCTAGAAGCCAGCAGAAAGCGGGGCTGTGATCTCACTTGACATCCTCCTCCTGCTGCTCTTGCTGCTGCTCGTTAGGGCACTCGCGAGCAATGTGGCCCATCTCCTGACAGTTGTAACACTGGATCTGCCGACGGTCGCTGTTTTCTGGACAGTCACGTGCAATGTGGTCACGTTCTCCACACCTGAAGGAAAGGAAACATGGGGAAGATCAGCACAGAGAGAACGAGGAGACACGCACAAACACTTCCCATTAACATTCAGTATATTAACTTGACTGTGACAGACACCGTCATTTGTGTGCGCCTATACAAAATCAGTTTGTTCCTTACTTAAAGGCATAAGAACATTCTTTTAGGTCTCTGCACTTGACTGCAAGTCTGAAAATGCCACTCCAGTCCCAAAAGTGAATTGTCATCATACCTCCAATCCTAAAACAGAACTGCGGCCATCCTACTACATTCCTGTTATTGGGCTGAGCCTGAAAATTATCACCAAACAAGAAGCAATCCTGAAACTATTTCCTGGCAACTTGTTACTGATGTCTGTAACTTGTCTGAATATAATTTGCCTTCGAAATCAGTTAAAAAGTTCACAATAATTGTACTTGTATGGCACACAGGTTTGCAATATGAAACGCCAGGTATGTGGACATTCGGGCAATTTGGTTTTATTTACTTCATAAGTCATTTAATTTTGTTTCAAATTACATCAATTCATAATTCTTCCCAATAAGTTTTAAAAGGAAAAGGAGGGGTGGGGGAGTAACAGCCCAAAATACTGTCATCAGGCCTGGAAACTTTCAGTCCAGTTATCAGCAACAAAGGGTGAGTAATAGCCCAAAATACTGTCATCAGGTCTGCAAACTTTCAGTCCAGTTATGAGCAACAAGCAGTGAGTAATAGCCCAAAATACTACCATCAGGTCTGGAAACTTTCGGTTCCAGTTATCGGCAACAAAGCTGCGGCAACTGTCAAATCACCTCAATGAATGTGCTTTCAAAAATTCATGTGTGCGTGCTCTACCATCGTCACTGCCACTCTCTCCACACTTTTCTTGCCCTCTTCAATGCCCATCTGTCCACTCCCCAACATCTCACAACCTTCTGGAATCAAAATTCAGGAACCAGTCGATGAAGGGGAGTGGGGGGGAATGAAGAGGGGGCTGTTTAGCTTTTGACTGAAAACATTTCTAACGCCTTGGCGTTTTAACAGAAAAATGTGGGGTTTAAACAGAAAACGCATTTCCATGCGTACAATTGCAAACATCTACGTAACATCATTTGGGTTTTCTTTTAAAATTATCATCCTTAGTCAAAAATCACACCACCACCCTCTCCCTTAACCCTACATTCTCCAACAAAGTTTTGAAACTTTCTGTAACAAAGTTTTGAAACTCTGCATTTTTCAAAACTAAATTTGGGATTTCAAGAACAATCGCTAAATTTGAAAAAAAAAAAAAAAAAATCCAGAACAAATTTGGGAGGGCTGGTAGCCATCACCAAAATATACGCAAAGAGGCATATATTTACCCCCCCCCCCCCCCCCCCCCAAAACATTCGCCTTAACCGGAAAAATTATTATGGGTGACACAAGGGGGGAAAAGCTGTCTATCTCTAAAGTCTATACTTCCCTTTGCTCCCTGTTGTTCTTTTACTTTCAGAGCTGTTCCAAGCTCTTATCTGCTTATGCATTTCTATTCATCACAGCCATTATGGATTTGCACCTACCACAAATTACAAAAATTACAAATTCAGTGTATTAAGCACAAATGTGTGTCTCTGACACATAAAATTCTCATCTGACACACTGAAATTCAGGCCACTGCATCACTAAAACATACCAAAATTTTTTTGTGACGTAATTATTTTCTCCTGTATGCATTACAACTTTGGAGCGGTGCATCAGGTAAAAGCACTTCCATCCCAGCCACCAAAACATAACTTTCCTTGACATTTAGAACGTTCTGAATCGATGAACAACTTCCGCTTGATAAGTTTTCTCTACTGAAAGGCAACAACCAACTTCACAACAGACTGCCCAGTCTATGACTGGACCACAAGTTCACATGATTTGGATAAGCATGAAAAGATGGCAATCCCTATGAAATGCACACTCAGTGTTGCCCTCCAACTTCCAGACAATAATCAATCTGCTATCCTACCTCTTGATTCGATCCAAAGAAGTTCTCAAAGCATGTTAAACGGTTTGCATACAGAAGTCTTAGGTTATCTCATTTACGCCCTATGCTGTTGTTTATTCATACTTATCAATCTCTGTGTGCGCGTGCATGTATGCGCATGTGAAAAATTCATACTTACTTGTAACAAGCACGGTCACTATTAGTGCACTCGCGAGACAAATGGCCACTGCCACCACAGTTGTAACATTTGCGGTCATCGGTGCGTCGATCAGAGTCCGGGCAATCCTTCGCTAGGTGGCCAGTTTCACCACACCGGAAGCAGGGGCGAGAACTGACCTCTGGACAGTCCCGCTGAACATGCCCAGTCTGGTTACAGTTGTAGCAGGCTCCTACAGAAAAATTGGAAAAGAAAATGTGCACAACTAATGTTACCAACTGAGAATTTCTGGCCAATACAAGGCTTCAATACCTGAAGAAGAGCACCAGAGAACCTCTGAATTTAAAGTGACATGCCGAAACAATGTGTAGCCCACAACGCTGCGATTAATGGGGAAAAAACTGTAGTAATGGTATCTAGTAATGGTATCCAATCAAACTGAAAATGATTATTGCTAATTTCAGTTGATCTTCAGTTCACACATTCAGTCATTTTAAGTCACACTAAAAGTGTTAATTTTGGAAACCACATCAACAGCTGTGATGCAGTGGTTAACATCATGGACTCACAAACTGGTACTGACAGATGTATGAAAACCATCAGATTATCAATTATTGCAGATTTCCACCAGCCCTGGCTTACAACTGCTCTGATACTATTCGTCTGCTTTGGAATCAAATGAGAAAGCTAGGACCATGCAGTTAATCCAATACCTGAAATATTTCCATAGCCATGCTGTCACGATTTCCATGTCAATTTGTTCCCTCCATAGCCTAGCCAATGGCAATTTGGTATGAAAGGTTTTGATAATGGCATCTCCGTTTCCTTTTCTTCCCTCCATAGCCTAGCCAATGGCAATTTGGTATGAAAGGTTTTGATAATGGCATCTCCATGTCAATTTCTTCCCTCCATAGCCTTGCCAATGGCAATTTGGTATGAAAGGTTTTGATAATGGCATCTCCGTTTCCTTTTCTTCCCTCCATAGCCTAGCCAATGGCAATTTGGTATGAAAGGTTTTGATAATGGCATCTCCATGTCAATTTCTTCCCTCCATAGCCTTGCCAATGGCAATTTGGTATGAAAGGTTTTGATAATGGCATCTCCGTTTCCTTTTCTTCCCTCCATAGCCTTGCCAATGGTACTTCATTTGTATCAAAGGTTTTGATGATGGAAGATATGGGCACAGTCTCTGGACGGACCTCATTTTCATCCAGAGGAGATGCTTAAAAGGGGGCTTGGAAAAAAATCTGACTAGGCACCACTGAACATTATCTATATATTCTAAGTAATTCAGCAGCATTTCGTTAAATAACATCTAAGTAATTCAGCAGCAACTTTTTCTTCAAAGATCACCCAACTGATTCAGAATCATCTTTCTTCTTCCATCATTTTCTTGTTACTTCCTTAAGAAAAAAACAACAAAAAAAACATTCAACACCGTCTCTCTTTATATAGCCTGAAACACAGCGTTACCTATTTTGAAAACATCAAGCTGGAGAACAGCCGACATGAAAAATCTCTTTAAAAAAGCTGGCGTCCAGGGGCAGACTAGGCCCCCTGTGGCCCAGGGCAACACCAGAGCTTAATCTAGGATTTTTGAAAACAGGGGGCAGTCCCCCCCTCATATCAAAAAAAGGGGGGGACCCCCCCCCCCCCCCCTATAAAAAAAAAGGGAGGCACTACCTCCCCCCCCCCATATAAAAAAAAAGGGGGGCACTACCCCCCGCCCCCCGGGCCACTTCTTCAGCCAATCGTCTTGAAACCGGTGTTCCCTTGCACTGGCACTCTTTTCGGGCTGCTTCTCCGAGCTTTTGGATGTAGTCGCGGTTCCTTCATGATCTTCTCCACCCTTGCATGGCACAGAATTTCATTTTTTCACTTTTCCTCCACGAAAGTCCAAGTCGAATAGGGTGGGTGCACGCTTCATTTTGGAAAATATCCAATATGGCGCCTCAAACCCTCGCAACTTCTCGTTGGTGATCGAGATGGAGGAGATGAACGCCGCCGATTGGTTGATTTACACTAACAGCCAATGAAATATCAAGAAATCGTTCGCTCCTGCTCAGTCCTAGTTTCAGATTTTCAAACAGATGACAAACGAGCGCCCGCAACGATCAGTGAACAGGGCGGGCAGTCCTGCAAATGTGCGGGAGTCTGCCCACGTTAAGACTCGATAATTGCGGGAAGGAACAGATTTTCAGGGGACTGTACCAATCCCGCGCTCTAGATTAAGCTCTGCAACACCCTGGTGTAGGCTGGGGGTAGGGGTGGGAAAGGCAAAGCCCCAACGCCAAAATAGAGTTAAAGCAATTTGGAAGACCTTTCCATGGTCTCTCATGATAGGCAAATTGCTATGCACCAAGTAAAAGAAACCAAAAAGAAAGAAAAAAAAAACTAACTACACAACACACACTTGCACACCAAGAGGCACACACACACTTAAATGTATTATAAGAAAAAAAAAAAAAGGGTGTCTCAACAGTGATGCATACAATTTGGTAACTGGGAAAAAACCCTTAATATCCTCTACTGTGAAAACAATTACTGCACGTCTGATTTCTTGTTGGTGCTGAACAATATCCGTGGTTGCAGACACAATTATTGTGCTGTTTATTACCAAGGGCCAACCAAGTTACATGTTCATTAAAAAAAAAAAAAAAAAAAAAAAAATTTTAATTCAAGTTTTCAAGGAGTGTTTTTTTTTTTCTATTTCAAGGCTACAATACTTGCGTACAGAATGAGGAAAGAGATGGCAGTTTGATTTTTCTGTGTTCGGGCTGATGAGGAAAATTGTTTAAAAGCCAGGCATGGTACTGGGGAAAATCATTTTTCCCTGAAAATGTTTGGGGGTCCAGGGGGCAAAGCCCCCTGGCGGGGTCAAGGAGCAGAGCCCCTTGTGGGGGTCAGGGGGCAACGCCCCCTGAAGCTGAAGGTTTTTCAGCAATTCTAGCCTGTAAAAAAGCCTCTCCTTGAACTAATTTCAGTTCTTCATACTAAGCAATTTCTGCCATAAAATAAGCTCTCATAGAATCACTTATCAGTCACTCCTTCAACCCAAAGGAGGTTTTAAACCCAAGTAGTCACATAGCAAAAATGAGTACATATCTACATTGCTTTAGGTGGCATACATTAAATCAAATTGTAAACGTTTTACTTACTATGCCAGTGAAGCACAGGCACAGTGTACACACAGGAGACCCCTCATTTTGCACAACTTTGGTCATCATGTCCAGCACCACCAACACAGCACAGCACAGCACAGTAGTGGTCTATTTCATGTCTTGAGTTCCAGTTTTGTTTACTATGTCTGTTCAATTCTTTTATTTTCCGTCTCCTCTACATTAGTTACTCCTTTTACTTTTTACATCTATCTGAATACAGTACAAAATGTGTTTAAGTTTTGTGTCTCTTTTAATGTACAAATTTTAAGTTATGTGTCTTTTCCAATATACAATTTTCAGTCCAAGCAATGTGAATGAGATGAAGAACTTTCTGCCCGATTTCTCAGCCATCTGCTTCACGAGCAGAGCCTGCTTTTTGTAATGTCCAAACCTCTTTCTCTTTGCCTCTGTCTGTAATGTTCAATGGCTGTTCTCTTTGAAGCCAGCCGAATGTGTTCCTTCTGGAAAAGTTCAAACTTTTTCTTTTCTTTTCTTCTCTATTTTCTTTCTCTCCCAAAATGTGGTGTAAGTCTCTCAACTTTTCCAAGCACGACGAAAACGTTTCATTTTCGTGGCTCCTGTTCAGCCAATCCCATCGCCTTTTGTTTGCAACACCAGCATCAATATCTTCTGTCGGAGAATTTCGCGGAACTATGTCTGTACGCTTTGGCATTGTTATTTTTTCCTTCTTTTTCTTTAATCTTGTTCAAATTCGATCACATCGACCCAGAGCGGAAAGCAGTGGCGAATGTCACGAAAGCGCATGTGTGGAAGTAGTCCTGCTCAATGCTACTTCTTGCGAGACGAAGGCTTGAAGTGAACAACTTGAAACGAACTAAAAGGGCCGGTCTCGTTGGGGGCGGCTCGCTTTTTTTTTTTTTTTTTTTTTTTTGCTTTTCGCGGATTTCCGCGAATTCGCGGACATGTACCATGCCTGAAAGCAAATCTTTTTGTACAAAGAAAACAACGAAAAGGGTCTGTTTTTGGATGTTTTTTTCTCTCGTCAGCCTGGGCGCGGGGAGATCAAACTGCTGTTTCTTTTTTCAGTTTTTATCAGAATGAGTGTGCCAGTACACCACACACTAACAAACCCAGACTCTTTGTATTAAATGCCAAAACACTAAAATCAGCAAAAATATGTCCATTTGTATGAGAACATACAGACTATGCATGGTGTGTAAGAGACTGGTTGGAGGAAAAAAAGAACAAAAAAAACTAGTTAAAAAAAAAAAAAAAAATTTGCAAACATCGTCGCAAGCGTTAATGCCAAGGGGGAGAATTTGTGACTTCATCAAAATTGATGAAGTTGCAAATTACCTCCTTTGGTAACAGCAGACAGCAATCCAGGATCGCGACAACGTAAAAATTTGTTTTTTAAATAATATTTCATTGGCCTCAACGCAGAAAAATCAAACTGCCATTTCTTTTTGCCACATTAAAAATGTTGGGAGCTGATGGCTTGATTTTCAAAGGTTTTCAAGGTTTAGTCAACAGAACCACATTTTATTGATTTTCAAAGGTTTTCAAGGTCTTGAATTTCGCTGTCAGAATTCAAGGAGTTTCAAGGAGCGTACGAACCCTGTAAATATCCAGTCGGCTCTGACATAAGTCCACTTTGGCACTGCTCCTGAACCATCAACTAGCTTCTTGTAGTGCACATGTTAAAGAGCATTGTTAAAGCCACAACTGGCGCAGTTCAGCTTTTTTTATTTTTTTATTTTTAACAAAGCAAAAAGTAACAACGTGCCATTCCTGGCTTGCTCCCTTCTCAGAAACAAGTCGAAAACCTTTGATTGAAACTGCCGTTTCTTTTCAGTCCACTTCCATCTCCAATAACTGAGAATTGTGCCTTCCTCAAACGTCCCGCCATGATTTACGTTTCATGACACGCAGGACATATTTCTCCCCAGATGACGAAGCCTACTCATGATGCACAACCAGAAAAATGGCACAACAAATTGCATTGACTTACATATTCGCCCGCCACTGAACTGGTCTGAATCATGCATGCAGAAGTACTGCGATGTACTGTTAAAAGCACAGGTGGCATTGCCTTGAAAGTAGAACAATGGAAACATGGACTGGAAAACTTGGATACGGTATGCGACTTGGGGTAATCGCAGGTTTCATGATTTTTTTTCAGGATTTCTTTCCCTGAATGTTTGCTTGCTTGCCTCTGAAAGTCAGGTGGTTTCCGCAAAAATCCTAAGATCAGAGGAGAGTTCTCCAGCCCGATTACTGAAACAGATACCCTTCAAACTACAATTCACATCAACAATCAATGTTAGTGTGGCCAATGTTTGAATAAAACTCTCTTTATCCCATCTAAAAACAAGATGCTGCCCCCTGATGCAATATGTACACATAAAGAATGGACCAAACTCCCATCTATTCCTACCTGAATCGATGTCTTTGTCACATTCGCGGGCAATGTGGCCAAGCTGGTTACACTTGTAACAGCGATCCACCTCCATTTTACACTCCCGGGCATAGTGGCCTAGGCGATTACACTTGTAACACTTGGCTGTTTCACACACAAAACATCCAAACATGTTATCCAAATGCAAGCATACCACTCCTGACATTTCTATCTTCTTTGGGACGGAATATTTCAGCATATCACATTTGTAGTTCTACTCTAATGAACCAGTTTGCTCCCCTGACAGTTTAATCCTCTGTTTCATCTCAAGATCCAAAAACATTCCCACATTTTTGCAGCTTACTGTCAAAATCTTATTTCTTAACAAATCATAAACACTGAAACTGCTGTTGAAAATCTTTCACGGACCTACAATTTCCAAATTTAAGTAATATCCTTCTGCCTTTAACACTATGAAGAGGTAACACAAATTTCTAATAATATTGTAGACATGTGCATCCAATTCGATTTCATATTCATGTTGCTTATACTTATAGTCCAGTCGACTGCTGAGAGCCCTATCAGGGCTGTCACCCCATTGGAATCAGCTTTCAGTATCAAAACACACACACACACACATACCTCATTATAACAGATTTTCTAATAACACAATAGTATTTCACTGAACCTTTCTTGCATAAAATCACAGCTCAGATTAAAAAAAAAAAAATGTTTACCTCTTTCAGAAATTAAATCACAAAGTAAAAACGTCTGTGAACAAGGTTTTTGGAATCTGCAGTAAAGTGTTTATGACAGATAAAATGCAAGTCCCAATACTCTGTAAGAACATGTTTACAGTGAGTGGTATGTTACATAAGAACATACAACGAAGCCTCTTCATCTTTTAAAACATAAAAACGGGTGTAAATGGAGCAGCTGTGTGTAAACAGCACAAGACGTGTTCCTCTTCACGGCATCCCGTGGCACACAGAAAAAACTCAGATTTGGATGGATTAGGAAGAGTTTGTTAGCCATCTGCAAGTTCCATTCCTCTTCCCAGAAAACTTCAACAGAAGCCTGAGCTCTAGGTTTCTTAGATCGTTGTGAGGGACAGAGAATCTATCCAAATTTTCATTTATAGCATTCTTAGCATGTTGGTAGACAGCTTCATAGCCTCGAATGCCGACTTGACGGGGAACCTAAAACCATGTTGTGACAATCAGATTTCCGAGAAGTAATCAGGTCAAACAATTTCAGCCACTGAAGGTGCTTGAAGTTTAAGTTACAGCCAGCAAATAAGCAATGTCTTCCAAAGCAGAAAGAAAGTATTCCAAAGCAGGAAGTCAGTCTTCCAAAGCAGAAAGGAAGTTAAAGAATGAGCAAGTCTCTTTGTTTTGACTTTGAGACCATTTGAAGAGTCAAGACCAACACTGTGAGCTCAGCAGTGTAGACGGAGCTGTCTGTGGGAATCTCTTGAGAGGCAGCTCTTGTGCTATATATGCAGAGCAGCAACTCCTCTTCAGATCTGGACCCATCAGTAAATATTCTTTAAAAGGATGGACATGTTGAACAAAGTTCGGAAAAAGATCTATTCTAATTTTGTATGCCACACTGCCAGAGAGTTCATGGAGTCTTTGCTATATGAGGCCCGATCAAAGCGATCTCTGGGGTATGGAAGATCCAAAAACTGGCTCAAGTATTTTGCAACTGAACAACACTGTGTTGTGGAAATCATTTTCTCTCAACAGTTTCTGCACTGAAAGTACAAGGCTTTTCTCATCAGATTTGCATTTCATCAAAAAAAAAAAAAAAAAAAAGCATTGTCATCAATCTAAACCACAACTGCTTGAACTCGTTCTTTATGGAAGCTGTAATGTCATCAGCTGTCCACTGATGTACTAGGCTAGTTTCCACTTGCTAAAATTGACGACAGACTTATTTTCCATGTTTCGCAGCTTTACCAATGAAACAAAACACACAAAATATGTTTGCTGCTTTGCCATTAAGGGTTAATTCAGGCAAATTCATTCTATTTTTATTCAAGTAACTTGCCACTGCACGCATGCATGCATGCACCATGCACGCACAGCACGAGCTTGGATTCATCTGGTCAATTGTGAATGAGAATCGAAACCGATTTAGTTTTCAACCAATGATGTTAGGAACTGAAGAAAATTCAGTATTCTTTTAGTAAAAATTAAGTGTTCAATGTACTCCAAACCTAGGGCCAGCACTATGAACAAATTCCCTGGGGGGGGGGGGGGGGAAGAAGGGTCGGTTACCGGTTAGGCGTATACCCCTATCCCTTCAAGAAACTTGCCTTCAAACTGGTGCTATACAAATATGACACAAATCTGCCCACTGATGGGCGCATTGTCCCATTTTTGGTCTAAAAACAAACCCTTGTTCATACAGTCACTTTCGCAATGTCTTGCAGACACATGACGACAGAATATGTCAGCCTTTGTCTTCAAGTTCAAGCAAGCAAAAATGGCAACCCCCCCCCCCCCCCCCCCCCGCCTTTTTTTTTTTTTTTTTTTTCAACATTTTGCTGAAATCCACAGAAAAAGAGGATCTCTGAAAAATGTATGGCGCACAGTTTGAACATTGTTTTAGTTCAACAGGTCAATTCTTCACTTCACACGTGCTAGATTTTGTCCACATACATAAAGCTACCCCAAAAAAGTTTATACATCAAATTTACAAAACTGCCAAATACAACAGCACACCAGTTACTTCAGCAACATGCATTTTCAAACAAGCTTTATCATGACCAAGAATATACACTACATACAGTCAAGGCAAGACAGGCATATAATGCACACTCCAAAAAACATAGCAGTACATGGGGTGAGGGGATTACTCTAAACAACCACTCTTGTGTATGTCTGTATTCTTACAAGATTAAAGTATAAGTATCTATCAATCCATTAATAGTCAAAACTGAAACTCCTGGATGTTGGGAGGTGGAAGGGATGAAACTGAAGAGGACTGAACTCAGAAAAAAAAAAAAAAAAATGAAATTAACTATGATTGGAAAAAAGGGGTAAAAAAGTGATAACCATACTTTTTCTAATTCACTTTACAGCATACATCAACAACAGAAACTACGTTTCACTTTTAATACATTATGAAGCCTTATCAGCGAATTTAAACAAAATCAAAATCTCTCTAATCAGAGACACACAACAGATTTCAGCGCAAACACACACAAAATGTAACCACTTAAAATGACAAAACAAAGAGAGAAAATACTAATGATAATATCCAAAATGTTTCATACAACACAGAGACACACAGAACAGAGAAGATGCACACAAATAAATAATTAAGAAGGCCAGTAAAACAGAAAGTTTCAACACTTTCGGAAAGCATATCGTTCTCACCTACTAAATCATGTGGAACATGACATATAATGGACGCAGTTTTAAGCTCAAGCTCTGATTTTTTTCTCGCGTACTTAAAGTTTTCTCACATCTTGATATTACAACAATTTGTAACTGCTGCGCTCACAGCTAGAGCTGAAAAGATGCTCTCACAATTCACCATAAGGGGAAGGGAATAATGACTCCATCCTTACCAATCCTACTACGACTGAAATCAACAATGGACAAGGCCAGACCAAATCTAATGGACAAGGCCAGACCAAATCTAATTCTCAAGTCTGAGAGAAGCATGAAGATCCACCAGATGAAGGGAAGGTGGCAGAGATTCTGATGAATGAGCAGAAGAGCCTCAATTGATAAAACATTCGAAATCCAATACCGTTTTCAAGTGAATAAACTTTTACACTGCTAACCTAGTTCTAGTTTGCTCTCTCAGCAATCTTGTCTTTGTTCTTAATTTCAGGATCTTTTTTGATGGCAATCCAAAACAGGTTTGTGGTTAAAATAAAAGAATTTTTTATAAAAAAGGGGATTTTTCAGTGTTCTGCACACTCTTAGGGTTCATGCAAAGGGAAGTAACCAAATCAAATGAAAGCATTCCTACATGCAAATCAATTTGTGCCCACTCTTCAGTGACTGAAAGTGAAATCAGTTTATGGCTGGCTGACCTACATTTCTACTCTCAATTCATCAGGTATACCAATTCATTTGGTGCATCTGAAATAGTCATGATCATAATGCTATGTAAAATAAAATTCTGTACAAAGAGATTGGTAAGATTTACTTTTTACTAATTTTAGCCAATTCAAAAAAGTTCTGAGTTCAGTAAGCCTAATAATGTATCTCGGTCAAGCACTAGCCAACCTGAACCAGCTGTGATCCCTCCTTAGAGATAAGACTGTTCAAACTTCAATCATAATTCTTTGTACTAGATCATGGATCGTGGGCTTCAGTTAAGAAAGAAATTATGGTTTATCATTAGTTTGTAATCTAAATATATAGGAAACCCATGGTTCCTTCAAAAACAGCCCTATGGCTAGGATTCAGACGATAGTGCCAGGGAAGTCTACTCTAAGATTTTAATGAAGAATCTTACACTGTTACAGGCTCTTAACACAATGACAGAACCTCAACTTGCATGTTCTATTTATTGTATTAAAACTAAGAACATTTAATTAACATCACTATGCAAACTGGCCGTAGCTGGCAATAGTTTAACAAGGTATACAATCTTTCAAAGCAGTAAGCTCATTTCAAGTTAAAACAGCAAACATGTGCCAATATGTTATATGCTATACCAGAGCTATACAGGACAAACAAAATGTGCCTCACAGTCATACACTAACAATTTTACTCCCTAGAATCATGATTCATCATGGACTTGCCTTTTAAAAATCAAAACCTAGAGGCGATTTCAAAACTTATCTTATGAGGAGCACTTCCGCTTGAGTAGCATGTCATACACACTGAAAGTAGACATTCTTAGAACCATTACTACCAAAAACAGCCTCGTTTCATTTCTTGATGCTGAAGTGTGATTTTGCATGCTCAAAGACTAAAAACCGATAGTGCTCATAGTGTTGTTGGTCAATGAAAATATGTTCAGCAGAACAAAGAACATTCGACATCAAACAAACACGCGTAATAAATTTATGGAAACATGCACACTAAAAAAAAAAAAAAAAAAAAAATACAATCACAATCACATTGTTTAAAGCCCATTTGAGAAAATCATACATTGATACAACAGTTACTGTTCAATACTTTCCCCCCAGCTTTTGTTTCTTTCAGTTGTCAACTCAGTTTTTTAGTGTAGTAATTATTTTGACCTTGCTGATTTTCATGGACCTCTCGACATCAAACTTTTTATTTTTCCTTTTCGGTTCAATTTCTTTCTCAAGTTCTTGTACTAATACTGGAGGGAAGTTGCTACTGAAAGTAGGATAAAACTGTAGTCTTCCACAGTTCCAACAAGTGTCCATGGCTAAATGTCTCCAGTGATTTATTTTCATGTCTATTAGTTTGTTAGGACATCATTTTATTTCACTGGTATGGTTTCTTCCAACATATCTGGGCGTGAAGAAATCACTCTTTGAAGTTGAAAAAGAAAAAATACCCTATGAATACCAGACATGGAGTGAACCTCCTGTCTTCACCAGCAAATAAGAAGGAGCAATACATACCATGAAACAACATCCCTGAATTCATATTTTGGAACTGTTATGGCAATGACTAAAATTATGCAATACAAACTCATTTATCAACAACAGTATAACATAATGGTCTCTTATTCTAAAGCTCACTAAGCACAACATTCAGCACTAGAAAACGAGAAGGTAGCAGTGGCACACAACAGTGAAGACATTTCACAAAAACTCTAAAACAACAAACAAACAAAAAGCACACACACATGGAGAACAACAATTAATAAAATCAAGAACAGAATTTGGTTTTAATAGCCATCTAAATCATACTGTGGCATGGGAAACTTGTGCTCTGTGGGAAGCCAGCCCAAATCAAGGGATCTTGGAATCAACACCTTAAAACAGTAACAATTATAATCCTCTGAAAACTATAACAAAGATTTTTTCTGCAAATACATTCAGACTCTTTTTTCCTTCCTTTTTGAACCTGAAATTCAAATAAGCCTCCATCAATCTATCACCATCCAAACCTACCCACCGCATATCTCACAAAAATAGTTTTAATAACACTACGATAACATGCTTGGCCAAACTCTGTAACACTTTTGTCTTGATATCTTTAGGAGAAAAAAAAAAAGAAGAAATCCATATTACTGTTCTTTCAGGAGCCCTTAAAAAAAAAAAGAGTTTAAAATGAAAACGGAAAAGTGAACAACCCTGGTTTGTCAAAAGGCTATACAATATGCAATTAAAACAAATTACAAGATCAACGCTTCACTTCAAATTTTTAATTCAGCGAGTTACAGTATGAGTATGCTCAGAAGGAATGTTTTGCTCCCACCATGCAGTAACTACCACTAATGCCTTTTGAGGAGGGCTCTGGGACCAAACTACTGATGGAGGGTGCACACATGCCCGTCTTACTTGCACTGCGGGGGCGGAAGTTCCTGTCTCCACGACCACTTCTCTCACCTCCTCGTGAGCGGCACTCACGCGCAAAATGACCAGGCTTGCCACACTTGTAACAGCCACTATCAGAACTCATCCTGATCAGGTAATCTTCTTGGTGATAGTTTCCAATATAAACTCCACCTCTGAAACACAAAGAAAAGGGAAAGTAGCACCATCTAAGAAAAACAAAGGCAAATTAGGACTGGATAAATCGTAAAACAAATTTCTTTTCCCCTGCAACTGGTGCAAGCCGCTGCCACCTGTGCTCCCACCCCTTACACAAGTACTCTGTCATGTTGAAATCCTTCTATAAAATCCTGTCATAAAAGCTAAAAGTGTGCATCTTCGAGACATTTGAGTTATACTTAGCACACACACAAAAAGCTTAAACTGGTTTATCGACCCCCCCTCCTCCCTACTCCCCCTTTCATTCATTTATTTTTGGGTGGTGGTGGTCATTCATGGCCAATGTTACCATAACAATTTTTTTTGCTTGATGAAGTACATATATCATGAACAAATAATTCCACAAAAAGCTTACTATTCATATACGGTTTGAATTATGAGATTTAAAGCATGTAAATTTGTATAGTTCACAATGTAATATGGCCTAAACATCTTTAGAAAGTGTTGAATAAAGACTGATTAAGCCCAGAATGCCCTGACATCAGAAAGTGTGAGTGTTAATTTAGTATGGTTGCTGTCTATTCGCACAGGTCAGTGCAACATCCCATCAGATCATCGATGCACGTGGTCCATCTCACCTTACAATTTTTTTTTTTTTTTTTAACATTCCAGCAGGATGCTTGCATAATTTCAATTGGTCAATAGGTGAATTAGTTCCCGCAGGCCGCCTACGCTCTTTGCACAAATTCATACTCAAACATAGATCAGTTGCATAGGTCTATTAGTCCTGACACAGTTTGAACTGTTTGTCCTACTATTTTACTGCAAATTCTGAACACCAGTAATTTTGATCAATGGTCCTATATTTATTTTAAAAAATTATACATTTCACTAGTTACAAAGAATTAAGTATTTGAAAGAGAATATGAACAAAACCTTTGCAGTTTTCATCCTATAAAAAAAAGTTTGGCCTCTGTGATACATACATGTAACTCTTAGCCTGGCCAAATGCTATATCACACTGGCCAGTAAACTTCAGACTGATGCAGTCCATTAAAGTATATAAAATATTTCACCAAGTGGACGATATTGATTTTAACTCTCTATTCCAAGTGAGTAAGTCTGATATCACAAGAGGCAATGAAGGCAAATTGTTTGTTCGTTTTTTCTAACACTAATCTAAGGAGAAATTCGTTTGCTAACAGAGTAGTTAGCAGATGGAATTCTCTTCCGACTAACATTACTCACTGACACACTTAACTTTAAAAGCCTCCTTGATGCAGATGTAAGTTTTAAAGACATAGAATTTGATTTTGATGACTGAGACTTTTCTCATACCTATATATATGTAACAGTAACACGCTGTGTTTTACACCCCTTGAGCAATACTGACAAATAATTGACGGAGCACAAGAAAGCCGCGAGGCTATACAAGCTCCTACCTACCTACCTACCATTAACGCCTTCAAAACAGGAAATCCTAGTATATACTATACATAATATACCTGCGTGCCTGTGCACACACTTTGAATCTTAACGAAATCACGCGTCCATTTCAATGTGAAATCCAAAAACACGTGGTTTCAATAAAAAATACAGGACCTAATCTATGTCGCCGAACTTTATCCTTCGAGTGGACAGACCATCCAAAATCTTTTTACTTAACCCGATGAGTGCGATGGGCCACGATCGTGGCTTTACCGCCTAAATGCGTTGGGCCACGATCGTGGCTCAGACAAGAACCGTTATACCACCACCACTAAACATCCGGGTTGATCAGTTCACGTGACTTGCTAGTAGCCATTGTGCACCGGCAAACCTTGTCAGTCAGTTATCTCCAAGTTTTTCGTCTGTTTTGACTGAAATAATGAGTGAATCAGCGACCCAGTTTGAGCAGGAGTTGCGTGGAAATGGCACGAGTGAAAAATCAGTTGCCGAAAGCAGTAGTAACGAAAGTGAAGCAGGTGAGTTGATAAACTTTGATTATTTTGTTTGTCGAGTGATGGAACACTTGCTGCGTGCGGTTATTGGTTATCTTACATTTGTTGGTCCGCCACATGAAGGAAGGAGGGGGGGGGGGGGGGGATGGAGGGCGCAGGGTACATGGTTACTTACAGGAGTGATAGGCTTTGGCCTGATCAAACTATACTACACACAAAAAGTTAAGGATCGGTATGTGAAAACAGGTGCGTAATAAACTCAGTTCGCTACTGTTATTTATTTCTTAGTCCAGCCAAATTGTCATGAATTCTTGTTCAGCTGTAAGTGGGCGATGTTGTGTTAGTGCGAAAATTGCACGGGATTCTCTACTACTGAGCTGGGCCGCAAACGGAAAAGCGGAAACTTGCGAAAAATGACCTTGTTTTGGACCGTTCTGCCTGAACACATTGCACTTGCCAGATGGAAAAACCATTATGCACGTGCAAGCACTGCTGTTTATGTGTGAGATGCTGTCGCTGGCTTGGCTATATAAGAAGACATTCCACAAGTAGTAGGCCTGATCTGACAATGCCTCCACGACGAAAATTAAGCGAGTTGGATAGGGGACGAGCTGTTGCATGGTTCCAAGATGGTGTTCCCAAGCGAGAAGTGGCCAGGCGACTTCATGTGTCCATCTCGGTCATTGTCCGACTGATTCAACGCTTCACAGCCACTGGGATTGTCCATGAAAGACGCAGATCTGGTCGACCGAAGAAGACAACCCCACGTGACGATCGTCTCATTGAAACAAGCCCTGCAGACAAGAACAGCCTCTTCCAGCATAATTCAAAGGCAGTTCAGGGTGGCTACTAACATCAACATCAGCCAGCAGACCATACGGAACCGCCTACATGGGTTTAATCTCCGTTCTCGTCGCCCAGCAGTACGGCCACGCTTAACTCCAGCCCATAGGGCAGCACGCCGCGCCTTCTGCGCACGTCACGTGAGGTGGACACGTCAGCAATGGTCCCAGGTCCTGTTCAGTGATGAATCACGCTTCACCCTTCACCACAACGACGGCCGACGGAGGGTCTGGAGGCGCCCAGGGCAACGCTTTACTGACGCCACTGTCCAAGAAAAGGTGGCCTTTGGTGGAGGTTCTGTAATGGTCTGGGGGGCCTTCAGCCTTCACCACAGAACACCCTTGTATCATGTACAGGGTAACTTGACTGGCATCCGATACCGGGATGAGATCCTTCGACCACTGGCTGTGCCTACACTGCAGCAGATGGGACCGAGGGCTGTCTACCAGGATGACAATGCTCGCCCCCACAGCGCAAGGGTGGTCAACGACTTCCTGCAGCAGTCTGGAGTCAACAGAATGGAGTGGCCAGCATGCAGTCCCGATCTCAGCCTGATTGAGAACCTCTGGGATGAGCTGGATCGCAAAGTGAGGAGCCACCCCCCTCCCAGGGATGCCCAACACCTCTACCTGATGCTGCAGGCTGAGTGGCAGGCGCTTCCACAGAGGATCTTCACCAACCTGGTCAACTTGATGAGGACTCGCTGCGTCGAGTGCCAGAACAGCCATGGTGGTTACACGCATTACTGAGCTTTTGGGAGCATCAGTATGCCCTGTCTTGTGATTTCAATGACTTTGGGAAATCAAATTTGGATACGTACCCACTTTAATCAAATGTACACACCGAACGATTGCTCGAGATTGAAGGCAATTGTGTATCGTTATCACTAAAGAATGGAATTACATGTTGGCCAAACTTCAACGCATTGACTTTCTTATTTTGACAGTTATGAATGTTTGTGAAAGGTGATCCTTAACTTTTTGTGTGTAGCTTATAAGATCGTTTCTGGGTGATTATGTGTTTTGAAAGCACTTTAGAGATGAATAAAAGTGGTGATTTGAAGAGAACAACTTATAACTTTTGTTTGTTTTTTTAGTTTGGAAACAGTGTGGGCGTGTCACGAGTGGGCGTCTCTCCAATGAAAGCTATAGTCCTTACCCTTCCTTATATGCTAGTGATTCAGATTTTATTCTTATTTATGATTTTATGCATGACTTCATTTTTCATAGAATGAATAAGTAATGTTGTTCATATTTTTTTCTGTCTGAAAATCAGACTAATTAGTGGAAACTCAGTCAAGCTCTCTGTAACAACTCTTGCACCATTATGAAACAATGAAATGAACAGAAGACATGTGTTTTCTTGTGTGATCCAGAATCTGGAAGCACAACTGCAGAGGACAGTGATGCTGAGAGAGGAGGTCAAGAAAAAAAACTGTGCTGCTGGCCATCCTACTTGTGTGCGCTCTGGCTGGGAATGTTCTGGATGTGACGTGGGACTCTGCCCCGAGTGCTTTTCAGCCTTCCACACCAAGGCCCTAACTTTGTGTCTTTCAAGGACATGTTCTTGTTTTCTCTGAAGTTTCAAGTGTTTAGACATTCAAGCAGGAAAACTGTGGTGTTTCAAACAATGTGACTGACATTTTGGATTACCTTTTCGCCAATGTTCTGGATTACACTGTGAAGAATATCTTCAGCTGCCATCAGGGTACTGTCTTGTAATTATTTTTTTCATATTCCTCATTATCTCTAGTTTACAAAAACATATGTTTTAGCTATCAAGCTTCAAGACAAGCCTGCACAAACCCCATTTCCTTATATAGTGAAATTTGATTGTCTGGATGCTGAATCATAGGTACATCATTTGAGGCACAATTCATTATACACTGCTCAAGTCCAGAGAATTATCACCTTTCCCATGTTTCCAGCACATATTTGTCTTCATTTTATCTCCAGTCTGAAGTGTTTAGGTAGTAGTCTAGTACAGAAGAAAAACTGTCTCTCCTAACATTTGACTTACTTTTCAAATAACTTTTTCAGAAATTTTTTCTGCTTATATTTTGAGGTCAGTCTCCAAGTAGGTACCACCTACAGTATTTTCAGTTATTTCACTAGATTACAACATCTCTAGTTTCTAAAAATGTATTGGTTTGCATAACTAGTGCAAATAATATGTATGCAGAAGTCAAATTCTCAAGTGTGGTGTGTGACGAGTTTCCCGTCCTAGATTTTAACTACATTTCTTTAAAGTTTAAATTGATATACAGAGCACTGTGAGGGTTAAATTGATATACAGAGCACTGTGAGGGTTAAATCATGTGTAAATGCACATTGGACAACTTTTCCAAAACTGTTTTAGCACAGTAAGAAAACGGCAATAGCCTAACATTCTATTTATGAACCAAAGTGACCCACTTTCGCCATCTGCCAAAATGAAAACATGTGGTCCGATAAGCCTAGTCCACTCCCGTGTCACTCGCTTTTGCGTTCGGGTTTTCCGCCCAGTTCAAAACGAAAACACGGAAGACAAGATTTCAAATATTTCAAACTCAGTTCTGCAATATATATACCCCAGCTAATGTCATGTTTTCAGAAGGCATGAAACCATGAGACAATTTTACGTATGATTTATGCTAAGAACAAAAATTACGCGAACGAACCAGGAAATAGTTTCTTCGCGCTCAATGAAACTGAATCAATGGCCGACTTCTGATCAGATCACTTTGGCACGCTTTCCTACACCGCTTTGCGAGACAGTCTTCGCGTCAATATCGAGTGTAAAGAAGAAAGTAACAATTTTCTGGTTGGATAAAATGACGAAATACGCTTAAAACGAGTTAAATGCGCATCTGTCTAAACAAGGTAAATATCGTAACAAAGTCTCACCCTTCCTCACTCGACCACGCAGCTTGCGTTTTCCACCGTTCACAATTTCGTTTTGCACACGGCACTCACGGCACTGGTTGTGTACGAAAGGTGGTGCGCATGAAATCTTTGTGAAGTAAACAGGAAGTGACGCTAACTCAGATTTTGTGGTGTCATTTTAAGTTCCTATCTGTAGTTGCACATTAAGCACAAAACACTGCATTACAATCAAAGGTGTATGCAACGAGACTGATGGGAAATGCACAATTATCAGAAGATGAACATCAGCACCACATTTGGGACACAGTGCAGCCCTTGAGATACCTTGTGCCTGACGATGCATACTTTGCGAATGCATTTGTGTAAATAACGTTCATCCGTTTCCATCCAGTGGCTCATGGAACACAATACCTTCACAGATTCATGCTCATTTCCAATTTCGCGATCGGTTACATGTGTCACTAATCTGAATGGAGTGCGCATGCGCGGATACGGTGGGTTTTTATTTTTTGTCCGCTAAAAGTTTGGAAATATTTACGATTTTTATGAAGTTTCTTAACACCCATCACTACTAAATTCCTTTATCTGACCAAAGTTAGTCCCCTGATTCTGTTGATACCCTTGCTTTTTCATTTTTCGGCCCACTGAAGCCAACTTCGCCAGAAACATCCTGCTGTGTTCACGTCGTGAGTTCCCGCTGAAGCCAACTTCGCTGGAAACATCCTGCGTGTTTACGTCGTGAGTTCTCCATCTTCTTGACTTTGCTAAAGCTTTTGATAAAGTGAACCACAGCTTACTAATGCATAAAATCGACCACTATGGTGTTAGGGGTGACACAAATCGATGGATCTCCAACTTCCTACGAGACAGGAGGCAGGCCGTGGTCGTGGAGGGGAGCAGGTCCGAGTTTGTCCAAGTGAAGTCTGGGGTTCCCCAGGGCTCAGTCCTGGGCCCTTGCCTGTTCCTGGCTTACATCAATGACTTGCCAAGCCACGTATCGTCCAACGTCAGACTCTTTGCAGACGACACTACCATTGACCGCCCTATCAGGTCTGATACTGACCGCAGGATACTGCAGGAGGATTTTGACGCCCTGAGTGAGTGGGAGACTCAGTGGGACATGGAGTTCCACCCCGGCAAAAGTAGCGTCCTAACCGTCAACGAAGCCGGAAGCCGATGCCAGAGGTGGCCTACACACTCCATGGCCAGCAGCTGGAACATGTCTCCTCCACCAGGTACCTTGGGGTCACCATTCAGAGTGATGGACAATGGGACCAGCACATCACCAGCATCGCCAATAAGGCAAACCGCACACTAGGTTTTCTCTGACGAAACCTAAAAATCGGCTCCAAGCGCATCAAACAAACAGCATACAAAGCTCTGATCAGTCCAGTACTCGAATACTCAGCCTGTGTCTGTGATCCCCACGATAAGAATGACTGTGACTCTCTGGAGAAGGTCCAACGACGCGCAGCCCGCTTTGTCCTCAATCGCCACAGGAAAACTTCCAGTGTGGAACAGATGCTGCATGAGTTGAAATGCTCCCCCCATCCCCCCCCCCCCCCCCCCCCCCCCCCCGGTACAGCGCCGACGTACAGCACGCCTCTGCATGATGTACAAAATCATCAACAAACTGGTGTGCGTGCGCTGTAACCAACTGGCCCCTGCTGTGACCCGCTCCAGAAGATGCCACAGCAAACAGCTGAAGAGGATCCCCGCCAAAAATGACTACCACAATATGGCCTTCTTCCCCCGTACAGTCAGGGACTGGAACAGCCCACCAGCAGACGCCGTCCTGTCCCCCAGCCTTGGCACCTTTTCTTCAAAGGTGTCAAGTCCACAATCGACCGTCAACCCCTCCGTCAACCCCCCACCCCCCCACCCCCCGTCTTTTTTTTTTTCTTTTTTTTTTACTTATTTATTTTTCTTCTGCGCACTCTCGAAAAACGCCGATAATGGTCAAAATGTTGACCGTGGGTGTACACGGAAGAAGAAGAAGAAGAAGAATCTAAAAATTGGAACCCTAATTACAAATGCAAAATCTTTTCTTTTTTTTTTTCTTTTTTTTTTTCCACTTGCAAATCGTATTCTCAGACCAATGAGACTGGAAGCGCGAAGAGAACAATATCTGCTCTTCTCCACCCTCTTCAACTCCCCCCTCCCCCTCCCTTTCCCTTTTCGTTTTGCCTTTTTCGTTCTTTTCTTCTTCTTCTTCTTCTTCTTCTTCTCTTCTTCTTCTTTCTTTAAACTTTGTGGGCTCATTGGGGCGCCACACTGAAGAACTTTCTCAGCTTTTGTTGATTATGTGCCAAGGTTTGGGTCTGTGGAAATGTTCTCCTTGTACGCTCCGAAATATAATCAAACGGTCTTTCTTTTTTTTAAATTTGATTATCATTATTATCTATCTATCTCTGGACGGCTCCTACCCCTCCCCATCTTCCCCCTTTCTCTCCCTGGAGGATTGTTTTATTTTGGGCTATTGGATCTCTGTCCATGGCCATACCAACGTAGGGTTGTTTTTTTTTTTTGTTTTTTTTTTAAATAATGTCAGTGGATCTTCAAACAGACCAATATTCTGGTTCAAGGTTTGACGCACTTGCTTGTTGATGATAATGATCAGTATATCTGATGTTTAGCACTTTGCTGTAATACCTGATTTCCATAGCTTTCATTCTGCTCCTGAGGCTCCACCCCAAGGGCTGATTTCTTGCATGGATCCAGAACAGTGGAATAGGCCTGTATCGGTGAAACTGAGCAGGGCCCATCTCGTATTTCAGGGAGATGTTACATCAGTTGTTCTTCCACGCGTGCTTCAGTCTGAGCAGCGCTGACAGTCTTGGCTACCCTTGACGGAGAACAATTACATAACTGTAATCCTCTCCCCAATTCTGTCAGTTCAGTGATCAAAAACAATAAACAACCCCCCCCCCCCCCCCCTTTTTTTTTTTTTAACCAGTAACAACAAAAGAATATCGACAGAATCAATTGTTTTATATGCTTAAACCAATCATGATATTAAGTGGGTTTGTTCCCATCCACCATCTCTGGCGACCCGACATCCAGCTACCCCTGTCTCATCCTTGACGACCCGGCGTCCAGCTACTCACCCTGCACCTCCGGCAGAATGGGTAGTATTTTATTACAGTCACTATTTATATAGAAACAATAGAAACTTCTCTCCAGGAAAGTCTAAACGGCGTGTCAGACTAGTGTCATTCAAACTCAATGGTCATACACCCAGCCAAAAGCAAATCTATGATTATAGCTACCCGCCAAAAACACCAACTGACTCCTCTTTGCCTAAAACTTCAGTGGAATGGCACTTCTATGGAGCAGGTAGATGAGCATCGTGTTTTAGGGTTAACAATAGGTAAAGAATTGAAACGGCAATCTCATCTCAATAACGTGCCAAGATAGTCTCAAAACACCCTTTCCTGTTATCGGAATTAAAGCGCTACGTCAACAGTAATGTGCTTAAAATTTTCTTCAATGCACACATAATGTCACGTATCAATTACGCTTCAACAGTATGGGACGGGAGTAGTGACGTCCACAAAAAAAAAAGGCTGAAATCTCTCCATAGACGTGCAGCAAAGCTACTCCATCCAGCTGTATCTCTAACAACAGACAAAAAACTAAAAGCGCTGAACATACTTCCTCTGAGGAAGCAACTGGAATTCAACAAGGCATCATTTATGTTTACAATCTTGACAGATACTATGCCATGTTATATCAATGCCCTTTTTACAAGATCGAACAGCTTTTCTGGCTCGACAAAATTCCTTCTTCCCTACCCACGCATTGATCTATATAAAACAGAAAAACCTAACACAGAATAACTTTTATTCAAGACTGGCACAGCCTTTTAAACTTGAATAAAGTCAGACAAATACATAGACGAACAATCTAATAGTGGGGGAAAAAACAAGCGCAGGCCAACAACTCAACTGTCTTCTTAGTAATGACTTGGCAAAGATTTGGACTTAAGGGGGGGGGGGGGGGGGGGGGGGGGGGGGAGTTTGAAGATGGAGAAACTGGGAACATGAAATTAAGAAAATATATTACAGATATGAAAACTCTTCACTAGCTGCATAAGGGAACCATCATAATCCCATTTATTGTTTACTGTTCCCTGCCTCATTTCATTTCCAATTTTTATACAAAACAAGCCTAGCTTACTCTGGACCATATGTCTGGAACTCGCTTCCACCAAATCTACAAAATACGAATACTTTAAAACTTTTCAAGAAACATTTGCATAAACATTTTATGTCATAGTAATCTGATTATTCGATTAAAATGATTAGCACCCATTCGCAGTCTTCTGTGAACCATACTTTGAATACATCGTCTAAACATAAAACCTACTCCGTTAAAATCGCTCATCCCCACTCCCACTCTGTCTACCATCCCTTTTCTCCTCCCCTACCTACCATTCTCTCTTCCCCACCCTCCTCTGACCTCTCTCTCTGTAGTCTTGTTTGCTTGTTTGTAAGTTTCCTTCTGTTTCACCATCCCCCATCTCATTAGTACTTTTATGAATAGTTTGCTTACCACTGTAGAATTAGATTACAATGTTGCATTGTCAGTATGAATGATATGTGTTGAAATAATGTATGCATGACAAGGACAGATTGTAAGACTAGGCTTTGGCCTAAAATCTTCATCCTTGCGTATTAAAGATCAACCAGTCTCTCTCTCTCTCTCTCTCTCTCTCTCTCTCTCTCTCTCTCTCATCAAAAGATTGACCACTGACAGTAACTCAGTAACTGCAGAACTGGAAGATGATCTGCGCGCATGGGCACCTCTTATTTTGTCTCTTGACACACATACACCGTCCTCTTTTTTTTTTCAGTGGTATCATCTACAGTTACTGAATAATGTGCTTCCACTGAAACATGTTAAAAAAAATGAGAATATCAGCTTGACACTGTAGAACATCTATCACGCCAGGGTATGAACTGACTTACACAGAGGAGGAGAGGCGAACACAATAGCCTAAGGCAGTATTGCTGGAGAAGACCAGCTGTTCGTTCAGAGTGGAGAAAATGGGGAGTGGGGTTGGGTGGGGGTTAGGGGCTGTGCAGACTAAGGAATTAGAGAGAGAGAGAGAGAATAAAAGGTTTATTGTAACCAGACGACAGTGCCGTGACACAGACAAAAATTATTCAGACAGATCGAGGGTGGTGTGTTGGTGGTGGGGCGGGGCTGAGTCTGTTGCTAAGGGATTTTCAACGCCACCAAAAATATGATATGATAATAATATGAAGTCGGAGTGTTTTTTTTTTGTTTTTTGTTGTTGTTTTTTTTTTTTTTTGGGGGGGGGGGGGATTAAAGAGTGACTGTAATAAAATACTATAGCCCATAAAGATAGAAGGAGTTCTCTAGTAGAACTAATCTCCCTCCTTCCGTCTCCACACACACATGCATTGAGGAAAAAAAAAGAAAAAGACTGTCAAAGACGTTGGCATATTGATTCCACCAACACAAACGTTAGGATGGAATCGTGTTAACAACAGGGAACCGATATTGATTCCACCAACACAGACGTTAGGATGGAACTGTGTTGACAGCAGGGAACGGATATTGATTCCACCAACACAGACGTTAGGATGGAACTGTGTTAACAGCAGAGAACCGATATTGATTCCACCAACACAGACCTTAGGATGGACAGCAAAAACACCCATTTTGATGTTGGGCGCGCAGGATTCAAGCTTTCATCCTTCTGAATGCGAGCTCGACAAATCTTAAAAACACGAAGGCGTTAGGGAGCGTAAGGAGAGCAATGCATTATCTTTGATTTAGTTATTTAACTCACTCTCTCTCTCTGCACTAATCAAAACGTGTTCTTTTGTTTTAGGTGCAGGCACAATAAGAATATAATGAGCGTCCAACGTAATATATAAAATGAGTGATTGGTAAGATGTACATGGCAGCAGAGAGATTTATAGGCTGCTTTATCAAACATTGTAACTTACCAGTCGCCACCAACACTGAGAGAGTAATCAGTGGATTGATCGGTGTTACATATGCAGGCAAAAAACTCTTGGCCGCAAAGGAAGGAGTCGTTGAAGGTACCAAAGAATTAGGAATAAAGATTTGAGTAGTGAAAGAGATGTTCATATGCCGTTATGGATGGGAAAGGGGATACTGCTTGTTTATTCACACGAGGTGCTGGAGAGGAGCTCAAACTCAAGCTCCTGAATCCTATTAATGGGACGAACTCTGGTTTCTGAATCCTGTCCAGTGGAGCGAACTCTGGTTTCTGGATCGTATTTACTGGAGCTCACTTTGGTTTCTGAATCTTAGTCTTGGGGCTCACTCTGGTTTCTGAATCACATCTAGCTATGCTCATTCTAATTTCTCGATCCTGTCAAAGGCTTATCCTGTTTAGTGACGCTCACACTGGTTTAACAGGAGTCCTGAGCTTGTTCTGAATCTTAGTCCTAAGGCTCACTCTGGTTTCTGAATCACATCTAGCTATGCTCATTCAAATTTCTCAATCCTGTCAAAGGCTTATCCTGTTAAGTGACGCTCACTCTGATTTAACAGGGGTCCTGAGCTTGCATTGTCAAAGGCTGGCTTTTCTGTAGACCCCAAGGAAGCAGTTCTCAAAGACTGCTTCATTTCGCGTGACTCTGAGCTATTACTGGGATAAACAAGTACAAAGGATTGGCTGGCTTTCAATAAATGGTCGGACTAGCCAAGAAAGAACCTGCGTTTCATTAAAAAAAGCAATGAATCGACAAAAGGCGGACAGGGAGAGAACATTTCGCCGCTTCTTAGGACAACAGCCAGACACCGTTCTGCAAAAATCATGATATAAACGGAAGCATAGGTTCGTCAAGAAGAGGAGCAGTATAACAGCAGTAGTGGGGTATTTAGTCTGGCCTGGAAGATCATGAATCACTGCCAGGTGTTGGTTGCATGGGTGCTTCTGTGCCAGAAGTCATGATGTCAACTCTTTGGTCTCCTCTGGTCAGGTTAGTTACTATTCAAAATATTCACACACACACACACACACACACACACACACACACACACACACACACACATTACACACACACACACACACACACACACACACACACACACACCAAAGAGAAAGACATACAGAGAAAAGAAAATCTTTGCAAAAGTTTGGACACGAGAGATATGTTTATGATAACACTCATGGGCTGGGCCTAGAGTCAAAATGCAAGTTGATAATGAGGGTTCTATCCTCCACCAAAAATGAACACGACGGAAAACAACCAACAATGCAAGTTGGTTGGGCCTTTGATCCGTTTTGATAGGTGAGAGTATTTACTCAAATGCCCAATCGTTCAATTCTTTTAACACAAAATCCTTCTCTTTTTTTTTGTTTAAATAGATGGGAGTGTTTGCTTACGAATATCGCAACATTCTCGGATTAAAAAAAAAAGAAAAAAAAAAAAGAAGAAACTTCATTTCCTGTAGCCTGTATATGTTAAGTGTGCCTCGTAGCGTGTTCAGTCTTTTTATCTCTGATTCTCATAAATGTGTGTGTGCTATGTCTTCAAACGTAGAATTTCTTTATGCCATAAGATTTCATGTGAGAGCTTTTGAGATTTTCGCGGGTTTAAAAAAAAGTGTTTATTGACTTTCTTTTCTTTTCTTTTTTTTTTTTTTTTCTCCCTTTTTTTTTTTTTTTTTTTGGGTGGGGGGTGGGTGGGGGGACAGTCGAAGGACGTGGGGAGTCGTTAAGATGGATTCTGAACTGACTAAATCTCGGAATTCGTAGCTATAATAACATATATTACTAGCAATACATCTTCAAATTTGACCTAAATTACAACGAATCAAAATAGCTATGTCTACGGCCATTCTTAGTTGATACATAGCCAATTCTATTCGGGTTTGACGTGTCCTAATGAATGAAGTCACCGGACCAGAACCTTCAAGAAATTTGCACTTCGTTTATCGCTGTTTTGTTAAATTTCATTTGATCTCCGGGCTCCAAATTCAGCGATTGTCTTTTTTTTTCTTTCTTTTTTTCTTTTTTTTTCAAAATCGCGTTCTATAATCGTTCTTGAGCTTGTTTTATTTTGAAAGTTAAAGGCCCGATTTTAGTGGAAGAACGTTGAAAGTGATATACATTATCAAAACCTTTATTAAATCACAACGTTCAAGGTACTCTGTCTCCATCCATATGACTAATCATTTAGATTGTAAAATAGACGACCAGTCTGACTTTCATAACAGAGAAAGTTTGTTACCGAGTGATTTTAAACGTTACATGTAATATCTCGTTGACAAATACAGGCACCTGATGCATGTACAGGCGTTTATATTTCGAAGAATGTTGAAGTGACGTATTACAACGCAAGTAACTTTATCTTTTCACGTTTGACGTAACACGCGCATTTTTCTACCATGTGTTTTGTTTGTTTGTTTTGCTTATGTTCTATGAAGATAAAAAAGAATTGCACAAATTATCATACCTGTTGCTGAGATGGAAAGCGAAACCGATTCTAAGCATTTGCAGACGAGGAAACGACATATAGGCTGGTACATCCGTCTTACTTTTTTGTGAGGATAGTAGATAAGCAGTGACGTGGTTTCTTGCAACCAGAGAGACGCACACATATTGGCTGGTACATCCATTTTGTTTGTAAGGATGTTGATAAGCATTGACGTACATTTTTCTGCATCGAGAGAGAGAGAGAGAGAGAGAGATTCTTTTAACTGATGAGAATAGATGAGTACTAAGTGCGTTGATCGCATAGTTGCAACATCATTTTTTATAATGACTGAAATATTGTACACCTTCGCTTGGTATTTCTGTCATTATCTATCTGATCTACACGCAGAGAGAGAGAGAGAGAGAGAGAGAGAGAGAGAGAGAGAGAGAGAACAAAGCACATGCAACCTCCCCAAAATATCGGTTGCACATAACAGCTCTACGGCCATGAATACGCTTGGGGGCATATTACTGTCACGTCTAGCCAGTTTGATTCCCCAGGCGTCCAACATAAGAAAATGGCACTTGTGCTACCCATCATGTATTGTTGCTCTGTTGATGTCGATATATGTTGAGTCATCTCCCCCAACTCTTTTCGGATGTACCGTATCATTTACATGTAGGTATTGACGTGAAATCTGGACGATCATGAAAGCAATATTTTAACTCGTAATCTCCCTTTTATGATCCATTTCGCTTTGTAATTCATTTAGAAGGAACGTATTTTACATGCTTTATGTCATGGAGATACTCTGATTCATTTATAAGCTCAATTGCAAACACAATATATTCACATGGGTTCTTTACACACGCAAACCAAGTAGTCACAAGTGGTGGCAACCTCTGATGTTAAATTCATTTTACATGATTTTCCTAACACTTGCAATGGTTGGTAATGACATTCTATAGGCAAAAACTATTGAAACGCGAAGTTGTGTGCCTTCTCCTATGAACAGGCAGTAGTATTCTGGTGAAACTCGCATTATCTGTCCATAATGCAGTTAAGAGATATGAGCATAGGGCAATATATCTTTATGGATTTTTGAATAAAATTTCATCATGATTCATTTTGTCAATTCTTCACTTCCATGTTTGGATATCATTCAATTCAAGTTATTCAAAGTTCTGTCAACCACACAGATTATACCAGGACTGTGAATAAATTAAAATGGGTGAAAAAAAAGGGAAACAACCCTGCACGAGGAAAATACCATTTTAACATTCGTGGGAAAATACAAAGCCTGGTTAAAAGAAAAAAAAAATTAGATTCAACCATCTGAAACTGTGCCGAAAACAGCTATTCCCAAATGCATGAAATCAAATGAGATTTAATATGTTGACCTTTCGGTAAAAAATTTAAAAAGAGTATCTGGAGAAACGTGTCTGAAAAGATTCCTCATGGGATCAAAGTATAATGCTACTGTCACCTGTCACCAAGTTCAAGCATTCTGTGAGTTTGTGGTCACTGCTGAGTGCAACATCACACAGACTGCGCAATGGTACACCTTCATCTTTTCTATGCACACGTCCACATCCATCTGCTCACCAATCCAACCCCTCCTCCCCCGACACACTCACTCAAGAGCGAGCGCGCACGCACACACACACACACACACACGAGCCCAGGGCTATCATCATATGCAGAGAATGTTCAGTAGTGAACAAAGGATCTGTCTACAGAGCATGTGTGTCAATAAATGATGTGACAGCTTTATGTGTCAGCTCTAAAAACACACACACACACACACACACACACACACATACACACACGTCAACGCTGAACACACACACACACACACACACACACACACACACACACACAGAGTCAGACAGACAGACAGAGCAGAACACATACTGTAAACATACACCTATACACTCCAAATAACGTTTTTGCTTCCATAATTTTACTTCAATTTCGAAGCAAGGCATGATGTTTGAAAAAAAAAAATGCATTAAATAAGTGAATATACAAAGATTACATTTTAAACAGACAACAGTCACACTCCTTGGGCATTTATAACACCGCCATTAGATCTGTTAAAATCAAATGAAGTTCATTAACGAAATCATGAACATATCAAACTTATTTTTCAAGAAGTTTCCCTCAGAGTTTTTCCCCAACACTTTCATAAACTCTGCACCACCCCCATCCCCTCCCCAAAAAAAAAAAAGAAAGAAAGAAAGAAAAAAAAGAAAAACAAAAGAGGATACTATATATCGTATTTGTAGAAATGATAATGATTCTGTTTAACAAAAACAAATAGTAATGATCCTTTCTTGAAAATCATTTTGCACTTTTTTTTCCTCTTTTTTTGTTGAACGGAAACATATTTCAAAAATCATTTGTACAAGCCAATGGAAAAGGACATGACATTACAACAGAGAGTGCCCGTCATCAACAACATAAACATGAGTGAAAAAACAAACAAACAAAAAAAAAACCTTACCAGCAACAAAATGCAGTTAAAATAACTAGAAGCTGAACACTGGCAGCATTTAACAAAAGGAAACTGAATCTGCATTCAGATTCCACACAATAAACATTTTGAAATACTTCTACATTTCAGAATACCGGAACCAAATGATACAGTAAAAGAATGAGTCACTCAGATACATCCAGTCCACTATTTTATCCAACGGCCATGTTAACTTGGCAGTCTGACACTGTTCACAATGAACTTTGTGCAGCCTTTGGATTTAGATCTTTTCCAAATCTGAAGAATAATTAACATGTTGATGACTGAATAATTAACAACTGACCACGTATGCCTTAGTGACTAATGCCCGAATCCCAGTTTCCAATTAACAAGTTGATGACTAAATGATTAATAAATGACCATTCTTACACCTTAATGGCAACCCCCCAAACCCCAATTCCATCTCTTTTCTTTTATTACTCTTCAACCTTTTTTCCTGATGATCTAAAGAGAGAGAGAGAGAGAGAGAGGGGGGGGGGGGGGGGAAGGAGGAAGAATAAAATCAATGGCAAATATGAATGATAATTTACAGATTGGTACCTCAAAATGATTGATCACTTTTATACTACTGACTGATCCACAAACTTTGATTCATTCGTTTTTTTTTTTAGTTTTTTAGTTTTTTTTAAAAACATTTTACTTTAGATGATCTGTAGACAGTGAAGAGAGAGAGAGAGAGAGAGAGAGAGAGAGAGAGAGAGAGGGAGAAACATGCACACACTACCAAGTGAGCATGATTTCATTCATATGAATAGTCACAACTGGCTGTACTACAGACATTCACGTCATCAAATTCGCCTTTTGGTTAATGTCTGACAAGCTCCTACCATTCTTGAGCTTCTCCTCCTTTCCCACCTACAACATTTCCCCCCCTCCAAATTTCCACCCCCTTGGGATAAAAAAAAAACAACAGCAACAAAACCTTCAGCCTCACTCACAGTTTACCTTGAACCTTCCCCCCTCCTTACCCACAAATCATTCAGATTATTATGTCTTCTTCTTTCCTTTTTCCTTGTCCTATGATTAAATTTCCAAATTTAGCCTATGTGAAATTTTTGCATAAAGAGATAGTTTTTCTTTTAAGATCACTCGGAGCTCTATCTGATCTAATCTCAATTTTGCATATGAAACTATTTTCTAAAGATCACTGGGTTATCTATCGGTATAGCGCCGTCAAATCTGACCTTATGCGGTCAACAGCACAGTTCTCCTTTTCCACCTGTCTTCTTTTTTCTTCCTTTTCTTTTTAACAGTAAGATAATTGTTTTATCAAATCTATCAATATTAAGCTGTCAAATCTTACCTTACACAGCCGAATGCACAGATTCCTTTTTCGGTTAAAAAAAAGAAGTTGTATAACAACAGCAACAACAAAAGATTCAACAACACTGATGATAACAGTGCAAATACATAGAGAATATAAATGGTAATAGGATAGCATAACAGCATGGGAGGCTTGGGGGGGTGGGGTGGGGTGGGGGGTGGGGACGACAGAGAGAGAGAGAGAGAGAGAGAGGAGGAATTCATTCACACACACACAGGCCGATTAATCCCACTACATCATTACTGAAATCAACTCAACAAAATCTATCATAAACTGATGATAAAACATAATGTAAAACAATTTTTTTCTACTTACCTGCAAAAATGAACAAAACCCAGGAATACGAGCTTATGTGCTACCTATACTTGTATTCTACCACAAACATATCAGCTGGGTCTTATTTCAAGTTTGCCAGTTCATCCTCTCATTTTAATGTTTTTGTCTCCTGGTTTTTTTTTTCGTTTGCCAAATTCTGCCAGCCCCACCCCCTCTCCTCCCCTCCCTCATTTTCCATGCGTTTTTGTTTGCTCTTTCTTATTTTTCACGAACCATTACAGCTGCTGTATAGCTGCAGTACCTATTGTACTATAATCCCAATAGGCAAAATAGTTAAAACACTGGATTCTCACTCTATGGCTTGCAGGTTCCAGTGTTCCAGTCCTGGTAGTGCCTGCTAGATAAGCAAGGCAGCATTTTTTGTTCCTTCTGATCTAACGTATTTCTGGTAGATTAACAATGCAGCATTTTTTGGTCTTTCTTATCTAACATATTCCTGCCAGATCAACAACGCAGTATTTTTTGTTCTTTCTGATCTAACATATTTCTGGAAGATTAACAACACAGTATTTTTTGTTCTTTCTGATCTAACATACTAACAGCTGTGGTACTCCCTGAAAACCTATTTGAGTGTACATCCACAAAACATGAACATCTTCAGCATGCACCATCCCCCCCCTCCCCCCCCCCCCCAAAAAAAAAAAGAAAGAGGAGTATAAACATAACAGAACAAAGGAAATTTCAGAATTTCCATTCATAACTGGAACATCCCCCCAGGACCCCCCACAGGAATGGGGTAATGATATGATAAAAGTAAACACTGAAACAAAGTTGTGTGTATGTACAACTGTCACTCCCCATTCAGTCTTAAATGTACAGCCAACCCAAATCAAAATATGACTCAAAAGTATGTTTAGCAAGCCTTCCACCTGCCTTTCACCTTAAAATATTGTGTCTGAACTTCACAGGGACTTGTATCACAAAGACCCTTTTAATAAATAACACACACACACACACAACACCACACACACACACACACACACACTCACACACACACTGTTTCTCTCTTCTTCTCACCGACGTGTCAACCTCATGACCATAATATTCGTATTCTGAATCTTCAAAATAAGTCATTATACATAATAATCAAAGACAATGTATTATGCATGACACTTATTCATCATTTTGAGAGTAACTATACAAAGACATGAAAAGTGTCATATTTCATGTATAAAAGACTTAAAGAGTCTGCTATACCCTTTCCTACTCTACACCAAGGACTGACTAACAATCTCCTTATAGTTTCAAAACCAAGTGACTGAGGGTAGAAAATGAAGCAAAATTTAGAAAGAGAGGGGGTTAGTTACCGCCAAGAACATAGACAAAGTACAGGACAAAACACAATGCATTTCGAACTCTTGAATCTTCTTCAGGCAAAAACAAATAACGTTTAGTACAGTGAAAACGAAGAATAAGAAACCACTTATCTTCTCATATTCGGCGCAAGATCAAAAACCTCAAAATACTTAAAAAACAAAAAAAATATCTTGCCTTCCATAGGATGTCTTCATGAGGACTGCGGTGGAATTGCGGTGAATCTTGAGAATCTTACATTGACGATAGAAGCTCGAATCCAGAAAAATAAGTTTCTCAATGGAGAGAGTCCTAACCGAAAAGATTCACAAAATTACCAAATAATTCATATCATACATTCCTTTTTCAAAAAGACACATGGCGTTTATTCAATATAACCCCCTCTCATTAAGTGTCAGAAATCCTGAGGAATCTAGAACAGTAACTTTACCCACTCACTCCTGAAAAACTCTTTTACCTTATTATCTTTTGAAAGCAATTAATTCTTTAATACAGGCAGGAAATGTGTATTAAACAGCAGTTCAATGGATAGAGTATTTGTTTGCAACCTTACTTGATATGAAGGGGAAAAAAAATCGAAACAGTGCACTAACAAAGTGTTACATCAAAATATAATGAAAACAAGAATCCCCGGTGCACACATTCATGCTCCCTTACACCTGTACAAGATCTCAAATGCATTCACACAGATATGCTATACATTCACCAATATGAACAATATACACAAGTGCCTGGCTATTCTTAGACAGATTAGTACAATCCAATCTACGACATGCACTGAAGTTGTTGCATCTGCCATGGCACAGCCACAGCAGATGCAGTGGGGGAAAAAAACCAAGATAACAGAAATAAACAAGTAAAAAAATAAAGAAAAAACACAAACAAGAGGAAAAACATGAAACCAGAAATCAAGACTGAAGATGATAAACAAGGAACCCAACCTCCAAACCCTCTACACCATTTATATTGCTTCAGTTGAAATTTACTATAAAAAAAAACAAAAAAACAACTGAACTTGTTCTATGTCCCCGGCTGCAAGAGAAGTGTAAAGTTTTTTGGTGTTTTTTTTGGCAGAGTACCTTCTGTAGTCATATTGTCTACGAGTCTTAAGCTGCCCAAATCCCCACATCCATATCCACCCACGACTCCAGACATACCTTTATCCACCCACGACTCCAGACATACCTTTACCCACCCATGACTCCAGATATACCTTTATCCACCCAAGACTCCAGGCATACCCTTATCCACCCATGACTCCAGACATACCCTTATCCACCCATGACTCCAGACATACCTTTATTCACCAAAGACTCCAGGCATACCCATACCCACCCATGACTCCAGACATACCCTTATCTACCCATGACTCCAGACATACCCTTATCTACCCATGACTCCAGGCATACCTGTATCCACCCATGACTCCAGACATACTTTTATTCACCCATGACTCCAGGCATACCCTTATCTACCCATGACTCCAAACATACCCATATCCATCCAAGACTCCAGGCATACCCATATCCATCCATGACTCCAGACATACCCTTATCTACCCATGACTCCAGACATACCCATATCCATCCAAGACTCCAGGCATACCCATATCCACCCAAGACTCCAGGCATACCCATATCCACCCAAGACTCCAAGCATTCCCATATCTACCCATGACTTTGGGCATGACATATCTAATTACGACCCCAGGCATACCTGTATCCACCATGACTTGAGGTAGGTCCACATCCATCCATATGATCATGAAAGTAACCTGCAGAACATGATGCTCTTGGATTCTGATATTCACACACCATTTCTGGGTACAAAAAAAATCCCACCTTCATTGACTCTCTGCCATGTTGGGTCGCTTCTCACTTGAGTGTATGTGTGTGTGTGTGTGTGTGTGCGCGCACGTGCATGCACATACATGCATGTGTATATGCACATGTACTCACATTTAAGCATTTGTGCATGAGAATAAATGTATACATGCAGGCCTATGACCACAAAACCATTACAAGAATATGACGAAGAGATTAAATTCATTTTTCCTATTTCAGTTCTTTCCCTTTTCCCACTCGCCACCATTCCAGTTACTTCCCTTTTCCCACTCACTTCCATTTTCTTTTGGATTTTTCTGTTCACATTCTCTATATACACCGATGATTTCATCCACAGGGATTAATGTCTCACACAGCTGTCTTGAGAAGGTACAACTGTACAGATACATGAGACACTGACCACAAACACTGACATACAATACCAAGAGTAAGGCACAGCTTATGTCCAAAAACCCCAACCTGATATCTAATGGAAACAATGAAGAAACAGTACACCAAGATCAGAATGGTCTTTGTAGTGATACACAGCTGTGTCCACTTTAGACAACTTCTACAAATAATTCATTTTGACAATTTGCCCCTGATTTTGAAAAATGTGTGACAGAAAACATGAAAAAAAAAGTCCTATTTACCCTGCACACAAACGTAACATAGCGAAGCTGGGTTTTGTTTTCGCTCTTTTTGGTCTGTTCTCATGATAACTTGAAAACATTCTGGCAGATCAAAGTCTTATTTAGCAACATCATTTGTTGGGTGAATATGCAGAAACAATTCAAGGCTGAGGTTCCTAGGTGCCAAAGGTAAATGAAACAAGCAAAAAGCAAACATCGGCACAGTAAGCCTACCCCTTTAAGACTTCGTTTTTGCTAATGTATTGTCTGTGTGCCTGTGAATCTATTGAATTTGCATTTTTATTACAACAAACTGCTCCCAAAGCAATGAGCACACTGCATCTAGGACCTTCATTTCATCAGCCATAGCAGGCAGTACTTAGAGAACACTGAAACAGACTGCCGAGCCGAAACATGAATAAACACACAAAACAGGGAACAAGTTCATGCTTATTCAATTAATACACAACACAAAATCTACATCTGAATGTACGACAAATATACCTTATTCAGGTGTCATAAACACAGAACAATGCTCCGCAGATTGCAGCCAGCATGACAATGATTCTTCTGTTGGCTGCAGACTGGTTAGTATGGGTCGTCTGTGATGTCTGAACATGATGTCTTTGTGGAACATTCACTCGTCTGTTTCGCTGTTGTGTATTGATTAAACCTTACTTTGCAGCCTGTTCCATGTGTTTCTTTGTATTCCGGCTTTTTTTTCCTTTTTCAAATATGAAAATTTGCTCCCTTAATACTCTAAGATTTAAAAAAGAAAAGAACAGAAAGACTGAGCACATATACAAGACACGCACATGTAAAGGAGGGGTAAGTCTCCTGAATCCCTGTCATAAAATGAACAAAGAAAGAAACAAACAAATGCACAAGGTTTTGTCAAACTGCTCCTGCCTTCCCCAAAAGGTCTTGCTTCCTTCAAGTGAAAGTAAATGTATTTCGAAAAACTGAAGAATGGGAGGAAAACCAAGCCAACAGGGAAACTCGGCAGTTACATTTGTTTGTCTCTTTGTTTGCTTTTTTTCTTTTCCTTTTTTGTTTTCTTGGGGGGTGGGGGGCTGGGGTGTGTTTAAATCATTTCAGGAACAAACAAAAAACAAACAAACTAACAAAACATAACAGGACAACATCCACATTCAATGAGCTATAATGAAACAAAAGATCAGCCGTGTAGTAATGTTATCCATTAAATGTGAAAATAACAGACAATAAAGGATTTGAACCTTGCTTGCAGAGATTTTTTTTCATCTTATCAAAGGGGGGTAAAAATAAGACCTGTGACCCCAAAATTTACTGAAGATTTTCTCTTTTGCATGTACAGTATTTGTCTGAAGAGTAGAGTCCTATAGAACCATCTTTGCTCTTCACGGAATGTGTACTGAAAAATTTCTTCATGAACAGCTCACGATGACTTGCCTTTAAGCTTAAATATTCATATAGGGATCATAGCACGACAGTTTTAATATTGCCCCATCCATTGTGAAACTTGAAACCAATACACACAAAAAGAGAGAAACTCCCTCTCCATTAACTCTAAATACACGTTATGACATTTCATTCGTAGTTCTTTCTGGTAAAGTGGTATTTTAAATGTCTTTTTCACAAAAGTGTTCCAAATACACATGGAGGCACAGGTCTAAACTGTATGTTCAATTTTTGTACTACGATAGCCATCAGCCAAAATATGGAAGTTGTCAGCCAAACTATGTTACTGTAATTGTATTTCAATCTGTATGGAAAACTTTTCCATGTATCTCCTTGAAAACATCACAATCAAGTTTAGTCAACTAATTATGAATGCTCTGCATCTCAGTCTGTTGAAATGACTGGCATTTCAGAGTGCAGGCATAACTGTCATGCTGTCACATTTTCAAGCACTTAATTCTCCATCAGTTTCCGTATGCTTACATGAATCATGCGTCACATTTTCAAGCCTAATTCTCATCAGTTTCCGTATGCTTACATGAATCATGCTGTCACAGTCTGAGTGTAATTTTCTTAGAGTTTACGTATGTTCATTAGTGTCATGCTCTTCTACCTTCAACAACGTGTCTGAAGATGCACTCACAGCCGAGCAGTTTGCATCAAGGTAATGTACCATTGTTTGCACCTAAGCTGTTTACCATGTGACATTTCTCTTCTGGATTTGAGTTATGCCATGTTTGCTAAATGTGACTCATTCTAAACTGTCTTGTCTGAGATCAACAAACAAACAAACTGAAAAAAAGGTGTATACATCCATCTATAAGTGTCATCCATCAATAACTGATGATAACTTGATCAAATTTTTTTAAAACTTTTTTTTGGCCATAAATTGTTGCAAACCAATATTTCACAGTTTCTGAAACCAAACCATTGCTTAACTCAGTATGTTTTATCAATGTCCATCACCAAAAGTGGTTCTTTTTTCATCCCTCTTACATGTTATTCTGCCAAAGCACCTCATGGTGATTTCCCATCATGCATCTAGCTTTGGCTACACACCCACCATGAGTGAAACTTCCCGCCTATGTCAACGTTAAACCAACAATATTGATTTAAAGAATGGTGCTAATCTTAACGTCACACAGTTACAGTATTCTGAGTAATAGAAAAGTACACATATTTTCAATACAATGAACACTTCCCTGCAACATCGGCAAAAGCTACAGGCTTAAGAACTGTAAAGAGGCTAACACACAAATGTCTCTTTCAACCTTAGACCTGATAACGCTTGGTCCATACTCAATCATGTTTTTTTCTGGTATTTAAACAGATACGGCAAAATGATTAAAATACAACAATAAAATGATGAAGGGAAAAAAGTGCAGAAGGAGATTTACACTGGCAGAGACAAAAGCAGTTTAAAAACTACACAGCACACCAGTTGCCAACATACTATGACCACTGAAATAAGATGTGAGGAGCTGATGTTGAAACTCACCGGAGTATGAATGACAAAGCTGTATCATGATAGTAGCCGAGTTTATATAAATATATTTCTCCCAAGGCCATGGAATTTTGGCATCAGTTTGCTTAACTACATGAAGCACAGTTTTTGTCTCTATGGGAGTGGGAGATGGGGGGAGGGAGAGAGAGGGAGAGCGAGCGAGAGAGAGAGAGAGAGAGAGAGAGCAAGTCTAGTATGGACAAACTAATGCTTTTGTGTCCGTGTCTGTGTGTGTGTGTGTCTGTGTGCATGTGTGTGTGTGTGTGTGTGTGTGTGTGTGTGAGTGTGCGTGTGTGAGTGTGCGTGTGTTTTTGTGCGTGTATGTTTGTAAGCATGTGTGCGCGTGCATGTGTGTGTGCATGTGTGTGTGATATGATCACACATTCCCATCAAGTATGTGCACAAATATAAAAATGCATACACAACTGGTTCGTGATGTGCTACCTTGTGCAAGTATAATGAATGTCTATGCAGCATTCAACATTCCGCCATCAAACAATGTTCAGCAACTAAATAAAACTGAAGCGAGCTACCTCAAATGTTGTGCTTCCTCAAACACCTGCAAGCATAATGATCTATGAATCCTTTTTCAAACGCTACTTGTCACACAATCCACAGCGCAGAAATTAATCTGCTACCGACTACCTGAAATGGAAGACATACTCTTTATACCTTTTGCCTTCTCCTCTATCAATAGGTCCTGACTAGATCAGCGTGTATAACCACGATTGCGTAAACGCATTTTGTGCCAACAGTAACATCAGCTTGTTACTGTTGACAGCCAAGAACTAGTAACAGCTAATACAGTATCTGAAAGGACGCGCAGCAGGATACAGAAGACCACAGGTTTAAAACCACTCATATGTCAGCTCTCTCTCTCTCTCTTCTACACACACACACGCACATACGCACATACGCACACCACACACACACACCACACACACGCACTTACACTGCAGACACATCAACAAATGACAGAGGAGAAAAAAAATCTGAGTTACCTTTTTTTTTTCACAGAATACACTATGACATCTGCCTCAAATCACTTTGTGTTGTGATAAACTCTGATGTCTCCAAAATTACCAATTCACAAATGAATCATTTTTCCTTTCTTCTTATACATCATACTTCCAAATGAGACAACAGACAGCAACCATGCAAGTGAGACTAAATATTGCACACACCAAAAAAACACTGACAAGGAGTATGCTAGCATGTACTTTCTTTACACTGTAAATAACGGATAATCAGTTTTTTAACAGATGCTGCTGTGAACATTGGCATTCTTAGAAACCTACTAATCTATGAATAAAACGTCAAAACCATAACTAGAAAACAAAACAAAAAAAAGACCCCCAAAAACAAAACAAAAAAACCAGTGTCTGTGAATCTCAAACTGTTTTTAAAGCTATCAAATGCTGGAATGTTTTTACGTTAGTATTGTCCCAAACACCTCTGGCATTTTCTTAACATATTCCTTCTCACTGTAACAGAGCCATATGGTCACGACTGTTGCTTCTTTATGCAACCTTGTATTTTTGTTGTCCAACATTACTGCATTCAGTTTCTACATGCTACACGAGACGATTGTTTCGTGCCTTATGATATCAACCTTGAGTTAACTAAACATGCCCAAAAATCATTCTTTAAAATACAAATCATCTATCTATGATGATTTTACAAAAATACTAACATGATAACAGCTACATAAGATATGATGATAATCATTGCGCATATTTTTTCTCTTTTTTTTGGTTTGACTAGATAGGATGGCACCTTAATTTTGCACCGATTCAGATCCGTTTTATCAGGTAAAACTTGCGTACAGTTGAGAGACAGTTTAACAACACAAAAATTGATATACCTTCTGTTCACACATGCTCATGATGGGATACATTATACTCCATTTCTCTCCCCACACACATGTTGTGGCATGAGTTTTATTTGTTTGTTTCTTCGTTTTAATGACATCAAGTAATATACAACCTGCTACACTATACATGATGGCAGCATACTGTACAAACCTGCCAGTGCAGAAAAGTTGCTTGCTTTTATTTTTTGATAGCTTGTGTTGTATCTTGCTTTGTTCTGTTCATCTCACCACAAACCTTGCATTTCTTTTGTGAGGTTGGGGGGGGGGGGGGGGGGGGAGTGTGTAGTTCGGGTTTTCATGGGAACCTGTTACAAAGGAATCCAAATTCATCCATTCAAACATTATTATCAGTTGAGTTTTTTTTCAAACCTGTACAAAAACCAGGGTTCCAAGGCTCCTGCACCCACCATCAGAAATCACAATTCAATGATTTGCATGGCTGCAAGTGGGGTCTGGGCCTCAGCCTGAAGCCCTCCTACAGCTGGCGGCACACACACACACACTGTTGTTCATCCGTCGAATCTACACACACACACACACTGTTGTTCATTCATCAAATACACATACACACACACACTGTTGTTCAACTGTCAAATACACACACACACTGTTGTTCATCCGTCAAATACACACACACACTGTTGTTCATCCACTGAATGTATACACACACACACACACACACACACACACACACTGTTGTTGTTCATCCGTTGAATCTACACACACACACACACACACACACACACACACACACACAACACACTGTTGTTCATCCATTGAATCTACACACACACACACACACACAAAACAGTGCAAGCACATCACCAGTACAATTTCTCCATCCTGAATCTTCTTGAAAACAAAACAAAAAAAAAAGCTTGAGCCAGGCCTCAGACAAATCCCACAGGCTTCCATGGTTTTACCATCACATCCTTCAAATATGCACACATAACAGAAAAGCAAGAGGTGTATATCAATATCTGTCCTTATGATCATCACCCAGCACATTGTAAAGAGGTCAACACTATCACTGGACACAGCATCAACTTGGGTCAACTGAACAGCGGCTCTGTTTCCCGGCATGGAATGTATTATTTGTGTGTGTGCTGCTTTTCGGTATTTATACTGTTTGAAACACATTCATAACAGTAAATCATATTCAGTTAACGACACTATGTTCTGAGGCAGAGAATAATTTGAAAATTTTCCGTGACCCATAATACCTATACGGCGGATTTCCACTGACCAGATCGGATTCTATTGACCTTTGGTTAAAAACAGTTTTTAACGGTATCTGAGCACATAAACACATGGGATCCTGGATGAAGGAGTTTCATGTATGTCTTTCAGAAGCAGACACGCACTTTTCTTCATTGACCTTGGCTCTTTAACATGGCAAACAAGTGGAAGAGGCCATGAACAGGCTTGTTTTCTCCAAAGTATTTTATCATTTTTTTTTCAATTTTGTTCAAACATGGGTTAATGGCCAAAACAAGAAGTGAAAAGTTATTAGATTACACAGGTAAAGTGAAGTGCGATACCTACACATGGGCTTTTACTTCCATAATTTCATATTTGGCGGGAAAAATACCAAGAAAATCACATTCTCATTAAGAAAAAATTGTCACCTGATCAGCGTTTACCAGCGTAAAGAAAACTGGGCAGCTGATCCGATAGACCCATTTTTTCCCTCCCATCTGCCAAGGACAATTCTCTGCCCTAAGGACCTTGTCACGCCCACCATTTGTTGCTGTCAAACAAGAGCTCACGCACTCCCATGTTAACAAGCACTCACTCTTGAATCAACCTGCTAAAAGAAACCGAGCATTTCAACTTTCAGATAATACTTGGATCATCATTTGCATTTTCACTGAGTTATGAACATTAATGTGGTAGGAACACTGAGACAGCCATCATTTGTGTACAGATGACATACTTATGGGACCGATTTCACCACCCAGCACTGAGACAGTGTGCTATCATGACGCGCTATTCATTGCTATGCATCATCTCTCCCATGGATTTCATACATATACATACACTTGTTGGGTTATTTCAACTAAACCACAACAGTTGGACACAAAGATAACCACACTTGCTGCAATTCTCTACACATAGTGACCACTTTTCTGGCAAGATAGTGTTTTTGACCTTCACTGCTAAGAAACTGCTAAAACGTTTTACTAACTTCCAAGAAAAGGCTACATGTATACTTCAGCTGACATCAAATCGAACCACAACAACATCCCCCACAGTGGACCGAGTCCAGGATTGACGCCCAAACGACAGAACAGACAACACAGGTGAGGAGATCTTCAACTGGACAGCGTACGGGCGACACGGAGCTGACGAGGATCACGCCGAGGACTCGTTCTGCACGGCTCTGTCCTTCCGGAGCTCCTTCATGCGCTGCACGATGATGCGCTTCATGACGCGGTACTTGTACTGCAGCTGGGTGATGGCCTCGCTCTCCTCGCGGTCCAGCACCACCATGAAGTTCTTCAGCTCTGGGGCGCTGAAAGCGTCCCACTGGAAAAATAAACAAACTGGATTTAAATGTGCAGATCCTTGACAATTGCTCTTTGATCTGGGAAAACACAGACAAAACGACACATGGCAGTAATCCACTGTCTTCTCTAGTGGGTTTCCTCATGATGACTTTATATTGATTGTTTTTATGGACTACAGGCTTATGATGCAGTGAAAATCCTACATGTATACATATGTGACAGGGACTACAGGCATATGATGTAGTGAATATTCTACATGTATACACATGTGACAGGGGCTCAGCCACCAATCAGTATCCAACAGGCTCTGACCCAGAACAAGCAAGGGAGAGGAAGAGGTGACGACCCAGAAACGTCTAGAGCGTGTGTGCGTGCGTGCGTGCGTGCGTGTGTGTGTGTGTGTGTGTGTGTCTGTTGTTTCTTGTCTCATCTTCAGTGGCACTGTACCTATCCACAGCCTGGCCAGGCCTGCCACAGCCCTGGCACTGGCAATCCACAGGGAGCTGTCAATGTCGAGTCACCATAAGGCAACCCACCAGAGAAAACACTGCACTGCTGCAGAGTCGCTTCTGTGGTGTCTGTTCTGATCCAATATAGGCCCGACACCCCTTACTAAGCCCCTACTGATGACAACATTTGCTTAGTCACAGAACCAGTGTCAGTGAACTCTCCCTCCCTCCTGGGGGCACCGCCATGTCCACCCAGTGACAGTCCCCATGCAGTTGCTGATATCGGTGACTCCGACAGAACCTTACCAAGGGTACAGACACTGAGAGGAAACTGAAACCCTGGTCACCACACGGCAGGGTATGAAGGGCAACAGAAATGAGACATTTTTTAAAACTGATCAATTAGAATTAACTCTCTTGATAAGCGTGCGCCCATTAGCGCCCAACCGGACATCACACAGCCAAAAGGCTGAGCGCCTGCCAGCGCCCGGTAAAACATGTGGCAACAATGGGCGCCGCCATGTTTCTTGTAGAAAAGGAAGTCTTGCATTTTTATGAATTTTTAAAGTTCTGTGGTCGAAATGCTGTTTTTCACCATGGCTAACCTTGATTTCTGCCGTTCTGTAATGAGATTTAGTAATGAAGATACTGTGATTTGTAGGATTTACGGCATAAGACTTAGTGAAAGTGCTGGGTAATGAAGCTTAGAGTGGCCTAGATTTCGACTGGGATGAGGTTCCAGATATGATAAACAACGATTCGGAAGAAATTTCTGAAGAAGTTTTTTCCCCCCGAGTAAATGCCTCATGTGACATTCTTCAAACTTATGATATAGCAACATATATATTTGTAGGAATTTTTTTAATTATTTTCATTTCGGCGTAACTAAGCTCAGGTCAGTGCATACTGAAGAGGGTTAAGATGATGCTACAGATATCTATTTTGGTCTCAGTTTGCATGACAGGACTATGCTTTATGGTTACTTTCATAACATAACCCAGTGTCAGCCAAGTCTGAGAGATCCAAACACTTGCAGCGTTGGTCAGAAAACTGAGCAACACTCTCAGAGATGCATCCATTCAGTGGATGAAACTCAACTGTGGTCCCAGTCCTCCCAACTGAGCCCAGAAGCAAACTCAACTGTGGGTAGGAGACGTTTGGCTGATGGACAGTTGTTGATGAGGGCAGAACGGCCTGAATAAGTAATGCAGAGGTAACCAGTAATAAACAATACTAGGTTACAAAGGCAATACCCAAACACTGAAGTTACAGTTTTGAAGTTCCCCAGTGGCATTTTCGTGAGCCTTTCTGCGCACCTGTGTTTTAAAAACCTCATACTTCCGCTGTCCTACTTCTATTATATGAAATTTACGACAAAACAAAACACGTGCAGTGATGTATAGCACAATACAATTGTGATACACTAAAAAACAAAACATTGAAATTAACTGCAACGACATCCACAAGGCATACATGCATCACCCCTCCCTCCTCTTTTATCCCTTAAAAACCTTCCTCTCCACACTTAGCTCCACCACACCCCTTCCCTCCTCCACACCCCCTTCCCTTCCTCCACACTTACTCCTCCACACCCCCTTCCCTTCCTCCACACTTAGCTCCTCCACACCCCCTTCCCTTCCTCCACACCCCCTTCCCTTCCTCCACACTTAGCTCCTCCACACCCCCTTCCCTTCCTCTACACCCCCTTCCCTTCCTCCACACTTAGCTCCTCCACACCCCTTTCCCTTCCTCCACACTTAGCTCCTCCACACCCCCTTCCCTTCCTCCACACTTAGCTCCTCCACACCCCCTTCCCTTCCTCCACACTTAGCTCCTCCACACCCCCTTCCCTTCCTCCACACTTAGCTCCTCCACCCCCCCTTCCCTTCCTCCACACCCCCTTCCCTTCCTCCACACTTAGCTCCTCTACACCCCCTTCCCTTCCTCCACACTTAGCTCCTCCACACCCCCCTTCCCTTACTCTCCACACCCCTTCCCTTCCTCCACACTTAGCTCCTCCACATCCCCTTCCCTTCCTCCACACTTAGCTCCTCCACACCCCATCCCTTCTCCAACCCCCTTCCCATTCCTCCACAACTTAGCAATCTTCCACAACACCCTTCCATTCCTCTACACCCCTTCCCTTCCTCCACACTTAGCTCCTCCACACACCTTCCCTTCCTCCACACTTAGCTCCTCCACACCCCCTTCCCTTCCTCCACACTTAGCTCCTCCACACCCCCTTCCCTTCCTCCACACTTAGCTCCTCCACACCCCCTTCCCTTCCTCCACACTTAGCTCCTCCACCCCCCCTTCCCTTCCTCCACACCCCCTTCCCTTCCTCCACACTTAGCTCCTCCACACCCCCTTCCTTCCTCCACACTTAGCTCCTCCACACCCCCTTCCCTTCCTCCACACTTAGCTCCTCCACACCCCTTCCCTTCCTCCACACTTAGCTCCTCCACATCCCCTTCCCTTCCTCCACACTTAGCTCCTCCACACCCCGAAGAAAACGCTTACCACAATTTCCCCCGTCTCATTTTCCTGAAGAACCAGGCGATAGTGCTTGATGCAATCCGTTTTCCATGACAACAATGCCAGCAGAGGAAAGTCTTTGTCTGCCAGACGTCGCAATTTGACTGCAAAACATACGGTATGCAAATTTGGGGAAATTCATTTTTTCGTTACTGAGCTGCAAAAATACTTGCTGAGATCCAATTACTGCAAAAATACGTATGCAATTGGGAATTATTTTTCTTACTGAGCGACAACAATACAGTGGACAAATAACAACAAATAAGAATAGCAATGATTTTATATTACCAGTCGACATACATATGAACATGGTGGACACAATATCACACTGAAAGAAAGAATAGCAATGATTTTATATTACCAGTCCAACATACATATGAACATGGTCGACACAATATCACACTGAAAGAAAGAATAGCAATGATTTTATATTACCAGTCTGACATACATATGAACATGGTTGACACAATATCACACTGAAAGAAAGAATAGCAATGATTTTATATTACCAGTCAGACATACATATGAACATGGTTGACACAATATCACGCTGAAAGCAAAATAAATACAAAAGATTCTCTTTCACATATTTATATCCATTTAAGGAATAAATTGCCACAAAATCATGATCAAGCTCATCCATAAAAAGACACAAAAACACAACACAGCACACATGTGCAAAGAACTTGCACATCACATCATGCAATACACAGTGTCAAAGATATCATACAGGACTGCTCTAAAGGCAGGTGAAGACAGTGCTTCTCTGGGTCCTCCACAGCACCTTCGGGTGTTTCTTTTTCTTCACAGTGTCAAAGATATCATTGTGAAAATCCTCAAGTCATGAATTACGTGCTCAAGTTACATGACAGCAAAAAAGTGTCTTAAGGGACAAACAATTACCAGATATGTATTTCCTACACTGTTAATTCAACATGGAGCAACCTCTCCAGGTTACGAGCAATGCTTCAATTTAAAGCCTATTAATTCAACGTGACACAAACAATTCTAATTAGAAAGATTACCTCATTCTTTTTATCTAGTACTTCACAATAAATCTTGAAAAAAAAAACAATAACAAAAAGACAAAAACAGCACTGAACAATAAACTGAATAAATGATATTTGGCAAAAACTCTTACAGTGAAAAAAAAAAAAAGTATTATCTGATTAAAAAAAAAAAAAAGACAGACAGAATGCAAATAACTAAAAACAAGCAATGAACTTGATTCAAATAACAACACAGAGTAGTAAAGTCCACATCCATACCCAGTTTGTTTTTCTCATTGAACTCCTGTTCGTACATGGCAAACTTGCGGGGGTTGTCCACGATGTGGAACTTCTTCAACAAGCTGGTGATCACCTCCCTGGTTGTTGTCTTACTGTAAACATTCAAACAAACTTACGATCATAATCACTGCACAAAAAAAAAAAAAAAAAAAAAAAAAAAAAAAAAAAATCCTTTTTTTTTTTTTCCCATTTCACAACTGACTGTTTATCATGCGAGTTACTGACCCCAATATCAACAGTAAAATCTCTTTTTTTTAAAGAATCTGATTTGTGAGATATGTTGAGCAGTTTAAAGCAGGTCTTGTGTAATCAATGAGCATGAATGGAATCCCTGATACTTTAATAAAAGTCTCTTTTTTTTTTTAAAAGTGCTAGTTAGTTAGTTAGTTAGTTATAAAGGACAAGCCCTTTCCACCATAAAGAGGTGATATCAGAGCTATACACTGAGGGTCATTATATCACTCGAGTTATACAAACACATATGCAGATCTGCAACCTTAAAATGTAAAAAAAAAACCCAACTAAATCTTATAAAACATGTTCACATCTCTTAATGCAATAAATTGTAATCACAGTGGCAAGATCAAAAAGATAATGACTTTGAGTATTTTGATACATGAAACATGCCTGTGGTGATATTACAAATGAAATTAAAATTTCACATTTCTCTTCACCAGATGTGCGGTTTTCGCTCTTTTTCCCCCTCCGATTCCATGTATAATTTACTCTTTAAAGAGAGGTTTATGCATCCTGAAAAGAGACTTGACATATTCTACATATCAAATTAAATAAATCATTTTTTTTTAAGATAATGAAAGTGACCCTTTTGTTTGATCAGTTTGAATGGTCTTTTAACAATTTGGATTATGTTACTGTACACAAAATCACATGAAACTGTTGTCATTTTATTTCGGTTACTGAGCTCTGTCCAGACATTAGAATTATCTTTGGTCAGTTTGGAAAATGTAAAATCACTTTGGAATATTTAAAAGGCAGGAACAAAGACAGTTAAAGAAAAGAGGAAATTCCAAACACAGTGTTTCAAAAGAGTAGAGACATTACTCATACTGACAAAGCCCATGACAAACACAGGCGACATAAGAGCAAAAAAACAACCACAAAAAAACCCTACACTTGTTTCAAATATACATTATACTGTTGCAGGTTATCATCTATCAAGCATGACTGCTATATCATGTAACTCATGCTCATGGCTGTTCGATTCAAGAGTTACTCGGTATGATAACTGCCATCATGTTTTACGTGATGGGGCCAGAAATAGCTCAGTTGGTTGAGTGCCAGACTTGTAATCTTGGTGATCCTGGGGTTGCGAGTTCGCATCTCCGCTGGGCTGTTTGGTACTTGGGGATTTTTCTCTCAAAGTTAACATTGGTTCTGACTCCATTTCCCATACAGTCCATCAAACAAGCCTATAAACTGAGATTCTTTGCACGCATAACATCTTGCACACACGTAAAATCCCATCACCAACTTTCGGAAGAGAAGGCCAGTTTGGCTGTTGCTATGAATGACACATTACACATAGCATGCACCCTGTGTATCAAACTGAAAGAATCAAAAGAAGTAAGGAAACTGAGCAAACGATACTGATTGGATGACATGGGAAATAAATGAATAAAGTGCTGGCAGGCAGCTCTTCAATCGGCACTACCCAGGTAGGCAGCTCTTTGCATGCACGCGAGTGTGGATTGTCAGCGCCTAAAACCTTTGGCAAGGTGCTTTATAAATGCTATGTTGTTATTGTTGTTACATCACCTTAGCTGTCTGCTCACTCAGTAAATAAATGGAACACACATGCTGACTGCTACACACGCAAATGCACACACTCACACTGTCTCACCTTTTGATGTGTATGGACTTGACAGTGTCTCGTGGCATGTAGAAGGCGATGTGCTGCGTGCTCTGCTCCACGATGTGCTCCCGGGTCAGCAGCTCGTAGATGGAGGGAGGCCTTGCTCCAAGCTCCATCGTGATTGGTCGGACTAGGTTCAGGGTGACGCGCAAAAACCCTTGGAATGTTATCCCATCTTCTGCCTGTAAAACGCCATTACCATCATCATCACAAACTGCACAATCTCAGATGAAAATGCTGCTTAACCTGCAAACATGGAGTAGAACCTCCCAAAGAAACATGGTTTTCTTTCGAGCACAGTTTTTCTGGAACATTCATGTCCCTTTTTGGGAGGGTGGGGGTGGTGGTGGTGGTGGTTTGTTTTCACTTCTAAACATCTTCAGTGCCACAGTCCCGTACTGCCACTACCACGCTGCTCATTCCAAACACCCCCCACCCCCCCTCCCCCACCCAACAAAGCTACCTTCCAGTTTTGTCCCGTCATCATGACCCCGGCAATGCAGTCCACAGGCAGCAACTAGTACCAGGCTGCTGTGAGGCAACCCACTTGAGGAGACACTGCGCTGCTGGTAAGTCACTTCTGTGGTGCTCAGTGGTGCCTCTTCTGATCCATCATACACAGGACACTGCGCATCTGAGTTTTATACTGAAGACAACACTGCTAAGTCACTGAGCCAGCGTACGTAAACATCCCACTCCACAAGGCGCCACTGGTCTGGGTTTGCCTTCAGTGAAAGTTGTCGAGACTCTTGATCCAAAGTCCAGGGTTCGTTTCCTACTCAAGATAACCCTGTTGTATGAGATTTTTTTTCTCCTGAGTTGAAAATCTGCTGACTCCAGTCACCTCCTACACTTTCAGATGTGACTTCACACCGAGATGCTTTGAATGAATGCATGCACAGAAAATCTTCCATGCATGTTAAACCCCATTCCACCTTGTGGTGATGAGTATGCCATCTTTTTTTCACCCCTCCAACCTCCAGTTTTTTTCTCTTTTTTTTTCTCTTTTTTTTTTTTTTTTTTTTTTTTGACAATGGTGGTGCCTCCATCCTCATATATTTTCCCACTGTCATTTTTTCTTCTTTTCAAATTGACTCATACTAACCATGCATTGGCTGTGCGTTTTTTAACTGATGGACATTCACTTGCTGATCTTGTTTTTACTTGACAGGATGACAATCAAATATACTGCTTCCACACAGATGTCATATTTAGATTTGATCCCCAAAGTCAGAGTGCTGCTGGGGGGCCGGAATAGCTCAGTTGGTAGAGCGCCGGACTCGTGATCCTGGGGATGCGGGTTCAAATTTCGGTACAGGGGGATTTTTCCCTCGGAGTTAACACTGGTTCTGACTCCATTCCCCATACAGTCCTTCGAATGAGACTATAAACCGAGGTTCCGTGTGTGAACACACGCACAACATCTTGCACACACGTAAAATCCAATCACCAACTTTCGGAAGAGAAGGCCAGTTTGGCCGTTGGTATGGATGACACGTTACACATAGCATGCACCTTCCCCGAAGATGGAGTATGGCTGCCTTAATGGCGGGATAAAAAACGGTCATACACACAAAACTCCACTGCCTGTATACACAGGCAGTGTCCGCAGGAGTATCAGCCTGCGTACACAGAAAGAAAGAAAGGAAAGAGTGCTGCTGCTTTAATGGTGGGGGTAAAAAAAGATTGAATATGAATATCTCAAGTGAACCTCAGTGACATGTCCAAGCAGAGTTTCATAGTGACTGTGTGTGTGTGTGTGTGCATGGGTATGTGTGTGTGTGTGTGTGTGTGTGTGTGTGTGTGTGTGTGTGTGTGTGTGTGTGTGTTTGTGTGTGTGTATGTGTGTGTGCACGTGTGCGTGTGTGTGTGTATATGCATGTGTGTGTGTGTGTGTGTGTGTGTGTGTGTGTATGCGTGTGTGTGCGCGTGTGTGTGTGTGTGTGTGTGTGTGTGTGTGTGTGTGTGTGTGTGTGTGTGTGGGTGTATGGGTGTGTGCATGTCCATGTGTGTGTGTGTGTGTGTGAGTGTGTGTGTGTGTGAGTGTGTGAGTGTGTGTGTGTGTGTGTGTGTGTGTGTGTGTGTGTGTGTGCATGGGTGTGTACGTGTGTGTACGTGTGTGTGTGTGTGTGTGTGTGTGTGTGTGTGTGTGTGCATGGGTGTGTACGTGTGTGTACGTGTGTGTGTGTGTGTGTGTGTGTGTGTGTGTGTGTGTGTGTGTGCTTGTGTGTGTGCTTGTGTGTGTATGTGCGTGGGTGCGCATGTGTACACGCATACCCATACATGCATATCTGTGTGTGTGTGTGTGCACGCACGCGCACGCATGTGTGTGTGCACGCATGTGTGTATGTGCATATGTATGTACTCACGAGACTGTACACGCATGCATGCATACGAGGCTGGCTGTGCAAGAAATGATCTATAATATGCAGTTTACAGAGCTCTATTTAACCCACTCACCACCTCGAGGCAAGCTTTGGGAACAAAATGGTTGAAAGTCTCAATTTTACGTCGCAGCTCCTTCCGATCGAGGGTGGCCTGACTGGGGGCTTTGGGCAGCTTCTCGTCAGGGATTGTCCCTGATCGGTATCCACTGTCGGTTTCATCTTTTTCCTGAAAAAACAAAACAAAACCAAACAACACAGAACTGAATATCACTGGAAGTACCAGAGTTTCATCTTTTTCCTGATAAAAAAAAACCCACATAACAAAATAAGACTGGAAAAACCAGAGTTCAATCTTTTCCTGGAAAAAAAACACCTCAGAACTAAATAAGACTGGAAGTAGCAGAGTTTTTATCTTTTTCCTGAAAAAAAAACCCAAAGAAGTAAATAAGACCGGAAGTAGCAGACATTCCTTTTTTTTTCTATTTTTAAAAATTGAGTTCCTAGGGCAAGAAAGGTCAAAGAGGTCGATCCTACTCAACAGAAAACAATGTTGTTGTTGAAAGCCTGAAGGAGATGTAACAGTTATCATTCCTTGATTACAGCATTAACACTGCTGTAGCCATAATGTTTTGACTATTTTGCTATATTGCACGCTTATTTGGCTGGCCTACTTGTTCTGCAGGCAGTATTGCAAGCACATGTGTGCTGTGGTTTTGCTTTCTCTGCAACAGCTTGTACATACAGCTGGCAGTTTTATTTACTGGTGTGTCACCCAGCTGTCGCAAACTGCTGAGAAATGAAACGCTTGGAACTGACATCAACAATAACTTGCCTTCTTTTGGTATGTCTTCATGCTTGTGCACAAAGACCTGCGTGTGATCATGCACACACACGTGCACACACACACACGCATGTGCGCCCATATACACAAGTGCACACATATACGTGTACACACACATGCGTGCATACAGGAGCATGCTCACACAAGCTCACAGATCATACATACACACATATGCACACCCCCCAGACACACACATGCACTGCATACATTGGCGCACACACACACACATGGGCCCATGCCTCCTTGCCTATAAACCCATACACACACATGTGTACACTCACCACATCCACACACACAATAATTATGGCACAGACAATGTTTGGTTGGTAGCCAAGGTCTGACCGGTATGCTGGGCTAATGCACTGGTCAGACGTCTTGCTGGGTCATAGCCAAGAGACCCTCTTCTTTCATTCTCTCATCTTAGTCATTAATTCACTTGTCCATCAGCTTTAGATTGTGCACAGTGTGGTCTTAAAACTTAGCACATGTGGTGTAGCGAATATGGACCAGTCTTAGAGGGACTGCTTGCTTGCTTGCACACAGCCGTAAAGCATCTCCAATTCATAAAAAAGCCACAGAATTCTTGCAAATAGTGAATGAGTTCACCAACAGTCAAGTATTGCACAAAAAA
>CM065734.1:16275721-16282771 GCA_033310375.1 Conus canariensis | reverse complement strand
TGGTCAGAGATTATCACACACCACAGCATAGATCTAGGCAAATATAAGGACATGATTATCATATGCTTTCATGCAAATGATGCATGTGATCTGTGTCTATCACATGAGTAAATCAATTCAGTACAATGGGATGGCATAATGTAAGAGATCTCTTCACACACACATACACACACACACACACACACACACACACACACACACACACACAGAGAAAGAGAGAGAGAAAGAGTGAGACAGACAGACAGACAGACAGACAGACAGACAGACAGACAGAAAAAAAGAGGAGGGGAGAGAGAGAGAGAGAGAGAGAGAGAGAGAGAGAGAGAGAGAGAGAGACAGACAGACAGACAGACAGACAGACAAGACAGAGACAGAGAGGCAAAAAGAGGAGAGGAGAGTGAGCCAGGAGAGAGAGAGAGAGAGAGAGAGAGAGTGAGAGAGAGAGAGAGAGAGAGAGAGAGAAAGAGAGAGACAGAGAAGAGAGAAGACCAGATGAGAAAACTTGTAGATCTATCGCCAGGTGCAATTAATCACTAAAGTGAACATGAACAGAACAGAAGACATGAAGCGAGTAACAAACATACTTAAGGCATTAATAATTAAACATACAGAGTGAAAATGGAGAGAACACAGACATAAAATGAGTAACAAATATATATGATATAAATAAGCATTAAAATCTCTGCAGAGAGAAAGAGAGACTCGTGACTTTAATGTGAGGCCATTAGCCTATTCACATGAGTACGCAACAAGAAATAATTCAGTTTTATATAATTTGAACAAAATTTACCATGACCGCAACAAAACATTCTTCCATGGCAGTATGTACATGCAGAATTCTATCTTAATTATACATTAATGCTTCTTGGTATGTCCTTCCTTTCAAATATGAGAGAGAGAGAGAGAGAGAGAGAGAGAGAGAGAGAGAGAGAAGAGAGAGAGAGAGGTGAAGAGGGGCGGAAAGGATGGGGAGCTGGAGGGAAAGGCAAGCTCCGCAAACAATCCTGTTTAATAAAATCATATTGTTCATGATGATTGGATGAAATTTAAACGATCAAAACCTCATGTCGCCAACTCGCTTCTCGATCTCCACAGCTAGTGTCAAGTTCAAAAAGCAGTCTGATCACCAGCAAGCAGCTTTACGTACCAGGCAGTACCAGACTACCACCACAAAGTGGGTAAGGAAAGTAAGACAGGGGGATGTTTGTAAACTTCTCACACTTTACAAGCAGGGTTTCCTGTGTGCACACACTTTCTCTCTGAGCAGATGCATTTACCAAGCATTCACGAAAAAAAAAAACCCCGCCAGTGGGAGTGGGGATAGGGTGCGGTGGGGGTTGGAGAGGGTGGAAATATAGATCAAGTACACATCTTTGTCAAGTTACGTACCACATCTTTACTCACAATACCACTGATTATAGAATTATTAAAATCAAACTTTTTTTTTTCATTATGCTACATGCCAGTCACATCTGAGAGACACAGTTTTAGCACATCATTTTCATGAGCATGTTCTGACATTGAGACTACTGCAGACCTGACTAGTCCAAAATTTATTTACCAAGAATAATGATTTAAAAATCAGGGAAAAAAACAAACAAAAACACTTGAAATTTTCATGACTTTTCATTAGAAAACAATAAACTTACAAAATTTTTTAAACTGCTTGAAGTTGTCATTGTTTCCATCTAGATCTGTTATGATTTTGTGGACTTTGTTGTCCACCTCTGCTCTCTTCACGGTGCTAACACTATTTGGACTGCCATAAAAATTCACCTACTGTACTGTACCACACGACTAAGCTACCTCTTGATCTGCATCACAAGAGCTATGAAGCTGAGAAACTGCATGCAGCATTGCAACCGTGAAAGAGGTATTTTAAGTGTTAAAAGTGGAGAGCGTGCACGTTTGCCAGGAGGAGTTTTAGTCATCTTTTACTACTTGTAAGCATTGCCTGTGGTCAGTTTATTTTATGTACAGAGTCCAAAAAATGTAAGGCAGCAGAATGCAGTACTCGAAAGCAACAATGGCTCCTTCTTAGAGTGACTACAGCAGCCTTCTTAGGGTGACTACAGCAGTCATGACTTGAAAGGTTGTTTCTTTGTTGCAGATGACTTAACATGCGAGTTATTACATATATTACAAATGTTAAAAAATGAAGCTGAAACCAGAAACGATGCAAAATTCAGATTGGAATCTATATTTCACACCATAATCACAGACCTAGGTTATACCATTTGTTTGGCTTTCTTCATCAGTCTCACACATTCTGATTTGTCTGCAACAGCTTTTTTCTTTTAATAACTTTCAGCACTTTCTCTTAACTTTGGCTCAGCTCAGTCTGTTCCATAGCTGCTCATGGACTTATGCATGTGTGATCAGTGTTTCTAACCATCTGCAATCAGGTTTGTGCACCTGTGAAAAATGTGCACCCCTTAGTTTTGTTTTGATTTTTTTGTAATACCCAATCCACATATAATATATATGTAACATTTGAAATGGTCACTGATGTTCACTATTCACTTCAAGTAACAAAAACAGCTACTCCAGAAAGACAGGCATGTCTGCTTATATGTAACTGATTTGCTGTACAGTTACATATCCGACTGGTTTGAACAGAAGTTACAATGTGTGTGTGTGTGTGTGTGTGTGTGTGTGTGTGTGTGTGCGTGTGTGAGTGAGTGAATGTGTGTGCCTCTGTGTGTGTGTGTGTGTGTGTGTGTGTGTGTGTGTGTGTGTGTGTGTGTGTGTGTGTGTGTGAGAGAGAGAGAATGTGAGCATGTGCTCACACATGCACGAATGCGCGCATGTGTATGTGTGTGTGTGTGTGTGTGTGTGTGTGTGTGTGTGCATGTTTGTACATGTTTCCCCTTTAACCTTAAAAAATAGTAAGCCCTGTAACACACAACAAACAAAGCAAAACAAAGACCCTGTAACACAAAACAAAACAAAGACATCAACCAGACAAATGCAAGGCCACAAGTTTACAACTCACTTTTGCAGCGCTCGCACTGTTTGTAGAGCCCCCAGATGAAATCGCCCACTTGTCGCACCATGTTGGATTCTGCAACTGGCAGGCCACAAACTGATGCCCGCGTCCACTCTCACGCTGTTTCATTGAGGCCATCTCAATATTTTCCAGCAATATTGGCCATTCAGCTTCACTGTCGTACAAACTACTGGGGCGCGAGGACGAACCACTCTTCCTCCTCCCTGGTAAGATACGCTGGATGACACTCTCGCAGTTGCTCTCAAGGTCCGCCCCGACCTTACTGAGTTTTCGTTTGATCACACCAAAGACATCTTCCGGAGTGACACTGCTTTCTGGCTTTCTGGCTTTGCTTTCTGCACTGGCCGCAGCCATTATACGTTAGTGCTGTTCATCACTGATACTCTCATTTTTGTATTCCGTGCAATCCACTTTTGTTGACGATCAGTTTACAGGCAAATGTCTGCTATGCCACAACTGGTGCTAGTCAATTGTCCCAATATAACAGCAACATGATATGATTCATGACTGATTTAATACATTTTGATTTTGCAGAACTTTTCGTATCTTTAAGAAAAACTAACGCGTTGTCTTGTCATTCAAATCTTCATATAATTATCATATTGTATAGCAATGTTGGCAAAGTCAACTCAAATTGTAGTGTAGTAACTGCGTGAAATCTGTACTATCTTAGTTGAAGCACAAGTCACCAAGAATATGAAGCATTCTGATCTGTACTAATCAATGCAGAACTGTTCCACGTTTTCGTAAAATGTCATTCTTCAGCACTGTTTTAGCAGCATTGTGGTCCTGGCTCTCATCCCTCGTAAACAGCATGACATCGGTCCTGCAGAATACAGGATAAACAGTCATTAACAACACTACCGACTAGTGTATAATGAAACAAACAAAAAAATCACAGTATCCATCTAGTGCATTGGTTTAAATAGTTCAGGTTTTCTTTACTTGATTTTTATACAAAATTTCCAATTTTGCAAGTCACTGGCATAGTACCTAAACTATGCAAGTTCCAGTCATAATAAGCTTACATTAACACACATGACACACTAAATATCTCTGGTTATAACATTAGTGCATTTGATTTTGTGAAAGACGCACTCTTGCACCGTAGACAAATGACAAACTTCGCATGCACACCACAAAGATTATATCACTGTAAATATATATGGAAGAGTGCCTCTATCATTTACTTAATATCAAGAGCTGAAATACTACAAAATACAACCTTATCATACAAATAAGTAAGAATATTGTACAGACCAGTACAGTGCAGAATAGTGTTAAGGCTATAGGCTAAAAAAAATTCTGCCCTCTTAATCTTAGTTTAAAAAAAAAAAAAAAGGGGGGGGGGGGGTGTTCATTTTATAGCTCATGCATACCCATAACCACATATGCGTAGACTACAAACTGTTCAGTATTATCAAATGCTGTTGAAAACACTATCTTTTTAAAATGTTTACACGATTTTTTTTAAAGATTAATAAATGACCATTGATACTATGATAGTTTCAAAAGTGGCTGTTTCATGTACTGCACAATTTTTTGTGTAATTGTGTGTGTGTGTGTGTGTGTGTGTGTGTGTGTGTGGCGCGCGCGCACGCGTGTGTGTGTGTATTTGCGTGTGCTCACGCACATGTCTGTGTGAGCATGCACATGTGTGTGCATGTGCATGAGTATGCATGTTTCTATGACAATTGTATTTTACTGTTATTATTATACTGAAGCTTATTCAGCAGAACCTTACTGATCAAAAGATGAAAGAACTACCAAAATCATTTCAATACATAGGCGCAAACAACTAGTTGTATCTCTGTCTCTCTTTCTCCGACACAGACAAAATCCATAACAAAAGAAAATTGGAATTACAAGGGAAAATCCCTTCCCATTAGTTCTGCATTTTCTGTTGTCAAGGGGCTGAAAAAAATGCATACTGATTTATGCTAATCCACAGTTGCATGCTGCAGACCCAAGAACTTGGTGTGACTGCAAATATGCGCCTCGCAATCCCATCACCAAAATGAAAGATGGGAGTGTCACTGTTGCCGGCGTTGATAGCTGTCAATTTAGATTAGACACTTGGAAACATTAACATGATGCAAGTTCTCTATGAGTATGAGTCATTGCCCATGATTTTTTTTTTTTTTCAAAGGGTATAAAAGTCTTTCAACAGTTTACTTGTCAACTGCCTCATTTAGTCATCGAGTAGAAAGCACGAGTGCTTTTCCTTTTTTTCCCCCCTGATGAATCGGCATGATTCTGCCATCAATTAATCCTGACTCAAAAATAGTTGTCACAATCCCACATCAGCTCATACTGAATTCATGAAAATCAAGATTTCAACCGTACATTCAATGCCTTCGAGTCATTGATGCCAGCCAATCAAAGACAGAACACGCTAGCAGAAATGACGAACCGTTGACAATTTTTTACTTCCGCCATGTCAGCGACTGCCGTGCCGCATGCGCTTTGCACATGTATGTCAAGACTTCAAATCCGAAAGCTTAGCGCGAATTCGATTTTTCAAAGTCTAACAGAAACGAAACAACGATAGCTTAAATCAAGCAAAGAATCTTTGTGTTTCTAAATCCCGTTGATCAGTGAAGTATTAAACAATGTCGTAACACATTACCGTCAACAGTCTCAGCGCTCCCTTCTGCTGTACTCCATGTTTGCCTCCGTTAAGTCCCAGGCGATAAAGAGTGGCGAACGGGGAGGCAACTTTCCCTCGAGGAAGTCTCGAGCTTTTCTTTAGGTTTCTTCCCCCTTTCCTCCCGGTTTTTCTCAAATACTATAGTTTTCACTCAAAGGTTACTGTCGTCATTCGATTCTTTTGCTCGACATGGCAAATATCCATTATCATCAAATTGCCACAATTCGTTCAGTTACATGTCCTCTTGATTTTGATCCTTGCTTGATTTACGCAGCCTTATAACCAGCCGACGAAGTGTCAGTTTCGGCAACTACGCCCATTTGACCATTGCTTGGAGCTGTGGGGCTTACAATCCGTTGGCGTTAAAAACAAAACAAAGAAACAAAGGACACCCCCACTCTGGATACGGAGTTAACCTTTCGCATCATGCATGCCTTGGCAGTTTTTCACTTATGTGTGAAAGAGAATATGACAATGACGATGTTGATGATGATGATAAATAAATAAATAAATAAACGCCAATTTGTACTCACGTGTGAATACATAATCAATGAGTTTCGGTTGTCTGTCTATTTGTGTGTGTGTGTGTGTGTGTGTGTGTGTCGCTGTGTTTGCGCCCGTAGTAAACTGTAAGGTGTGGCATTATCTCAACAAATACAAGAATTAAGCGTAGGCCCTACTTGGTGCAAAAACCGATATTCTAAAACCTTTCCCGCCAATAATCGTGTGCATCTTGAAGATGTTACAGATTTGTGGTAAACATTTTTAGCAAGAAAATCAATTGACCTACGAAGCATTAAAAAAAAAAAAAAAAATTAGATCCCGTTAAGTTTAGACCTTTTACTGGAATAAGAGCAGTAGTGGTGGTACAGATCTGGTCATGCCGCGCTTCAAATGCATCTTACGTAGGCCTATTATGTCTCATCTTTCAAACTTCTTTGAAAGCTTTGCAAGCTTCGAGGTGCCATCTCACTCACTCTCAAATAATCATCAAAACAAAAAACAAAAACAAAAAAAAGCAAGTGATAGATGTGTATAGGTGATTTTTTAATGTTAGTAGATTGTATCGCCAGTTCCATACAGACCAAATACTTAGTGCAGTAAAGCGTCATACAATTACGTCAAACTTCGAATATTAGGGCCTACGTTGTGTGGCGATGAGAGATTGTGTGTGTGTGTGTGTGTGGTGTGTGTGTGTGCTTTGAACTCTATGTCATTTATCTATGTAACACATGCCAACCAGTTTAAATTCGATCGTTTTATTTGTGTTCGTATACGATTAAAGTAGCGCACAAAGAATCGACTGTAGACAGCTACTAATGAGATTGTTCTAAGATTTTTTTTCTATTGTGTGTGAAAGTTGATTTTCCTTTAAACAAATTTTTTTTTA
>CM065734.1:16265721-16270721 GCA_033310375.1 Conus canariensis | reverse complement strand
TGGTATGCGTGGTTGCATGTGCCATGTGTGGCGAAGGGAGGGGTGGAGAGGGTGTAAGGAATTATAGTATATCTGTTTAACTGTTGAATATCTTACTTACAGTTTTATGTTATAAGCTTCTTTTTCGTCATCATCATCATCATCATCATCATCATCATCATCATTTTTATCATTATTATTATTATATTAGCATTTTCATCACAGTTATTTTAACCATCACAATTATTTTGATTTTCACCACAAACCATCATCATCATCATCATTATCATTATCATCAGCATCAGCATCGTCATATTCATCGTCGTCGTCATCTCATCATCATCATTATCATCGTCGTCGTCGTCGCCGTCGACGTCATCATCATTATTGTTGTTGTTACTGATCGAGAACAACTACGCCATCTTCTGAACATTCGTTACACACACACACACACACACACACACACACACACACACACACACACACACACATGCGCGAACACATCCATACATACACGTGCGCGAACACACACATACATCTTCGCGCACAGACATGCGCATGCACGCGCGCACAAACACACATGCGTGTATGTCCTTTTACACAGGCGCATACATACACAGACACACACACATATGTGCACAAATGTGCACATGCATATAGACGCACTCACATAAACCCACAGATCACACAACGCACACACACACACCACACACACACACACACACACACACACACCGCACGCACGCACGCACGCAAACTGCATACACCGGCACACATACATGGGTCCGTCTCCAACCCATGCGCGCGCGCGGGCGCACTCACACACACACAAACGCGCGTGCGCAACACACACACACACACACACACACACACACACACACACACACACACACACACACACACAGTGATAGCAGTGGCGCCGACAATGTTAGGTTGATACTCAAGGTCTGACCAGTGTGTTAGGCTAATGCGCAGGTATGACGTCTGCTATCCATGGGGCCCAAGGTTGTCCTTAATCCTCTGATCCCATCATTAATTTCATTTATCCATCAGCTGTACATCGTGCGCAGTGTGGTCTCAAAACTTAGCAGATGTGGTGCAGCGTATATGGACTAATTCGCACGCAGTGACTCCTCTTTGATGAAACAGAAACTGAAACTTGGTTCTGAACCGGAATCCGAATTCTTTGAAAAAAAAAAAAAATGTTATCACGAAGACGATTAGTGCTGGGTTATCTTCCTTTCTTCGTTTGGTCAAAGTATATTTAGCACGAAGTCAACGAAGTGTTCATTCGTCGCCTTCGACACTCCCAGCCTTGGGAAACTCATTCGGTCGTCCGTGTCGAGGTACTAGTCTTTCAACTTCCGGTGTTAATCAAACATGGCGGAAGGTGGACCACCCAGACTGGATTCCCAGAGGGTTGAAATAGGAAATTTGCTGAAATGTCCTTTGAAGAAGGGTGATGCCTGGTTAGTAATCACTTTTGTACGTCTTATACTTAATACAGTATACTAGTGTGTCGATTTTTCGACCCGTTGCATCGAAAGTGATGAGTCAAAGTTGGATCATCCCGAGCTAAGTTGTTTCAAGGAAGAAAGTTCGAGTTTGACTGAGTATAGTGCAACAAATGTGGGCCTGAACTATCGTCAGTTATTCAGCTTATCGTCACTTGCGATCCGCGCGTAACGATCGACAAATGACAAAACCAATTAGTAAAATATCAATCAATGGACGATTAATTTATGCCAGGATGAAAGGTCAGGATTGGTTGCGTAATTGATAATCGTTCATCTTAGTTTCGGAATAGGAATCCGAATCCTTGATTGTCAAGTTTAGTACGTACTTGCTTGGCAACTTGGAAGAATTAAGATGGACCGCACAGCCCAGTTTTACTCGGCCAAATAGGCCTGTCTGACAGGTTTTACAGAACTTGTTGGACAGAAGACGGGATTGTCATTTATGCAGAGAACAATTTTATTTCTCATGCATTCAGTATTCTCATGCATTCAGTATAATTTATTTTTCACATAATTATTTGAGGAGGTGGTAATGATCTGTTCACCTGGCTGCTGCCAGTTTATTTGTCCTGCTTTTTGTATTGTTAATATAGATAGGTAGCCTATCATCCCATTCAGTTGTGAAAATTTATTAAAAACAAAAACAAAAAAACTTAAACTTTTTAGCCCTGATGTTACAAGAGGCATGTGTGTGTGTGTGTGTGTGTGTGTGTGTGTGTGTGTGTGTGTGTGTGTGTCTTTTGTGATATAAGTTGCATTAAGATCCCTGGCTGTTTTCACAGTCTTAGTAAAATTGAAAGCAGAGGAAAATACTAATGGAAGTGTGGAACTAGAAGAATGGGGTAAATATTTTTATTCCGCTCCCAGGCAGTCTATATGTGCATACCTGTTGGATTCTGACTTGCATGCATACATGTTAAGATGTTTAAACAGATTTATCCCACTTCCTCCCATCCACTGCCTGTGTTTCCATCAAACTGGGATGATAAATATTCTTGATTTGAGTTTGAATATTTCCATCCAAAAGCAGTTGCTCAGTATCTGGTTATCTGATTTTCATGGAACAAGATTTACACAAGATTACGGTAGAGGTCACAATTGCAAAACAAGAAACCATTCAACTTCAAGTGGAGGTGTTTTGTATTCTCTGTTTCAGTTCGATAGTATATATGGTCTAATATTGTAACAGCCAGTTGCTAATTTTGCTCAAATAATCTTTCAACTTGCCTTGGAAGAAGAATTAGCACATTTGATTCAAACTAAATTGGCCTTTTGAATAAGTAGTGCAACTGAATGTGAATGTTCTTGTACAGAACTTTTATGTATGCTGTAATGTGTGTTAATTGTTTTGACTAGTCAGGGCTAGGAATTCCCAAGTAAATTGAAGTTGTCTTGGGGACAAGTAGATAACAACATCTACCCCCCCCCCCCCCCCCCCCCCCCCCCCCCCCCCCCCCCCCCCCCCCCCCCCCCCCCCCCCCCCCCCCCCCCCCCCCCCCTCCGCTCCCCAAGCTAAGAAAAGGTTAACAAAATTGAAAATGAGTATCTATAGTGCAGTGACAAGTCAGCAGACGTAATTCAATAGCAGAATGTTCGGCACATGTGTATTTTTGCCTAAAATAGAAATATAACATAACTTATTTGTTTACCAGGAGGATATGAATAAGAAAAAAGTTTCTTGTTGTGTTCAGTGTATAAGGGAAAAAAGAGTAATATTTCCACCATTCACACATGTATTCTAGTACTGAATGTCTTCTTTGAATCTGTTTTTCTTTTCTTTTTCTGTCCCACTTCATGACACACACATTCCGAAATAACTGCACTTGATATCTTTATGTATGTATAGAAATCCATTTTATTCTCTACATATACATAAAAAATAACGAATAGATTAATCATTTTCACACTGACCAAGCATAATGCTGCCGACATGCTGTTGACATGTTTATTTGCAAACAGCATGCCTTGCCTTAGGAAGACAGCACTCTGTTGGGATTCTGTTATGAAAGGAGATAGTGGAGGAGAAGTGTTATGAGATGAGGAGGGAAGGGGGGGGGGGGGGGGGAGGGGTGGCAATGGGAGAGTAGAGTGGTACAGTAAAGGTTTGAAAGTGAACAGGGAAAGAAGGAAGCATGATTGGTCTACACTGAAGTTTACTTCTCAGCCACCTTTTCATTAACACACACAAAAATTGGTTGTCGTCCAGCAGACCAGTGGAATGAGATGGGTGGGTAAACCAAGCCTTAAGCTTCGATGCCAGTCAGTAAAGGCTGAGTTGTGTCCCCGTGTTTTATGACTTCTGTCCGAACAATATCAACATTAGAGATTTAATGTAGCAATAATGCTTTGTTGACTAGCAGTTTACATGGCCCCAGGAGAAAGAGGATACATTTAGATTTTTTTTTTAGCATTTTCGTTGACATGTGCACCTATCTCTTTGCTCTCTCTGTCTCGCTGTTTCTGTCTCTCTACTCTCCATCTCTATCTCTCTGTCTCTGCTTGTCTGTCTGTGTGTCTATTTCTATATCATGTCTCTCTGTCTGTCTGTGTCTCTGTCTGTTGGTCTGTCTCTTGTCTGTTGCTGTCTCTTTGTCTGTCTGTCTGTCTCTTTGTCTCTGTTTCTCTGTCTTACTGTCTGTCTGTCTGTGTCTGTCTCACCACACACAAACACACAGACATACAGATCGGCAAACATATATATATGTAGTATGTACTCATATGCATGCAGAGGTGCAGAAATGCAAGCAAGGGTGCAAGTCTTCCGGAAAGAACTGGAAATCTGGATTAGAAACTTTTTTTTTTTTTAACTTTGTCTCTGAGTAGGTGAGATAGTGTTTTTGTAGTCCAGTTTAATGAGATTTTTTGGTGCTTTCTAGTGTGTGGATATCTTGGGAATATGATCATGTTCTCCTTGGTTCATCTTGAATACTTTGTTCCATGATGTGCATTGAAATGTAGAGTAAATGTTGCGGGAAGAAAATGCTTAGAATAACCATCATTGACATAATTTTAGTCATAAAGTGTAAAACATAGTGTCATGATTACCAAAACTCTTTAGTTGGGAAAGTACAAAAGAGTCGCAAATAGGTAACATGACTTCCTGTCAGTACCAAAACTCTTCAGTTGGGGAAGTACGAAAGTTTCAAATGTGTAATGTAAAATGATTTCCTGTCAATAACAAAACTGTAAGTTGGAAAACTACAGAAGAGTTTCAAACATGTAAAATGATTTCCTGTCAATAACAAAACTGTAAGTTGGAAAACTACAAAAGAGTGTCAAACATGTAAAATGATTTCCTGTCAATAACAAAACTGTAAGTTGGAAAACTACAAAAGAGTTTCAAACATGTAAAATGATTTCCTGTCAATAACAAAACTGTAAGTTGGAAAACTACAAAAGAGTTTCAAACATGTAAAATGATTTCCTGTCAATAACAAAACTGTAAGTTGGAAAACTACAAAAGAGTTTCAAACATGTAAAATGATTTCCTGTCAATAACAAAAC
>CM065734.1:16215721-16260721 GCA_033310375.1 Conus canariensis | reverse complement strand
ATCAACATGCAAGTATAACATGTGTTGCAATGATGTTGCAGAAACGTCAGGAGAAGAGCAGGCCACACAGCAGCTGAAAGAGCATATGGTGGATGAGCTGGACTATGTGTTGGTACCTGCAGAGGCCTGGAATAAGCTGGTATCATGGTACGGAATCACACCTGGACAGGTGAGGAACACTGACATTGTGCATAGTGGGGGGGGGGGGGGGGGGGGGGGGGGGGGCTTATGGAAATCAGCGTAACTGAAAGAAGAGGTGAAAGGATTCCGGTGAAAACGATTTCCATTCTGATTGTTCGGTCAAGATGCTGATGCATTAGACATGGCTGTGTTTGGTGCGGCAGGAATGAATCGTAAGAGAATTCTAGGCATGTGGAAGATTAGAATTGAAACTGGTGACATGTGGTGGTGGTGTCTGTGTGATGATGTTGATCATGTTGTTTGTGTAAGAAGTGGAGAAGATAATGCAATTTAACTGAGAAGGGTTCTCGGGAGAATATAGACCTCCACCAATGTAGAGCACCCAGTGATTTTTTTTTTTTTTTAACGTTTTGAACCGCTTTATATCAATAATTGCATAATATTTGTAGAAACTTTATGTTTGTCTTCTTGTGAGGCTCTGTTAAATGGTATGATAAAGAATGATCCAGGATCAGCCACTGATCCGGATCAGCATCATGGACTCGCTCCAGAATTTAATAGGATGGTCACCAGGCCATGTTCCATCTATTGACATAGCTTGATTGAAATAGGTTCCTCATTTGTGTGTGTGTGTGTGTGTGTTTTGTGTGTGTGTGTGTGTGTGTGTGTGTGTGTGTGTGTGTGTGTGTGTGTGTGTGTGTGATTCTCAAAAAGACCAATCAACCAACAGATGCAGATAGAAATATAACCTCCTTCTTGGAAATCAAGATAGGAATTAGACTGGCATTTATGATTTGAAATGTAAACAGGAAGGAAAAAAAGTGTGCCAATGATGTCTTGTTCATTAAGTATAGATTCTGACTTATGTTATCCAGTTTTGAATAGTGTCTTAACGGTATCGTTTCAAAAGGTACCAGCTGCTACTATCACCTTTAATGTATGCTGGGAATCATAGACGTGATTAGAAAAGAAGAACGAAACTTGTGTTGGCCATAGCTCTTCTTTCAAGTGTAAGCATAAACTAAGGTTGTTAAGGAGATGTGTGTGTGTGTGTGTGTGTGTGTGTGTGTGTGTGTGTGTGTGTGTGTGTGTGCCCGCACGCGTGCATGCTTTTACCGAGTCATTTATTTACAATTGAAGGACTGATAAAAAAAAGTTTTCTTCTTTTTTAATGTCGTCTTAATTTGACTAGTTGATGGTAATTTTTTTTTTTCAAAAATGTCATCTGATCTCGTTTGAGTACTGTGAGCCATATTTGTCCTGCCTTTCAGGAGCCGGTTGTGCGGCATGTGATAGAGCAGGGCATGTTTGTGAAACACTGCAAGGTGGAAGTGTACCTGATGGACCTCAAGCTGTGTGACAACTCCGACATCAACACCGTCATCACTAAGCAGTTCAGCCGTGCCTCCACCATAGGTCAGTTTTGTTTTGTAAAATGATCCAGGATTACCTTGTAAAGGTGGCTTCCTCGGGACTTTGTATCATCCTCTGGTTTTGTTGTTTTGTGTAGTAGAGCCTTGTGTATGCTGTATGTGTTGCAATAGTTTTTTTTCTTTTTTTTCTACTTTGATGTGTTGTTCAGGGGTGTCACCAAGCTGGCGGGGGGGGGGGGGGTCTCATGTTAAGAAGCAATAAAAAGCAAAGACAATATTGGCATATTTACATGCAATGAATAACATGGAAACATTACCATTACCATTGACATCCTTTGACTGATAAAACTAGGAAGTACCAGGGGTGCAGTAGAAAGAAACTCGTGGAGAGCGTGGCAGCAGAGAGTCCTCAGAAGAGAAGCCCCCTTCAAGCAAGTGTTTCGGCCCTTATCTCCTGACACTCTAGGGGGGTTGGGCCACACCCGGTTCATGACTCCGGATGTCCCTCTGCTGCCCCTTTTTTTTTCCCATCTTGGGACGAGCCATGGCTGGGATTCGAACCCATGACCCTCTGGACATGCTCATTTTCCACTTAATGACTCGCGCTTTAACCACTGAGCCACAGGGACACCTGATATTTGTAGGGAAATTAAGCCTTATGAAGTTCACTTTTGTTCCTCCTTGACCAGATCCAGCTTGAACACCTCTCTGCCGCTTCTGCCATTGCTTTCAGGGCTCTGGTTTTTTCCTTCCCTGCAACTGAGAGCTGTTTCATGAGGCTGTATGCAGACGTTCCTACAAACCCCCTAGCTCCAATTTCTGCAATGAGGACTTTGACCCGATAGCCTTCTCTCCTCAGGCTGTTTGCCAGATCAGCATACTTTTCAGTCTTGTAGATTTGAGCTGCCTCCATTCTGTTCTCATATGGCACCGTGAGCTCGATCATGATCAGCTGCTTGGTTGACTTAGAGTGGACTACTATGTCTGGTCTCATGCCACTCTTGCTGATGATCTCTGGGTGACTCTTCCATTCTGGGAGGTCTGCAGTGCACTCCCAGTCATCTGCCCCGTCCAGCAGACTCTGCCTGCATGTTTCGAGTGGCACTGTTGTTCTTGGCCATGATTTGCTGCCTCCTGCCGTGAAGAATGTTGCGGGTGCTTTTGGAGTCCTGATTTTCCCTTTTGTGGTGTTGGTACTAGCCCAGACTACTTGTACAATTTCTTTGAGCACTTGGTTGTGCCTCCATGTGTACCTTCCTTGAGCCAGGGCTACTTTACATGAGCTTAGGACATGCTCCACTGTTTGTTTTTCATGGCAGAGGGGGCATGCAGGATCGTCTGTTTTCCCCCACTTCACCAGGTTTGCATTTGAGGGCAGAAGGTCATATGCAGATCTGAGAATGAAGCTGATCCTGAGAGGGGCCATGTGCCAAATGTCATTCCAAGTGAGACTTCTTTGGAGTGCATTCTCCCACGTTGTCCATTGCCCTTGCTGGCTCTGCTGGACTGCTTTTTGGAGTCTTTTTTGGTCTTCTTCTTTTCTCATCTCCTGAATCATCATGTCTCTTTTGGCTTTTCCTTTGGCCTTTGACCACCATTCAGTTTTGGTCACCCCAGTCCCTGTCTGTTGGTCTGTGTGTGTCCTGTTATTTCTCTGATCTTGAGACTTTCTTTTGCAGAATCCATCGCCTCTTGAACTTTCCATTTTCTGCCTGTCTTCAGCTGGGGCTTAATTGCTTCTACCACCTTGTCTCCTGAGTCCTCCAGCATGCTTTGAAGTCTGATCTTCCCTGCTTTGTATTCCTCCAGGATGGATTTCAGGGGTAGTTTCAGCTTTGCTTGGCGACAGTACAGCGCTATGTCAGTCAGACAGGGTGGGACACCAAGCCATTTCCTTGTGAACTTGTTGATTTTGGCTTCCATTGCCTCCACTATGCTGGTGCAGATGTCGTATATCATCAGAGGCCATAGCAGCTTTGGTATCAGCATGAACTGCAGACACCAGACCTTGTATTTGCCAGGGAGCCCACACTGGTCAATGGTCTCCAAGCCTTCCTCCGCCATCTGCTTGGTTTCTTTTGCTCTTTGTGTGTCTTTCAGCGTATCATCATACCATCTTCCAAGGCTCTTGACTGGTTCTTCTGTGACTGTTGGAATGGCCTGGTTGGCAACACTGAAGACCACAGATCCGGCCACTTTTCCTTTCCTCAGTGAGAGACTCCGTGATTTCTTTGGCTTGAACTTCATTCTGGATGAGGCAACTATGTCGTCCAGCCTCTCCAGCACATGACGTGTCTCGTCTTCTCTGGATGAAATCACTGTAGTGTCATCCATGAAGGCCTTGAGAGGAGGCATCTTGTATCCATCGCCAAGGTCTGTTTGTCTCGCGTTGTTTGTTGCTGCTTTCAAGATGAGTTCCATTGCCAGCACGAACAGTATTGGGGAAATTGCACAGCCCATTGCAATACCCACTTCCAAGTTGATCCAGTCTGTTGTGTACTCCTTGGTAGAGAACCGCATTGAGAAGCCATTGAAGTACTTCTTGAGCATGTCGCAGATGTTCTTTGGCACATGGTACATCTCAAGAGCCAACTGTATCATCTCATGGGGCACAGATCCATATGCGTTTGCCAGATCAAGCCACACTACGTCCAGGTCTCTCTTTTCTGTCTTTGCTTTTTGGATTGCGTCCCAGATCATTGTGGCGTGTTCTACACAGCCCGCCACGCCTGGGATGCCACCTTTCTGGACTGACACATCCAAGTACTTGTTTTCCATCAGGTACTTGGTCAGCCTTGCTGCCATGACAGAGAAGAAGATTTTCCCTTCGACGTTCAGTAGTGATATTGGCCTGAACTGGCTAATGTCATTTGAGTTTTGCTCTTTGGGGATGTACACACCATCTGCCGTCATCCACTGGCCGCTGATCTTCTGGTTTCTCCAAGCCGATCGCAGCAGCCTGTGGAGCCACTCCAGCACCTTGGGACATTTCTTGTAAAGCTGGTAAGGTATTCCGTTTGGCCCTGGTGATGATTTGGCTCTGGCTTTGTCGACCACCTTCTTGATTTCCGCCAACGTTGGAGGCTTGCCATTGAACTGTTCCTCAGGGTTGGTTGGCCACACCAGACCTTGAATGTCGAGTGGTGCTTTGCTCTGTGGGTCAGAGTATGTTTTCCTCAGATGCTGCTCAAGAACTCCTTTGTCCACACTTAGGGTCCCAGATTTTGGCTGCTCAAACAGTGTTCTGGCAAACTGGAAGGGGTCTCTGAAGAAGCGCTCTTGTGTCTTCTTCTTTTTGCTCTTCCTCTTCCTCGCAGATTCCGCTTTGCTGAGGGCACTGTGTTTTTCTTTCAGGTCTTTCCACAGTTTTTCCAAGCCTTGTTTTTCAGCTGGCAGTGCGGTCTTCATTTGCATCTTGAGGTTTTTCTTTTGGACCCTGATCTTGTCCATCTTTTCTTGGCGTCTGGATTTCTTTGGAGGTGTTTTCTCTTTGGGTAGTTTTGCTCCATAGGCGTCTCTACATGTGGCATACACAATGTCCCCATATGTGGCTAGTTTGTGTTCCAGGGTGCTTTTCCCTATCAGTGCATCGAGTCTTTGGACGATTTTTGCATCCAGTTTCTCCCAATCTTCAGTTTCATTTGCTCGTGGCAGGTTGAGTTTCAGGCGCCTGGCATCGAGGGCCTGTGCAAATTCCTCATCCGAACCAACAGCGTGGATGTCCTTGGCACTGTGGTTTAAATCCTGGCCTTGGTCTTCCGACGTCTTATCTGCTGATGCAGTGCGCTGCTGCTCATTCAGATGAGTCTTCACACATCCCATCTTTGTTCTGTGGATCTTCATGCCACGGGTGGTAGCGAAACGCTTTCCACAGACACATGGATATTCCATTTGGTCCATGTTCATAGTCCGTTTGGGATTTGCAGTCATGATTGGTTGAGCACCGATGGATTCATCATTCTCTCCCCCTTTCGGTGCAAGGTGTACCACTTAATTTGTTGCATATTACAGATTACAAGGAAAGAGGGTGAAAATATTAATGAAAAACATCAAACTGCGAGAAAAAATGGATGCAAAACTCACATGATTACTGCAGAATGGACAACCAGAGATATGTATAAGCACGACTACTGGACCTGTGTTATTATCAGTAATTCATATGTTAACAGAAACCAGGGCTTGGTATTGTATGTTTGTATGTGTGGATTGAAGCTACATTGTTTGATCTCTATCAGCTGATTTAATGTGCAGGGTTCATACAGGTCTGGAAAAGTCTGGAAGTTTGAAGTCCATTTTCCAGGCCCTGGAAAAGTCTGGAAAATCGCACTATGGCCTGGAATAGCCTGGAAATTGAAGAATCAGGCACAATTGCTTGATATTATGCATGGCTGCTTTAATTTTCAGCATCATTTAGCGTTTATAATGCAAAAAAAAAAAAATTATTGTATGCCCGCAAATGTGATATTTTGTCTCTTGTGCCTTTGTGTTTATAACATCACTTTAAGACATTGCATTATGAACAAAGTCTTGAAAGTGGTATTGAAAATGCAGGTCTTGGCCTGGAAAAAGTCTGGAAAAGTCTGGAATTTTGAGCTGCATTTCCTGTATGAACCCTGACATGTTAAGCACAACATGCTAGACAGTTTGTAAAAGATGGCCAGTTTATCAGCAAACTAAGAACACCTGTAATTGTGAGTATGGGTTATCTCCTTCTACAAGTCCAGTTTCATTTGAGGCCATGCTTTCATGTTTATCTCCCTTGTACAAATATGCATTGTCACAGTGTTTGATTTTTTTTTTAATCATTATTTTCACTTTTAGAACTGGGTTTTTCTGTGTGTTTTGTTCATGGCAGTGCATGTCACACTGAATTGTGTTTGTTTTGGCAGATGTGTCAGAAATGGGTTAAAATGCTGAACAATCCAATGCGTGCCCCCCTAGAAGACTTGTTAGTCTCTCCCCTCCCTCCCAGTCTTCCTCAAGCCAACAAATGAAGGAACATCTGTTTTTGAGGTTATGGATGTATTGTGAACACTCTGTTTAAAAGGGTACATTGTGTGCACATTTTGCAGAACAACTGGAACAAGAGATGAGAAATGTTTTCCACATAGACGAGAAAAAAGAAGTGCGGCTGTGGAATCGTTACATAAGCAACACATATGAACACCTGAGTAAGAAAGAGAACACTCTTCAAGATGCTGGACTTTACCAGGGGCAGGTAAGCGTTAATATTTGCCATAGAGCGTTGTATTCCAGTGCTTTTGATTTTTTTCTTCAAAGAGAATGTTCTTGCAACTTTTTTTTTTTCCATCAGAGTAAGATCTTGTGGCATTATGATGTTTTTCTTTATGCCTAGGCTGTACATGAATGGAAAAAAAAAAAAAAGCTGAACTATGATGTTAATCACATAGGACACTGGCAACCAAAACTCTTTGGAGCCCTGCTGTGCAAAAAGGAATGGAAAACAAGATCATAGATTTTATGGGGAAATTTTAAATATTAATGTTAGCGCACCGCAAAAAAACCCAAAAACAAACAAACAAACAAACAAAAAAAACCGTGGACAAACGAATCACAAGACAAAACATGACGCAGTTTGACCTCTTAGGTCTTCTTCATGCAAGAAACGAAACAATCAGGACATTATGGGGAATGGGAAGCATTTGCTTGGGGGGTGGATGAATATGTGTTTGCCTTTATTTTCTCTGGCTGTGCTTCATTTAGGGCATAAGAACGGCTGATGGTGATAAATTTGCAATTCAGCATTCTGAATCAATGAAACCCTGCTTTTTTTTTTAATTCTGTTGTTGAAATAGAGTTTTTACTGTCACAGCTTAATTGAGAGCAAGTAGAGCAAATGGTTGAAGATGGTAAAATGATGAGAAGTATGGAGGTGTGAACAAACAGAATTAATTTGAAACTTGCCCCTATGAAACTTGACTGTGTATGTTGGGTGCTTGGTGATCATGTCTGTTTCTGTTGTTTGTTAACAGGTGATTGTAGTGGAAAAGAAAAACGAAGATGGCACATGGCCACGGCAAGCGAAAAGGTCAGTGTTTTATACTGCCGTATAAAAGATGTAGATCTGCAGACATTTCTCATGAGTGAGAGGAAAATGACACAGAAAGAGGTACAAAACAAATTGACAAGAAAAAAAGCCAGGATAGTCTTAGAAACTTCATGCTGTTTGTATTTGTAGTCCACTGGGGAAAAACTGACCAGGAATGACTGACTTTATGCGCTCCCCTTGGACGATGCAATTTGATAAGCCATCACTCACTTTGTTATCCCTTGTCCACTGCTTTTCTGCTCTTCTGGCCTGTTTGCCTGTCTTCTTAGAAAGTCTTTACTGAAAGAAAGGACCCTGCATGGTTATGTAGCTGTATTGAAATTAATAAAAAAATTGAAGCTGTCTCCAATGTGTTCTTCTGGAGGACTTCATGATTTTTTAGCATCTTTCTCAATTTTCTCAAGGCATATTTATCTTTTTAATACAACTAAAATGAAATCAAACTGAAACAACTGGAAGCAAACCAACAAACCACATAAACTGTATTCCCAACCTCCAGAAATTCTGTTCTAGAAATTTCACTTGTGTCTTTCTCTTTGACATTAACTTCTTTCTGCCTTTTTTTCATGCTGTCATTATTGATTCCCTCCCCCCCCCCCCCCCCCCCCCCCCCCCCCCCCCCCCCCCCTTCCTTTTGTGGCCCAGTGTCCTGTCATTTTTTTTACTAGAAAGCTATTTACCTTTTTTCCCCCTCTAGTGAGACTGTCTGTCTTACCAGCTACTTGAAATTGTGGCAGCTCTGATATGGATTTGTGCTGTTGGCTTGGGTGTAAGAAATGGGAATTGAAAATGAAACTTTGTCAGCTTGTGTGTATGTCTGTGTGTTGACAGTATCATTGCAGAATGTCTTATAGATGTCTGAATCTATCATGACCTGCGTTCTATGGTTTCAGCACTGGCGGTTACAGCAGTAACAACACATACTCTACCAGGTAAGTGTTATGCATAGTGAAATTTTTTTTTTTTTTTTTGGGGGGGGGGGGGGTGGTGGTGGTGGTGGTGGTTACTGTGTCAGTGGCTTTTGACAAGATGTGTGTGTATATGTATGTATGTATGTGTGTGTGCGCTTGCATGTGTGTGTTTGTGTGTGTGCGCGTGTGTGAAAGACAGGGACTGAATGTAATTGTCAGACGCTGAATTAGATATTTATGCTAAATGGTTTATTCAGAAAAGCATGCATTTGCACACATACCCCAAAATAAGCATACATAATGACATTTGCATGCGCATGCTGCACGCATGCATGTATGCACACACACACACACACACACACACACACACACACACACACACACACACACACACACACACACCCCAACACACACATATACACGCACACAGTCTGTTACATTCACATTTATAGGTTTATACTTGCACACATTCACCCATATGTGCATGTGTATGCTAAGACACATATGAACGCCAACACTGCTAGTTAGGCAGTTGCTTACTAGTAAGAAAACTGTATACCCCATAGCATGCAACTGTACTTGATAGACTCCCTGTCCAGTGAAGAGGACAAACTCTTGTTTGCCACAGGTCAGGAGGTGGGATCATGGGGTCGAGCACAAGCAGCAACAGCAGCAGCAGCAGCTACAACTATGACAGTTCTGGCTATGGCAGCACCAGCAGCAGCTACTACAACAGTTATGACAAAGGTGGTGGATCTCGAGCGGGTCTCTGCGGATTGTCTAACCTGGGCAATACCTGTTTTATGAACTCAGCCCTCCAGGTGAGCAAATTGATGTGGAGATGCCTGTGTGTACATATACCTGTAATTGTGTGTGTGTGTGTGTGTGTGTGTGTGTGTGTGTGTGTGTGTGTGTGTGCGCATGCGTGTGTGCATGCCATGCATGCATGCGCATGCGTGGCATGCTTGCATGCGTGCGGTTGATAAAGGGGAATTTAGAATTGAGGTCAAAAAGAATAAAAACATAAGTCACGAAAACTTGGCAATGAAGACTGTTGTATTCTTCTTCTTCTTCCTCGTTCGCCATCCCGTTAGATGAGCAGCCCGGTGTCCTCGATGAAGGCTGCCGTCCGTCGCAGCTCCTCCAGGGTGCCATACAGCTTGGCTTCCACTGCTGTCGGTGTTGGCCAGTACTTTCTCCTGGATGCTGCATACGTCGTACAGACTTGAAGGATGTGGTCAGTTGTCATTGGTCCCTCACTACAAGGGCACTCTCCACTCTGTCCAATGCCAAATTTTGTGTGCATGTGGTGGAGCAGGCGATTGTGTCCAGTCCTCAGGCGGAAGATCTTGACCTGTTCCCGTCGTCCCAGCAAATGGTATGTGTCTTCTGGGTTGTATTTGGGATGCAGGAGGCGCCATTTTATTCCTTGTTGTGCCTTGATGATTGTCTTAATTTCATCGTATGACACCAGGTTGTTGGCCTGCTCCTTCTGTGCACCATCTTTTGCCAGAATGTCCGCTTTTTCGTTGCCTCTGATGCCACAGTGTGCTGGTACCCATTGTATCACCACTTTCTCCACTCTGGCACTCAGGGCAACAAGGGCTGAAGTGATATGGTTCTGTTCTTTGCAGCGGGAGTTCTTGAGGGCTTGGAGCACGGAGAGAGCGTCAGAGAAGACCACCACCTGCCCTGTTGTTCTTTTGGAGTTCTGCAAGACTGTTGTGGCTGCCTCACAGAGGGCTTCTCGCTCAGCTCGGAAGTTGGTGGAGTATTTTCCTGTTGGAATTGCAATTTCTTCATCTCCGTCTTTGTATCGAAGGAAGATTCCAGCTCCACCATCCCTCGTTGCCTCTGTGGCGGAGCCATCTGTGAAGACATGGGTCCAGTCTTCCTGGGGATATTGGTTGCAGATGTACTCCATGGCCAGGGCCTTCCTTTGGGTGTCTGACTGTATTCCTCTCTTCTCCACTCCGGGAATGCTGGTGACGACTGTTGGGAACACCTGCCTCTTCCAAGATGGGTGGGTGACATTTGCCGGGATAGGCTTTGCTTCGTGTTCCATCAAGACTGGGCTTTGTCTTTCAAGGCGTCTTGACTGGCAGATGAAGCTGCCTCTTTTCAACCGGCTCTTGGTGGGTCTGCTCATTCTGTTGTTCATTGGATGGTTTTCAAGGCGTTTGAATTTTGCTGCTTGGATGAGGATCTTTGTGTCCCTTCTGTCCTCTAATGACTGTAGCCCAGTGGTCTCTTCCATCTTCAGGATTGGGGTGGATCTCATGGCGCCAATTATGACACGCTGAGCTTGGTTCTGTATCTTATTGAGGTGGTTGAGGTTAGACTTTGCAGCTGATGCCCATGCTGACGTCCCGTACTCAACTACAGGTCGGACTCTCCCTGTATAGAGTCTCTTCAGGATACGTTCGTCAGCCCCCCAGTTCGTCCCCGCAAGTTTCCTCATGATCGCCAGTCTCAACTTGGCCTTGCTACAGCATCTGGTGATCTGCTGTTTCCAAGTGAGCCTGCGATCAAAGGTCACTCCCAGGTAGGTAGGTGTGGGTTCCTCTGCAAGCCTTTGGTTGTTCAGTGTCAGCTTCGCCTCTTGCTTCTTGCTGGATAGGCTGAAGACTGTGTAGGTTGTTTTGCTTGAGTTGACAGAGACAAGCCATTCCTTGGTCCAGTCGCTGATCTTGTTGAGCGCAGTCTGGAGGCGTACCTGTGCTGTGGTGGTGTACTCTTCAGAGCACCAAAGCACCAGGTAATCTGCGTAGATCGCTCCTCTGACCCCTTTTGGCAGTTCTCTGACGATGTCATCTATGAAGATGAGGAACAACGTTGGCGAAAGGACTCCTCCTTGTGGTACTCCCTGTCTCAGCACCTTCTTCTTGCTTTTCTGGCCCTGAATCTTGACTCGGGCTTGGCGATTGTGTAGGTACTGGCTGATCCAGGTGTACATCCCCCCAGACACACCACATCGCCGTAGTTTGAGCCTAAGTCCGTCCTTCCAGACTTTGTCGAACGCCTTCTCCATGTCAATCCAGACAGCAAGCGTGTTCTTCTTTTCTTGGAAAGCGTCCTCAATGCTTTGCGTGATGAATGTGATCTGGTCTTCTGTTGATCTGTGTTGGCGGAAGCCTGCCTGTTCAGGGCTCAGCAGCTGATGCTCCTCAAGGTGCCAGACAAGCCTTGTGTTGACAAGTCTCTCCATCAGCTTCCCTAAGCAGCTTGTAAGGCTGATGGGTCTGTAGCTGTCAGCCTTCGACTTGTCCTTTCCCTTTTTGTGAATGGGGATCATGTCTGCTTCCCTCCAACACTGTGGTACTGATCCTGTCTTCCAGCTGGAGTTAAAGATTTTTAGAAGGACTGCCTTGCTCTTCATCCCAAGATGCAGAATCATTTCATTTGTGATTCCGTCTGGTCCAGGTGACTTCTTCAGGTTGAGGCTCTGCAACGCTTCCTCCAGCTCTTTCTCTGTGAAAGCTGTGGTCATGACTTCCTCTTGGGGCTCTTCCTCATGAAGTTCACCTTGGGCCCTGTGCACTGCAGCTCTATGTTCAGGAGGGACTTCCAGATTGCTGATGTTTTCATAGACGTCTATGAAGTGGTCTGCTGCTTTCTTTCCAGAGAGGTAATTTCCATTCTCTTGTATTGTTATAGTGGTGTGACTTGTTGTTTCATTACAGAGGGTTCTAGCCAGTTTCCACAGCTTGCTGCCATCCCTGTCGAGATTTAGGCTTTCAGTTTTCTCTTGCCAGCTTTTTCTTGCAGCTTGTGCGCAGGACAGCTTGTATCTGGCAGTTACTTCCTTCAGCGCTATGTTATTCTCCAGTGATGGCTGCTTTTCTGCTCTGTCCCTGGCTTCCGTAACAGCATCTTCCAGATTCTGGAGTTCCTCCGTCCAGTAGGGCTTGTAATCTTTACGTGCTCCTCTTGGGATGGATTCTGTAGCAGCTTTCAAGACGGCCTTTGTGAAGTCTCGAACCATCTTGTTTGAGTCCTTCTGCCTGATGTTGATTGGCTTTGTGTGTGTATCAGTGAGGGTCTCGAAGAGAGTCCAGTCCGCCTTTCTGTAATTCCAGCGGGGAAAACACTTTGCTTGTGGACACTGTAAGTTGAGGTTGATAGAGAGTTTGACGGGCTTGTGGTCACTTCCTCCAAGCTGGTTGAGGACTGTTCTTGTGGTCCTGACGAACAGGTCGTTGGTGGCGAACGCTAGATCTGGTGTTGATGTGGTCATCCAGCGTCTAGAGTAAAAGGTGGGTTCATCATCTTCTTGATTGATGAGATGAAGATGTGTGTCAATCTCCCAATCCTCAACTTCTTCGCCTCTCTTGTCCGTCTCCTCATAGCCCCATCTCTCTGAGTGACTGTTAAAATCACCCACCACCACGCAGTTGTTGTCTGGGATGTTCATGTATGTGAGGGAAAGATCACGATCTTGAGGGCAATAGACATTGTAGATCCTGATGTTGCGTTCCTTAAGGACTATATCAATACCTTGGATCTCTGCCTGTTGATTGGTGTTGATCTTGAGTTCTTGTGTGGCGATGGAATTCCGCACCAAGATAAGCACCCCTCCTTTGTTTCTTTCCTCACGGTCCAACCTGATGGTCTCGTAACCCCTCACTTGAAAGCGATGGTTTACGGTCAAATGTGTCTCTTGGACACATGCGATATCAATATTTTCTTGATGCATCCTTTCTGCCAAGCCAAGTTTCTTTTTATGCACCCCTTCTGCATTCCACTGGAGAATGTTGAGCATTCTGGGTGGTACCGTTTGCTTGGCATTAGCAGGAGGATGAGGTCTCCTTCTTCGTCGCATTGACATGCAGAATTTCTTTGTCTGACCACCGACCGCTTGGGGTGGGCCCCTTTGAGGCATAGGGCCCGGCTCCCGACCTCCCCGGCGGGTCTCCGAAGGTCGAGCGCCACATCGAAATTCTGTGGACTGCATCATCATGGAGGCGTATATGCGTGGTATCGTGGTTTAAGCTGCGCCAGTGGCCCGATACCTCCGTCTTCAGCTGGAGTTTTCTTTCGGGGTGCCTCACCCTTAGCTCATGGCCCGTGCGTCCTGCCCTGTGAGCACAGGGGGGATTGTTTCTCCGGGGATCCCACCCCGGGGCTAGAGGTTATACCGCGCCTCTTGACCGCATGATGAGCCCGTCATAGGACACATGGGGTATTTCAGTGAGGACAACAGTGCCACCTGTTGACCCACCCCGTCCTGATAGGAACATCGCCAGTTGGTCCGGGACTGCTTATTCTGCCAGGCAAGCCTGACTTATATCGCAGCTAACCCCCATATCTGAGGGCCATTCCCCTATCCGCCACCCGGGGACCCGCCGAGTTGGGGATGGTCGCCCCACTACTGAATTGGAAGCAGCCTGGTCCCGGAGACTGTTGTATTATTGGGTGTGTGTTGAGTACAACACAGGAGAATGCAGTTCAGTGCAATACTTATAACGTGCAATTCCCTGTGGCTTAGTATGGTCAAAAGCAGTGCGGTCGGCTTTTCAGTACAATATTCAACAAAACCAGGATCCACAAACACATGCCACAGCACAGATCAGCACAACATAAAGGTCAGCTAACTGTACAGAACAACATGATGCAACACTTCACGAGGGTCTACAAGGACTTTACAATGCTGCATCACAAAACACAGCAGAGAGCACAAAATATGAATATGCTTGCTGGTTGAAGTGCATGAGTAACGTGCCGACATGACGATTGCTGGTTGAAGTGCATGAGTAACGTGCGGACATGACGATTGCGGGTTGAAGTGCATGAGTAACGTGCGGACATGACGATTGCTGGTTGAAGTGCATGAGTAACGTGCCGACATGACGATTGCTGGTTGAAGCGCATGAGTAACGTACGGACATGACGATTGCTGGTTGAAGTGCTGCATGAGTAACATGTCTACATGACAATTGCTGGTTGAAGTGCATGAGTAACATACAGACATGATTGCTGGTTGACAGTGTATGAGTAACTTGCCGACATGACAATTGCTGGTTGACAGTGCAAGAGTAACGTACGGACATGACAATAGCTGGTTGAAGCGCATGAGTAACGTGTCTACATGGCGATTGCTGGTCGAAGTGCATGAGTAACGTGCCGACATGACGATTGCTGGTTGACAGTGCATGAGTAACGTGCTGACATGACGATTGCTGGTTGACAGTGCATGAGTAATGTGCGGACATTACAATTGCTGGTTTACAGTGATGAGTAACGTGCCGACATGACGATTGCTGGTTGACAGTGATGAGTAACGAGCCAACATGATACTTGCTGGTTGACAGTGCGTGAGTAACATGCCGACATGACGATTGCTGGTTGACAGTGATGAGTAACATGCCAACATGATGATTGCTGGTTGTTTTAGTGCATGAGTTATGTGCCAACATGATAATTGCTGGTTGACAGTGCATACGTAACATGCCGACATGCCGATTGCTGGTTGACAGTGCATGAGTAACGTGCCGACACGATAATTGCTGGTTGACAGTGCGTGAGTGACGTGCCTGGGCTGACCAACATGACAAATGATGATTGTGGTTGACAGTGCATGAGTGACGTGCCTGGGCCGACCAACATGACAAATGATGATTGTGGTTGACAGTGCATGAGTGATGTGCCTGGGCCGACCAACATGACAAATGATGATTGTGGTTGACAGTGCATGAGTGATGTGCCTGGGCCGACCAACATGACAAATGATGATTGTGGTTGACAGTGCATGAGTGACATGCCTGGGCTGACCAACATGACAAATGACGATTGTGGTTGACAGTGCGTGAGTGACGTGCCTGGGCCGAGCAACATGACAAATGATGATTGTGGTTGACAGTGCATGAGTAACGTGCCTGGCTGACCAACATGACAAATGATGATTGTGGTTGACAGTGCATGAGTAACGTGCCTGGCTGACCAACATGACAAATGATGATTGTGGTTGACAGTGCATGAGTGACGTGCCTAGGCCGACCAACATGACAAATGATGATTGTGGTTGACAGTGCATGAGTGACGTGCCTGGGCTGACCAACATGACAAATGATGATTGTGGTTGACAGTGCATGAGTAACGTGCCTGGGCTGACCAACTACATGCTGAGTGGCCAGTGGGAAAAGGAGTTGAACCGGGAGAACCCTCTGGGCATGAGGGGAGAAATCGCCATTTCCTTCGCCGAGCTGATCCGAGAGATGTGGTCAGGAGCGCGGGCCTACACCGTTCCTCGTAACTTTAAGGTCTTTGTCTTGTTTTGTGTCGTTTCCCTGCCAGGATGTGTTGAGAGTGAGTTGTGTTTGAGGAGTGGAGCTTTTTATAAAGTTTGACTGGTGTGCTAGGTGTTATTTAGAACATAAGACAATTTGTTTAGTTTTATGTTTGTCACGGTGCATTGAAATGTATAAGAGAAAAAAAAAAGAGAATATAATCATCAAGCTTCCACCATTTACACATTATGGGACTGAATTCAGATTATGTAATCTCTGTGTTGCTGTCTGTGTTTTTCCCTCAACCCTCCCTCCCCTCCTCCCCTCTTCTCCCATGCCTACTTCCTCCCCTCCTTTACTCCACACGTTCCAGAAGATATCATGTTCATGTGTACAAAATTTTAGAAAGAAGTCCATGATCCAACTTAATACAATGCCTATAGCAGTGAATTGATAATGAAAATGGCAATAAATATTTGTAATAGTAATGATGACCATTATTTACCATTGCGAAAGAAAAGACAAGCCATGATACTGCACACTGTAACCCCCCCCCCCCCCCCCTCCACCTCCACTTCTTCCTTCCCACATACATCAACCTCTTCTAACAAACATTTCACACACCATTGAAATCATGATATAGAGAATATAGCATCAAATGACTCCAGAAGGGTTGGTTACAACTCAGGTCTGATAGCAACAACTCTGATTTGACAGCTTTGCTTGATAACTGATCTTTCTCCAGTGTGCAACACAAGTGGATGGAAAAGATGTCTGTCTAGTGTCATTTCATGCTGTCACATTTGAAAAGAGTTAGATTGTTCACATGAATTCATTTTTCTTAATTGACACTATCTGAAAACGTAGATTGAAAGAAGATGGAGATCTGTTTATCTTCTGATGATATTGTTGCTTGCTGCATATGCATTTTACACTGGTATGCCTATTACTTTCAGACTTATGTACATTTACCCTCAGATGTTTCAGCTATAGGAAGTTGTCATCTTTGCTTCTTTATGTGAATTTGAATCAAAAAATGAAAATGAAACCTTAACTTTTGAGGTTTTGCTGTAAGCAGACGAAGTGTTTCAAGTAAAGAGGTTGTGCAGGTGGCAGTGGGGCGGTTTGCCCCGCAGTTCTCTGGCTACCAGCAGCAGGACTCCCAAGAGCTGATGGCATTTCTGCTGGACGGCCTGCATGAGGATCTCAACCGCATCCGCCAGAAACCCTACATAGAGCTGAAGGACGCGTCTGGCAGGGATGATGCTGTGAGTACCACTGGTCAGGAAGAGAAGAACCTTAACTAGGATGGGAAATGTTTTTGTCATAACAGCACGTTTGGGATTCTTATTGGGGTTAGTTGTAGATATGTTAAGTAAACACAACCATGACAGTAAATTGTAAGTATGTGTCAGTTGAACTGAAGGCAGCTATAGATACACATCTGAAGCCTGTTGTAGGCGGAGACGAACTGAAGATATCCCGAACTCTTTATCTTAACTCGGCCAGTCTGCGATATAACATCATAGCTTTCATTTTTGCATACTGTATTTAATGAAATCACTATTTTCCCGTGCCAAGCCATAGTAAAGCCAAAGATATTAGACAAGGGACAGAAGACTACCAAGGGTTTACTGTTCACAGAAGTGAAGGGGTTATCTGGCCTCAGGGTAAAACTTTTAGGGAGGGGGGTAGGGGACGCTGCAGGGGGGGGCGGGGGGGGGGGGTTCATTGTAATGTCCTAATGCATGTTAATTGTCTTGTCGGATGCAGCTAGGCTGCAATGTCAGTCAGCAGATTATGTGAATTCTTCGGATTTGTATAAGTAAACAAATAATTCCCGTGAAAAAAGAAAAGGATTTGTCTTCCCTCAGTGCCTTTTTTCAGCCTGGGCAAGGGTTGAAATTATCAGTCTGTCCCCCTGATACCTCAGAGCAATCTGAAACACTAGTATCGATACCTCAGAGCAATCTGAAACACTAGTATCGATACCTCAGAGCAATCTGAAACACTAGTATTCCCAGAATTGGAAGTTTCTTTTCTCTTGTACCCATGCGGAGAACAGTAGAGCACAGAATGTCCACTATTTCCTTTCATTCTGACATCAGTACTTCAACTGAAATAAAGGTTGAAAGTCCTTGCTATCCACTTTCATATTCTTTATTTGTTTTCACCATTTCCTGTTTTTGCCTGTATGTGATTTCATGCAGTTCTACTGATGTATCCATGTACAGGAAAGCCTAACTTGATGACTGTCTAAGCTGTTGTACACATAACATTGCAGCTTTTACCTTTCACTGAAGAGTTGAGTATGTTGAGTAATGAATTTCCCATGGGGGCCAGAACGCATGGGACCAGAATAGCTCAGTTGGTAGAGTGCCGGACTTGTAATGTTGGTGATCTTAAGTTGCTGGTTTGAATCTCCACCGGGCCCTTTTGGTACAGGGGGATCTTTTCGTCGGAGTTAATGTTGGTTCTGACTCCATTTCCCTAATAGTCCTTTGAATGAGACTATAAACTGATGTTGCATGTGTGAACACATTCATAACATCTTGCACACACATAAAATCCCATCAAAAACTTTTGGAAGAGAAGGCTAGTTTGGCCATTGGTATGGATGACACATTACACATAGCATGCACCCTGCATGAGAAATCGAAAGAATGAAAGAAGTAAGAAATTTGAGTGAATGATATTGATTGGATGGCACGGGAAACGACTGAATGAAACGCCGGCTGGCAGCCCATCAGTGCTGTAGGCACTACCTAGGTAGGCAGCCCGTTGCATACACGAGAGTGTGGATTGTCCGTGCCTAGAACCTTTGGCAAGGCGCTTTGAAAATGCTATATTATTATTATTATTATTATGCCATATATGGAAGCTGATGGTATAGTTTTACCTGTGTCTGGAACAGGTGGTGGCCGGAGAGGCTTGGGAGAACTACAAGAAGCGCAACGACTCCATCATCGTGGACACCTTCCATGGTCTGCTGAAGTCCACTGTGGAGTGCCCGGATTGCCAGAAGATCTCCGTGACCTTTGACCCCTTCTGCTACCTGTCGTTGCCCATGCCAGTGAAGAAAGAGCGGCAGCTGGAGGTGTTCTGGGTGTCTCTGGTCCCCGCAGCAAAGCCCATACAGGTACGTCCATCATCAGTTGTGCTACTGTGTGTGTGTGTGTTTCTTGCTAGTATAAGGTTTTAGGGAACATTCAGTTGTCTCTTTGTGTCTTGATGTATGTGAGGTATTTGTGGATATGACTGATTTGTGTACGAGGGCTACAGTTGTATGTGATATCAAACTTCCCCTGTTGATATTTCTGGACAGATTTTGAGTTATTGTCTCTTGCATTTAAGCTTAACAAAAAAATAAAAATTGGTCCCACATTCTTTGAATCCCTCAAACTATGAAAAACAAACCAAAAACAAACAAACAAACAAACAAAAAAAAGCAGCATGGAAGAGATCATAGGACCGGCAAGAGAAATTTGAAATCTCTTTACATGGAAGTCTCCAGAAATTGTATTGGGGGAAAAAAAGAAAAGAAAAAAAGAAAGAAAGAAAGAAAAAGCTAGTGTTTAACCATGTGTGCAGTACAAGCTGACCGTGCCCAAAGGGGGCTGCGTGCGCGATCTGTGTAATGCCCTCAGTCAGTACGTCAGTGTACCATCAGACAGGGTAAGTGGAACGTGTCGTTCTCGCAACCTCTATCTCTGTCTGTCTGTCTGTCTGTCTGTCTTTCTCTCTCTCTCTCTCTCTCTCTCTCTCTCTCTCTGTCTCTCTCTCTTTCTCTCTGTCTCTCTCTGTGTGTCTCTTTGTCTCTGTCTCACTCTCTTTCATATTTTAATCCCTGTCTTGTTCACTTCATCGTAGTCTGCCTTTCCATTCTGTCCATTTCTCTAGCCTTTTCTCTCACTGCCTCTCTCCTTTACTCACTGTCTGTTTCTCAGTTTTTGTCTCAATGTTTTTCTCTCTCTGTCTCCATTTCTTACTTTCTCTCTCTGACTCTCTTTCACACACACACACACACACACACACACACACACACACACACACACACACACACACACACACATATATCTGACTCTTTCATACACTCACACACATACACGCACACACACCACACTCTTACACACACACACACACACGCACACACACACACACACACACACACACACACACACACACACAGAGTCTCTTACACACACACTGACACACCACACACACACACACACACACACACACACACACACACACACACACACACACACACCACACTCAAGCAAGCATGCATGCACACACACACATGACACATGAAGCTGACACACACTGCAGAAAAACAACAGTAACCACACTAACGGCAACAGCTGCTCCTACTAAAGCTCCTGCTGCCACTGAGTTAACGTAAATCTGAGTGTTTGATGTGTTAATTAATGTGTTAAGACAGCTTATCATAAGTAAGCAATGAATTTTGCACTTGTCTTATTTCTGCACCGATTAACACAATGTTATAGTTTTGTTGTGGTGTGCCAGCTTAAGGACATTTCAAATGCATCTCCTTATAATCTGATACTTGATTTTTCTGATATCCTCATTCGGTGTGGATAAACACCTGGAGCAGGTTGCAAAACAAGCTGTTATTTTCAGATGGTGGTCACCGACGTCTACAACCACAGATTCCACAAAGTGTTCAGCTTTGATGAAGGCCTTAACCACATTCTAGATAGAGATGACATTTTCATGTAAGTGTTTGAACTTTTGTTGTTTGTTAAAAAGTGGAGTGACTTGAGGCAGGAGTTGAAACGAGAGAATCTGGGTTGTATTGCTAGACCTTTAAATGAATAGAACAAATGACAGTTAGCAGACTTCAGTGAAAGTTCATGCCAGTTAGAAAAGCAGGCATCATTTAAAAAGAAATTTGAACTCGCTTATCAGCGTACTTGAAATGTTTCTGTGGTGTTTTTGTTTTTTTTTTGTCTTGTTTGTCGCTTTTTGTGTATATGTGTGTGTGTGTCTTGCCTTACATTTCTGATTTCTTATTTTTCTTCTTCTTTGTTACTTTTGTTTGTCTTGGTTATCTTTGTTCTTTTGTTTTGGGTTTGTCTCTCTTGCTTGTCTTGCCTTTTATTTTTGTATATTTTTTTTCTTGTATGTCTCTCATGTTTTTGTGTTGATTTTTTTTTTCTTGTTTGTTTATCGTTTTGATTTGTCTTACTTTTTATTTCTTTGTTATTTTTTCTCGGCCATTACTTTTGTTGGTCTTGCCTGTTATTTCTTTGGAAATGAAATGAGGCAGGGAACAGTAAACGATAAACAGTAAACAAGTTGGGTATTTTTTGCTCCCATAAGAAAACCTAACACAGAGTAACTTGTATTCAAGACCGGCACAGCCTTTTAAACTTGAATAAAGTCAGACAAATACATAGACGAACAATCTTATGGGAGCAAAAAATACCCAACTTGTTTACTGTTTATCGTTTACTGTTCCCTGCCTCATTTCATTTCCGATTTTGTTTTGATTAAATTGAGGTTATTTGTATTTGTTTCTGTCCGTCTGTGTGTTTGTCTTTTGATCTCCCTTGCATGTTTGGGTGGATCCTCAGGCGTAGGCTCAAAAATTGTCCCTTACATTTTAAACTATTTGCGTAATGTCTCTAGTTTTTCAGCAACTTTTTTCCTCCCCACACTTTCGTTTAGTTTTGTTTACTACTCTTCGCTGGCTGCTTTGGGGGGTGCTATTGGATTCTTTTTTGCACCCTTGGTGGTGAGAACACCACAGTATTATGGACTGTGGTGTGTCTCTATTTGACGCCAGGAGCGCAGACACAACCAGCCGTGTCTCCCTGATGAGTCCGACCCAGCGGACGAAAGGCCTCGGAGCAGGCAATACAAATATATCTGCCTTCAAAAGGGATTGCGATGGTTCCCTTATGCAGCTAGTGAAGAGTTTTCAAATCTGTAACATATTTTCTTAATTTCATGTTCCCAGTTTCTCCATCTTCAAATTCCGCCCCTCCCCCTCCTTAAGTCCAAATCTTTGCCAAGTCATTACTATGAAGATAGTTCAGTTGTTGGCCTGCGCTTGTTTTTTCCCCCACTATTAGATTGTTCGTCTATGTATTTGTCTGACTTTATTCAAGTTTAAAAGGCTGTGCCGGTCTTGAATACAAGTTACTCTGTGTTAGGTTTTCTTATGGGAGCAAAAAATACCCAACTTGTTTACTGTTTGTTATTTCTTTGTTTTTTTTTCCTGTGTTTGTCACATTTGTTTGTCTTATTTTTGATATCTTTGTTGTTCGATCTGGTTTGTCATTATTGGTTCTTTCTTTCTTGTTTGTCACCTCTTGTCTTGCCTTTTTTTTTTTTTTTTTTTTTTTTTGTGCTATTTGTATTGTTCATTTCTTTGTTCTTTTTACTTTTTTTTGGCTTGCCTTTTATTTGTTGGTTGTGTTTTGTTTTTTTTGTTGGTGTCACTTTTGTAAATCTTGCTTTTCATTTCTTCGTTTCATGAATTGTTCATCACTTTGTCTTACCTATTGAAAACCGAAGGATTGAAACATGTTGTTTCGGTATTTATATATGTTCATTCCATTCGTTTGGTTTCAGAAAAAGTTTTGTTTTCTTTTATACTTTTTTTTTTTGGAAAGCTCTTAACCATTCTCTCATTGTAAGAGTACCTTATACGTTTTATGAACTTTTTTGCTGTTGATAATTGTCGACATGTGGGATTCGGAACCAGTGTTCATATGCTCACATCAGTTAGAAATGTGAATTTGAACAGCTCTAGCATGCTTATCTACATGGAGTTTGAATCATTCAGTGCCTGTGTTGAGTTTGTGTAACTTTTCATTATGAGGTTTAGAATTATTTAGTATGTGGGCTAAGTTTGCCTGATGACTGTGTGTATTGAGTCAGTTATGGGATGATATCAGGTAAAGAAAAAAGGTATATCAACAAGTACTTTTAGAATCGTTTTTGCTGCAGAGAAGTTTATGTAGGGAGTGGCTTTCTCTGTGCGTGTGTGTGTGTGTGTGTGTGTGTGTGTGTGTGTGTGTGTGTGTGTGTGCTTAAATTCTGATGTTTACATATTGACATGTGTGCTGTCACAGATACGAAGTGCCAGCGAAGCAGCCTGAAGATGGAGAACACATACTTGTCCCCATTTACTTCAGACATCTCAAGTAAGTTCACTGCAAACCTCATACCTATACCATCTGTGAATATTTTAAGTGGTACACAGCCTTTCAGTGATTCAGTGTGTGTCATTAATCACCATGCAGACAGCGGAGCTGGGAAATATTCAGTCTACAGTTTTGGCTGCAAGCTCTTCCGGTTCTAAAATTGTGATCAGTCGGCATATGATCCTCTGTGCCTTGTGCATGACTGAATCAGTTTTGAGTTTTACCTGTACTTTTGGCTCACTCTTGTTTTCCTAAGCTCAGGTTCAGTGTTGTATCAGCATAGCGCAAATATCAATAATCACGTCTTGAATGTTGTCTGATACTGATTGAAAGATTGATGATGAACGCCATTCAAAAGATTGGCGTTCGTCATCTGACACTGAAACTGCTCCAAAAGTTGATCATCAACACAGCTCAAAATGATCAGGAGGGCACATCGATTTACACAAAGACTGCAGCGCATGTTTAGGAATGAAATGATCAGACTTGATGTGATTGGGATTGCGTGCTGGATCATGCGGAAACTGCGCACAAACTAGTTACATCAAGAAACTTTACCATAACATGTTTAAAATGTAGACTGATTGTCTTCCTAGCAAAACACAAGTTCCACTCATCCTGAAGCTCAGCTGTAGGCGTATCCGCAGTTGAACGTATGCTTGTCACCTTCCTTTAATTGCCATAAGGTTTATGAGGAATGCTTTTAATTTGAGTTGACAATTCATAGTTGTGTACTTGTTTTTCACGTCTCTTTCAATACTGTAGGATTCAGGAAGACGTTTATATAAATAAATAGTATAGTGCCACATAGTTAGATTGTATGGGTGGATGGGTGAAAGGGAAGGTGTTGGTGGAAGTGTGCGATATGTAGCGTGTGTGTTTGTGTGTTGGTAGAGGGGGGAGGTGGTGTAGATGGGATGGGATGGGGGTTGTCCTGTAATTAATTATTATTTCATTTGATTTTTGTTGTTGTTAAGTTTGATTGTGTTTCTTAATAGCAGTGAGCTGTACATTTTGCTGGTTCTATGATTATATGGTGTATGTATGAATATGAAATCTTGTGAAAGATTTAATTATATCATTTCAGAATTATCTCAGAAACTTGTTTTTGTACTCACTTTATACATGTCTTCTGTATAGTTCATTTTTTGTGTAAGTGTGGAATATGACACTCAACACAATGTCTCGTTTTGGAGACAGTAATAATTGTTGTTTTTATGTTAAAGTAATAATTGTTGTTTTTATGTTAATTGCAACTGAGATCATATTCTTTTTTTTTTTTTTTTTTTTTTTTTAGGGGGGGGGGGATACTTTTCAGTGAAATATTCATGCATAAACTGTTTGATTATGTTAATGTTGGCAATGATCATATAGAGTAGACCATTGTTATCACAAGTTTTTCATCACACTTTCGTAATGACTTCAATCTATTGAGACGACAGAGAAGGATGGCCTCTTCCCCGTCTCTAGGAAGAGGCCGTCAGGGTTGACAACAAGCACCATCATCATGATGACACTAATCACATTGAGCCGTGTGGGTGGTGGTTTCAGGAGAAGGCAGCCCTCTCATTATGCAACCAGCACTCAGCTGTTTGGCCAGCCGCTGATTGTGGCTGTGCCCCGGAACTGTACCTACACCATGCTCTACAGCCTGCTCCTGACCCGCATGGAGTAAGTCCCACCGTCCCTCGCAGTTTTGTCCATGACAGACGCTTGTATCAGCAAAAACGCTAAAAATTGTGCATGGAAAAGCATCTGAATACAAACATGAACATTGACAAATTATTCGTCCTGGGTGAAAAAGAGACGGGGAGAGTGTTTGGGGATTAGGAAAAGGGAGATAGAGGCATAGAGGAGAAAGGTAATTGGAAAATTGATAGAATGTTTGGGAAAGGGAATAGATCAGCACTTGAGATCGAGAAATGCACTGATTGGCTGAGGTTTGTCTGGCATGTTAGAATGTCTTAGTACATGAAAACTAGCTGAAAAGGTAAACTGTACTAGTCATAGTTTGCACAGCCTGACCTTATAAGTACACAGGCCGAACCAGAGTAAGATAAAAATTCCTTTTCAATGGAAAGACAAAAAAGTTTATCTCTGTAATTCAAAAGTATATCTGTAAAGAAAATGATGTATTTTGTTAAAAAAGATTGTGCGGATTAATCCATATTGAATTACGCATTCAGAAAACGACAATGTACATTTTAAGATTTCTTTCTAACCAAATTCTGTGGTGTGTAAGAGCTGATCATAATGACAGCTATGACTTAAAGTGGTTTCAGTATGAATTGTGTGTGGCTGAGTTGATGAAGCATTGGTTTCTTAGTTTTGAGACAGCATGTCGATACGCTCGGGATGTAATCATGGACAGCAAGAATGAAAGTATATTTTTATGATTTGTGACTGACAGGCAATAGGTCGATACGCTCCAGGGATGTAATCATGAAGCAAGAATGAAAGTAGTTTATGATTTGTGACTGACAGGCAGTAGGTGCGAATACCGCTACCAGGGGATGTAATCATGACAGCAGAGAATGAAAGTAGTTTATGATTTGTGACTGACAGGCAATAGGTGCGAATACCGCTACCAGGGGATGTAATCATGATGACAGCTGTGAATAAAAAGTAATTTCTTTCTGACATTTGACTGACAGATGACACATGCGAACACCACTGCCCAGGGAGGTGATTATGGCAGCAATGAATACAAATATCTTTAGAACTGGTGACTGACGGGCGAAACATGGGAACACCACTGCCAGGGGAAGTGCTCATTATGACAATATTGAGAAAAGTTTTGTTGCAATGAAGTGCTCATGACGACAGTACTAAAGATTTTGTTACAACAAAGTGCTTTCGATGACAACATTGAAAAAGATTTTGATACGACGAAGTGCTCATGATGACAATATTAAAAAAGATTTTGTTACGACGAAGTGCTCATGATGACAATATTAAAAAAGATTTTGTTATGACGAAGTGCTCATGATGACAATATTAAAAAAGATTTTGATACGACTTGTGACTGACAGGCGATACGTACAAGCGCCGCAGCCAGGGGAAGTGTGGTGGAAGGCGGAGAAGAAGGAAACTGACGAGGACAGGCCGTCGGAGGAAGGTGGCAGCACAAGCCAGCCGTCGTCCAGCACTCAGAACGTTGTGCCGCTCGATGGAGAGGGGGAGGAAGGGCAGAGCACTAACGGTGAGTGAGTCTGCTGGTGGGGTGGGGCCTTGTCGGGGATTCCTGTGCTGACAGTGTGTTTTGGATGCATGGGTGTGTGTGTGCGTGTGCGTGTGTGTGTGTGTGTGTGTGTGTGTTTCCATTTCATAGAGCATCGTGATAAGTCTTCTCAGGGATGAGGCTCTTTTGAGAATTCAGAGAGAGAGAGAGAGTTTGTGAGTGAAAGAGATAGAGAGAGTGTGTTTGTGTGTGTGTGTGTGTGTGTGTGAGAGAGAGAGAGAGAGAGAGAGAGAGAGAGCAGGGCACCATGGATGGGAAACTTTGGGAGCTTTCTCTTGGGAGTGTGTGTGTGTGTGTGTGTGTGTGTGTGTGTGTGTGTGTGTGTGTGTGTGTGTGTGTGAAAAAAGGAAGAGAAAATGCAAGCAGATGACTGTTTTGTAGGTTGTTCAATATTGAGGGCTGGAAGAGATGGAAAAGCAGAGACCCAAACCCATGTATTTCAGCTCACACTGATCCATGTGAGCAGGACTCGTAATCTAAATATTTGGTATCATAGGCAGCCTTGACTTGGATACACATATCTTTTATCATTAAGTTGTTGCTGTAGTGTCATGATCTTGGTGGCCAGTGCCGTAGTTTAAGCATTGTTGTAATAGCCCGGTGGTCCAGGTTCTGCACTCAGTCTGGATTCAGTTGTGGAGACAAGCGAGCGCCTGAGGCCCTCCAAGGGTACAGGCACGCAGAAATGCAGCTGTCATAGTGAAGGGCCTGAAATCCATACCAACGTTCAGTGTGTTGTCATCATGTCACTCCATTGATAGTGTAGACATGCCAGAACAGATTCATCGACAACTGTACTGGTTGTGGTGTTTTTTCTCTGTTGGTTTTGGCAATATAACAGTCCAATCTTCAGATACATGGAGAAGAAATCGAGCTATGAGAAGCAGTCCCCTTTGACCTAAAAAAAAACAAAAAACGCTGTGATGGGCACAGGGATGACAACAGTAGCCTTGTTTATAAGACTGATGACAGCTCCTGTGGCAGCACCATACAAACAGTCGCTCATAGAGCGTGAGGTTATACTCAGCTATTGGGATTTGAGATTTAGATTGAGAACAAGAAGTCAGAGAACTAGTTTGTTTTCAGGTAAGTTTACTGATAAATCAGAGTTGGTCACCCAAAAATTCTTTTCATACCACCTTTTTTGAGGATAGATCCCTGCTGTGTCCACTTTAAAGTTGTGTCTTTCTTTGTTTCAGATGGTAGGTGAACTGAATGAAGAGACAAATTTAAGACTGTTACCTGTTGACAGATGTGAAGATGGAGACGGAGATTGCCGGGGGAGATGGTGAGGGGAAGGGGGAGGCAGAGGCCTCCACCTCCAGCAAGGTGATGGAGATGAACGGGCCTCAGCCAGAGAGCGGGGCCGCCAAGAAGGAGGGGGGTCAGGAAGGGTCGAAGGGTGAGAAGGGTCGGCGGATCTTCACTCTGTCCTACGTCAACTCTTACGGCAGTTCCGACAACATGCCTGAGCTGCAGGACAACGGCAAACCTCTGGCGTTGAATAGTGAGGCAGTGTGTGTGTGTGTGTGTGTGTGTGTGTGTGTGTGTGTGTGTGTGTGTGTGTGGTGTAGTTTGCTTGTACAAGTTTTGTGTTCTTGTACAAGCATGCACATGCAAATGTATCCATGTATCTGTGGGAGACTAGATGTAATGAAGATGGTGAAGAAAGCGATGGAGATTGATCCTTCATGTCCATATGTCAGACCTGCTTATCAATACAATTTCACCTTATTTTGCACACATGTTTGGAGAAAACATGATGAACTAAAAAAAACAGTACATTGAAAAAATTTCTAAAAACGAAGTTTTTGAGTGGTGATTGCACTTGCGGAACAGTGTGTGTGTGTGTGTGTGTGTGTGTGTGTGTGTGTGAGTGTGTGTGTGTGTGTGTGTGTGTGTGTGTGTGTGTGTGGAGGGAAGGGGGAAGGCGAAGAGGGGGGGTGGCTTTGACCAAAGAGCCATAACTTGCTGAATTCTGCACGCAAAATCTCATCTGACTGTGACTTGTTTCTTCGACAACATGCCCTGAAACATCGAAAAAACTTGGACAGAGCATGACTTTGTGCCACGTATTGATAGATTTGGTTTGAAAATAATTCGTATCAAGAAGAACCTGTTTTTACCGTAGTTAATACAAGACCAGATGGTGTTGAAGGCATGTGAAAACAAAATGAAGGCCTCCCCCCCTTCCCATCCCCACCCCCATCTCCACATTTACAGAAACTTGGAATTTTGTACACTCTCTTTGAAGAAAATACGCTCACTTTTTGTTGTTGTTGTTGTTGACAAGTACACCAACAGTAGTTTTAAGGTAAACAGGTCTGATGTTTTTCCTGTTGAAAGCAAGGGGGTGGATCAGCTGATGGGAAGACTGTTGAGCCGGATACATGTGGAATGTGCGCTTGTGTTGGCAGCCGTAGAGAGAGCTGGCCACTCGTGTAGCGTGTGTAATCTGTTGGTACATCTCTGTCTGTGTCTGTTTTCCCGCCAGACCACAGCTACCTCTCTGTGGACTGGAGCCCACTGGCCAAAGCCAAGTTCTACGATGAGAAGTCTGCTGAGGTGAGATGGTGGTTACGCTGGAAAGTTACGGGGCATGAACACTGATGCTGTTGATTGAGACGTTTGGGAAAGAGAGCATGATTTCGTGGAAGTTAAGTCCGGCGATAAACTTTGGAATAAAGTTACATTAATTTCGTTGAAATAATCGTTAGTATGAATTTTGATACCTGCAGGAAAAATGCAAGAAATGGAGCTTTCAGACAGGGTTCTTTCTTTTCTGCCTCTGGTAATGTTTGTTTTTTCCATGTCTGTTGATCTTACTGTTATCTACCTTTTTAAAAAAATAGCATTCCCGCTACTACTGATTTTTTTTTTTTCTGTTTTCTTTTTAGTTTAAGAGTGCCAAATTAAAAAAAATTTACCTAATTACCCACCCTCTCCAATTTTGCTAGTCTGAGATACACACAGATTTATATTGAAATATGGTAGTGTATGCAGTTTGCTGCGCATATGCAGTTTGCTGTTCTGTGTTTTTCATGGTTTTAATTGATCATTGTGCTTATTTACCCGATTTCTGAAAAATTGGGAATCCACCTGTACCATTGATGCCAACCTCCAGGTCCTTGGTCATCTCTTGCTCTGCCATAAGAGTTTGAATTGACTGCAAACACCCCTGTACAGTTTATGGGTGGTCATGGATTCTGTGGTGCCTGGACTGGTAAATTGTTCTGTCACTTTCAGTGGACAGTGCCATGTGACTCGCTCACACGCCCTCTGAATGATAACATTTAAAAACGTTTTAGGCTGAAATCAAAGCACTTTGGAAATGGTGATCCCTTTTGCCGTAGCAGATGTCCTCAAATGGTGCGTCATAACGCTTGATTCCGAAATAGCCTGGGGGATGAAGTGTAGGATCACCCTTGATGAGTAGAACAGGACTGCATGGGGGAGATGTGGAATAGAGTGGGGTGATAGGTAAAAGGTTTTAAAAAGGGGAAAACAAGACAAAAAAGAGAATTTTTGTGCTCAGGACATGGAGCAGCACCACACAGTGCGTTCCCGCAACGCTCAGAAACCCACCGTGCTGCAGCTGGAGGACTGCCTGCGGCTGTTCACCGAAGCGGAACAGCTGAGCGAGCAGGACCCGTGGTATTGCCCTCAGTGTTGCAAGCATCAGCAGGCCACCAAGAAGTTTGACCTGTGGTCCTTGCCCAGCTACCTGATCATCCATCTGAAGCGCTTCTCTTACAACCGCTACTGGCGGGACAAGATCGACGCCCTTGTGGAGTTCCCCACGATGTGAGTTGGCTTGTCGTCGACTTGCTGGGCCCCGAGTGCTGGGGGGTATTTTCTTGACACTGTGGTGTCTGTTGGATTTTGTGGACATCAGGTATAGGGGGAAGGAGGGCAGGGTGGGGTGGGGTGGGGGGTGTGTCTCGAATTGCTGTTTTTTGTTTTGTTTTATGGGTATGATTTTTTTGTGTGTGCGCTCGAGGTGTGTTACTTGTGTGTGTGGTGTTTTGTGGGTTTTTCTAGGTTTGATGTCTTGGGGTGGTTTTTGGTAAGATTTTCCCTTCCCCCCATCTGCCCCCTCTCTCCTTCCCCAGCTCGCTTCCTTTATCCCCTACCGTTAAAGGGCTGGTGTGATGTCTGGAGTGTTGTTCTTATCAAAATGTGGTACATGCTTCTCTTCTCTGGACACTGATTTGTTTTGAAGACATTTTGTGTTTTTTTCAACTTATCTATTTGTTTGCTTTTAAAAAATAAGTTATCATGCAATGGTTTTATTGGGGTCGGTTCAGATGAAAGCTTTTCCTTGCCATTTGGGGTGTTTTCTTCACAGAATGGGTGTGTTCAGGTCTGAAAGGGGACTTAACCCTGTGACTGCTGAACTTTGCTAAATGCAGACTTGGGTGTACAGATTTAAAGAGAGTAATTGTTCTTGTTGAGCGCTTCAAAAGTGTCATAGCTTCAGTTAAAGGAACGCTCTCCCTTGTGAAAGAAGACCAAAGAGCCATTTACAGTGATTCAGCCGGCCCCCCGCATCACCAGGAGGCTCCAGTTTTTCGCTGACCAGCATGCTCGTCAGCAGCAGTCAAAGGCTTAAAGTCGCACTTCTGCTATAGAGCATTACATGGATAGGCTGGAACCAGGCTAAAAATGAAGATATGAATTCTTTCGTCACATTTCAGCATTGTGCAAGGTTACTCAAAAGGGTTAAAGTTACAGTTCTGCTTTAGAGCATTGCTTGGACAGGCTAGAACCAGGTTGAAATGAAGACAGAAGTTGTTTGGTCACGTTTCAGCATTGAGCAAGGTGCTACTCGAAGTTTTTAAGTTGCAGTTCTGCTTTAGGGCATAAAATTGATAAGCTGGAACCAGGTTAAGGATAAAGACATGAGTAGTTTGGTCACATTTCAATGTTGTGCAGGGGGCTTGACTTGCGCAAGTACATCCTGAACCGCGACAACCACGACGTCAACGTGTACGACTTGATCGCCGTTACCAACCACTATGGAGGACTTGGAGGTGGCCACTGTGAGTGACGCTGCTGTTTCTGATGTCGAAGTACATTGTCATGTTCATGCATGTGTTTCAACTCTTTCTGAAGTCTCTGCAACTTCAGTGTACATTTCTTTGATTTTGTTGATTCTGTTCGAAGTTCATCCTGTGTGCATGTGTTTTTTCCTTAAGTGTTCTTTTGTATTTTTCTTGATGCCTGCAAACAAACCATTTTCATGTTAAGAAAAGAAACAAACAAACAAAAAGGAAAGACAGAAAGAGAGGAAAATAAGGCAGTAATTTGTGGGTGAAAATGTTCTGCTTAAGAATGTGAAGTAGATAAAAACAATACCTGTTTCTTAAATGAAATGGTAAAACTAGGGTAAGAAAGGAAAGCAGTTTTTTTTGTTGTTTTTATCAGGATCTTAGTTGGGAAGAAAAAGAAGAAGAAAAATGCCAGTGGAGAGAGGTGATCATCTGTTGTACATCTGTGATGTGTGATGTCTCAGATACGGCGTATGCACAGAACAAGGACGATGGAGAGTGGTACTACTTCGATGACTCCAGCGTGTCAAGTGCTTCAGAGGAATCTGTCGTGGTGAGTTGGAGTTCAGAACACAGTTGCGAGTGTGATGGAGAAAGTGTGTGTGTGTGTGTGTGTGTGTAAAAAAAAGGTAAAATCAAGACTTCTTGGTTGCACATCCAGGCTGGAGTCTTGATGGCAAAACTGGGTGAGCCCAGAAGTTAGTTTGCTGTGCTCCGCTCCCCTCCACCAGTGAGATCATGGTTTCATCTGCATCCATTTGATTTTTGGTTGGTTCGACAGTCAGCTAGATCAGGCAGAAACTGCTGAGTACATTTTAACCAAACTTGGTGGAAAGGTGGCCAGGGAATGAACCCATGGGATGCAGATCCGGATCAGGCAGCAGGTCCAGGGTCCACTCAGCATCGTTAGTGAACAGGTTGACAGCACAAAACATTCTGAGCCTGTTTTGACTCAACCTGGGAGTAAGGTGGAGTGTGGCCCAAGAACAAACACAGCAGATTCTGATTGGATGGAGATTGACATGGCACACACTGGATCAGCTCTGCAAGATGTGTACAGGTTTTCCTTTGATCGTGAAGCCTGAAGTTGCTGTTACAAACTGGTAATTAACTACAAGTGAATATATTTTCGTGGAAAATTAACTTTCTAGTAAAAGAAACTTTCACATTTCATATTTTCCCATGTCCTAATCTAAAAAACAACAACAACAAACATTGGAAGTAACTTTCAATCTGTACCAGTTGTTATTTCCCCAGGCAGGAGAAAACGTTTTTCACCTAGGAACTGTTTTGAAGGGTGTATCCAGGATCCTTTGGACCTTTGTGGAGGTCTGTGCTCTCCATGTTGCCATTCCAGTTTTCTGTTTCCCTTTTTTCCCCCCTTGTCAATGTTCTGCTAGTAACATGCTGTGTTCATGCACTGTAAATAGTTTGCAGGTGTAGTGTTCATTATCTGGATTCCTGGAGCTGTGCAGAATATACAGGGAAACAGAATTTTTCCAAGATAAGCAAAACTGTTAGTAATCGTTGTCAGGCTTTATGTACTCAGCCCATCAAACCTGTGCAAGCGATAAGCAATACAGTTATTAGGCCACATTTTGTAGCCAAAGCAGTACTAAGACACCCTCCCAAAAGTTTACACATAACAGCTGCTGTTCATTCTATAGAGTCTGAACTGGATATTTGACCAAGTTTTTATTTGCTTCACCGACCCCTTTTCTTTTGTGTGTTTGCGTGTGTATCATCGGTGCTTAGCTGTAGGTCTACTCCCTTCATTTTGTGGCCTGTTTCTTTCCTCAGTTGGCAGTATCAGTTAATGGTGATAACTGCTTTTGTCCATGTGCTGTAAGTATGTGATGAAGTGTTTCCATCGCTTGTGCGCTGGTTCATGTATTGTTATAACCATGATGTTTAGGCTGAAGTTGAAAACAGTTAAATCGTTCAACAGTATTCAGTTCATAAACACATTGTGGTGGAAATTGATAGGTTGACCAAAGCAAAACTGTTTAGTGCAAACATTGAACCAACAAGTCTGTTACTGAAATATCCAAGTTTTGGAGAGTGTGTGTGTGTGAGAGAGAGAGAGAGAGAGAGAGAGAGAGAGAGAGAGAAGAATGTGTGTGTAGATGTAGACGTGTATACATCATCATTTACTGATAGCACCATCTCAGTGTCAGTATGCTGAAATCCTGAAAAACTGTAGCGTACTGAAGTTACAATTTCGAAGAGAAACTATACAGGCCAAAAGTTTGACCATTTAAGCGTAAGCAGCTGTTTTCTGTAGTTAGAAATCAATGTAGTTTTCTCTCTGATTGTGTCATTTTGAGACAGGTCAGCAGAGTCTGCTCGTTCCCCATTCAACACGGTGGAACGGAGGCAGTTTTTCATTGTGAGATGCCATTGAACCGGTGATAGTTGAAACCTCCAACTTTGAACATGTTTATATGGTAAAGGGAATGTTACTTTGATTGAAAAAAAAAATCTCTTTCTTTCTAGTGAATTTGCTGATATATCACCAAAACTTTTTGGGTTTTTTTTGGATTTAGTAAAATAGTGCAAAAAGTAATAGCAATTTGCAGTTAGCGCTCATGAAAAATCTATTTGGATATAAAAAAAAAAGATAATAATAAGAGTTTCAAATCATATATAGATTATATGCCATGGTCATTTTAGTGCAAATGCTGAATTTTTTAAAAAGGGCCAAAGAACACGTCTTATTTAGTATGTTTCCATTGACATCAAAGCGGTTCAATTGATAGGTCTGTGTTTGCAAAAATGATTGTTTTCTGTTGGTGCACAGACAAAAGCAGCCTACGTGTTGGTGTACAAGCGACGTGGAATGGACTCTCCTTCATCCGTGGCGCCAACAAGCAGACCACAGGCAGAGGAGACCCACAACGGAGCAACCTCCGCCCAAGGCAGCGACATCAACGGCTACAGTCACAGTGACGACGACATGGACATCAATTGATGACGGAGCGGTGGGGCTGACCAGGGAAAGTGACAGTGCAGTGATGAGTGATAGGTCTCCACAGTTCTCCCCCTCCCCACTTCCTTCTCTGCCCTGGTTCTGCCCCCCCTTCCCCCCCATCCCCTCCCCCTCTCCCCCCGACGTAGATCTAGTTTCTTGCTGCAGAATCGCTGCTGTGTTGGATTTCAGTGGGTAAAGGTGCAGTTGTCTTTCTTTATGATTTTTGAAAAGAAGTTTGAGGACCGACTGGCTGTTTTATGTTTTTTTTTGAGACGATGTGATAATCGCTTGTTTGGGGGGGGGGGGGGGGGGGGGTGTTAAGACGTGGGATGGTGCGGTGGTCTTTTGTTGCACCCATTTTTTTTTTTGTTTGTTGCCAGTTTGCCACTTCACAAGACCTGTAGTCCATTGTGTTGATGCGTTTTCAGGGCACGGTTGAACCGATACGTTCCAGTGAAGAGAGCATGGGTGCATGGATCGGTGGTGAGAATGGTAAGGGAGGAGCGTGCTTCTCCGTGAAATGTACACAGCTTCTTATGCACGTTTCTTTCTCTCTCTCTCTCTGTTTATCCACCTGTTTCTCTCCCCCACCTTTGGTTTTGTTTCTTCTGCCCCTCCCGTTTCCTTTCACTGAAAAATGTCCCAGTGCCCAAGCAGGCTGTTTGCTGATATGTTGTGTTGGATGTGGATGTATTGTATTTGATGAAGGATCTGTTGTGTTGGATGTGGATCTACTGTGACTGATGAAGGATTTGTTGTCCTTAATATGAGTATGTTGTGATTGATGAAGGATTTGTTGTTTTGGGTATGGATGTATTGCAACTGATAAACGATTTGTTTGTGTTGGACATGGATATATTGTTTGTGACTGATGGATTGTTGTTTTGAATGTGGATGTGATGTGTCTGATGAAGAATTTGTTTTTTTTCTCACATGGAAATATCGTGACTGATAAGGATTTGTTGTGTTGGGTATGGATGTATTGTGCTGGATGAAGAGTTTTCTGTGTTGGATGTGAATGGGTTGCGAGTAATGAAGAATTTGTTTTTTTCTCACATGGAAATATCGTGACTGATAAGGATTTGTTGTCTTGGGTATGGATGTATTGTGCTGGATGAAGAGTTTTCTGTGTTGGATGTGAATGGGTTGTGAGTAATGAAGAATTTGTTTTTTTCTCACATGGAAATATCGTGACTGATAAGGATTTGTTGTCTTGGTATGGATGTATTGTGCTGGATGAAGAGTTTTCTGTGTTGGATGTGAATGGGTTGTGAGTAATGAAGAATTTGTTTTTCTCACATGGAAATATCGTGACTGATAAGGATTTGTTGTCTTGGGTATGGATGTATTGTGCTGGATGAAGAGTTTTCTGTGTTGGATGTGAATGGGTTGCGAGTAATGAAGGGTTTTTGTTGTCTGAGAACTTGGATATATTGAGACTGATGAAAGATTTGTCTGTCTTGGACGAATGCATGGATATATGAGACTGATGAAAGATTTGTCTGTCTTGGACGAATGCATTGGATATATTGAGACTGATGAAAGATTTGTCTGTCTTGGACGAATGCATTGGATATATTGAGACTGATGAAAGATTTGTCTGTCTTGGACGAATGCATTGGATATATTGAGACTGATGAAAGATTTGTCTGTCTTGGACGACATTGTCATTGGATATGAAGATTTGGGCGAAGCATGGATATGAAAGATTTGTCTGTCTTGGACGAATGCATTGGATATATTGAGACTGATGAAAGATTTGTCTGTCTTGGACGAATGCATTGTGAGTGATGAAAAGATCGGTCTTGGAGCAATTGTATTGTGACTAATGAAGGTTTGTCTCGGATGTGGATGTACTGTGATCGATAAGATTTTTTGTGTGTGTTGGACATGAATGTTTTGTGTCTGTTGAAGGGTTTGTTGCCTTGGATGTAAATGTATTTGTGACTGATGACAGATCTGTTGGTCTTGGAGTGAATGTATTGTGATTGATGAAAGATTTGTCTAGGGTGATTTTTTTTTTTTTTTGTGACTGATGAAGATTTGTTGTCTGAGAGTGATTGTGTTGTGGCTGATGAAGGACATGTTGTCTTGGACATAGATGTATTGTGCCTGATAAAGGACATGTTGTCTTGGATGGGATGTATTGTGGCTGATAAAGAACATGTTGTCTTGTACGTGGATGTATTGTGCCTGATAAAGGACATGTTGTCTTGGACGTGGATGTATTGTGGCTGATAAAGAACATGTTGTCTTGGATGTGGATGTATTGTGGCTGATAAAGGACATGTCTTGTACGTGGATGTATTGTGACTGATAAAGAACATGTTGTCTTGGATGTGGATGTATTGTGGCTGATAAAGAACATGTTGTCTTGGATGTGTATGTATTGTGGCTGATAAAGGACATGTCTTGTACGTGGATGTATTGTGACTGATAAAGAACATGTTGTCTTGGACGTGGATGTATAGTGGCTGATAAAGGACATGTTGTCTTGGACGTGGATGTATTGTGGCTGACGAAGACATGTTGTCTTGGACATGGATGTATTGTGGCTGATGAAGGACATGTTGTCTTGGACATGGATGTATTGTGGCTGATGATTGTAGAAACCACTTGGTCATATGTGTGGGTTTTCATGTCAAAGGCAGTATGTCTTGGATTATCGGGCATTGACATTTACTGATATGCATGTATACACACACACACATGCACCTCTGCTCTTGCATAAACACACAGAAAGTCAATCATATGCGCGCGCGCACACACACACACACACACACACACACACACACACACATATGCGCACATACAGACACACACATACAGACACACACACACACACACACACACACACACACTTTTTCACTATACAAATGTCAAACTTTTCTTTTGTAAATGTCTGTATTCTTTTCGTAGATTGATATATCCTCTTGTAAAGTTTTGAGTGTTACTCTTGTTGATGTATGAACATAACACGTATTCTTTCTTTAAAGGACTGTTTCTATGATTTTTTTTTTATATAACTCTTTGAGCGAAACTTCAGGGCTGCAAATCTGTTATTTGTTACATGCTTTTTGCCAACTGTTGTGACATGTTATTCTTTATATCCAGCTTTGGCTTTGTGGCTGATAGAAGGTAGAAATAATCAGGTTACAATGTTATGCCTGTGCCCCGTGCAGGTTTTGCTCTGTATCAGATCACCTCACAAAAAAAGAAAAGAAAAAAAGAACACTGGTTGCAGCAGCATATGATTGTTGATGTCATGTTAAGAGTTCTGTGCACACTGTGAAAGGCAGGTGCGTGGAACTGGTGAACGTTCCGAGTCGTACGGATGAAACTTGAGGCTGTTCAAGCACTGGAGGAGGCAGCGAGAGCGGTTGTGGTGTTTGGACTCGGGCTGGTTCACAAGAACCGCATCAGCTGGACGTTTCTTATCCTTGCAGCTAATGGAACTGACTGATGTACATTATGTCTGATATCTTCGTGCGTCAGATTATCGTTTTTATGTCTGCTTTACTCAGTGATGACCGTAACTTGTCTGTCAAGATGTTCTAGCGTGTGAGAATCTGACCATATTGCGTCATGTTTCAGTTGTGTATGGATTGTGTTTGTTTTGTAGTTTAGGTAAATGTGAAGATGTGAGACCTCTGCAGTGATCAGTCTTTCGCCTTTTTTCCCCCTTAATTGTAATCTGTATCTTCTCTTGTCATTGCACCGTCTCTTGTTCATAATATTTGAACACACAAACAAATCTTTAAAGTGAATGAATGTGAGTCGGTCGCTGTTGGATATTTAAATCATGGCATATTTGTGTGATTTCGCTTGAAGTTTTGATTTAGAAAACAATGAAACAATAACATCTTTTCATGACTTTGTAATGAAATGTTCAAGAAAGAAAAAGAAATTGAATACAATTTTTTTAAAGGTTGAAGGGAAGTAGACGAAAAGGGATGGGGATGGGACTTTATGACTTTGTGTCTGTCACGGATTACCTTTATCTCCCTAAATACAGGGTGAAAGTTATTAGACATGCATGTAAGAAAATTTCCCTGTAGAAAGTAAGTGAACATGGGAGCAACAGCCGATATTTGAAGAACAAGAAAGGCCGTCTTCAAACTGCAGACGTCTTTCTCCAAAGAAGGGCAGTTCGGTACTTGGTTCGGACATATCAACATTAACACCATTGAGATGAATCTGCTCTTATTCTGGATAGAAATCCTTGTACAGTCGAGTAAGAATTCCCCTCTTTGCACAGGTGCAAACGCTGCCTCAGAGTTTTTCTTCATAGTGTCAGGTGTTCATTAGGTGTGAATTCCAGTTTCAAAGTGATGTTTACCTCCATTCAAGTTCAGCTGGTTTTTAAGAAAAGTCAGTGGATAAAATGATCAGAGCAGCTTATGATAAAGATGCAAAGAAAACCCTAGTCACAAGGGGTTATGATGATTTATTTATCATTGATTTTAAGTCCTGTGCAGCATTCTCACCTGTCAGTATCTCAGTAAGTCTGTTCATCCTATGTTCAGTACACAGTGCCTTTAAGTCAGCATTGCATCTATTGTAAAAAAGATTATTATGAGATGCTGAATTCCTCCCCCCCCCCCCCCCCCCCCCACCTCATCCCCATGGATCTGACAACATTTCTCTTAAAGTATAAATTAACAAAGAATAATTCCATGCAGCTTTAAATGTCTTCCATTTGCATTTTCTGAAGCAGACCTGTTTACGCATATGATTTTGCCATATTTTGTGCACATTTGGTGAAAATATGACGACAGCAAACAAAAAAGCCCTAGAAAAAAAAAATGTTGAAATGAAAAAAAAAAATCTAGGCAGGAAGTTCTTTAGCAGCGGTCATTCTTGCAGAGTGAAACCATGGTATTTTCTTTGTGTGCTAATGTGGATGCTGTGATGGACGAGCGACAGCTCTTGGTATCTTTCGCGTATGAAAGTATTTTGGGCCATGTCTGCCTCTTTGGTAACATGCCGATAGGTAGGAACAACACAGGGGACTACAGACCCTGAAGTGTTGAGGAAACCGGCAAGAAAGCATGAGCTTGTGCCAAAGTATGCTGATGACTTGGTATGACAGACATTTGTGTCGGAAGAACCTATTTTTTTTACAGTAATTAATTCAATGTAATTGCTCTGATGTCTGATTGCAGGGAAAACAAATCCCTCCTCCCCACTCCCCCTTCTCTTTCCCTCCACCCCCCCCTACCCGAACCCCCCCCCCCCCCCTCCACTCCACCACTCCTGCTCTGCTTACACATACTTTGTAGGAAATGCACCCATTTTTGTGGAGGAGTACACCAATAAAAAAGTCTTAGGGTAAACAGGTCTGCTAAAACCTTTTGTAGGATGGATTTTGCATCAGTCTGACTTTCAGCATATGTATGCACACAAGTTACTGATATGCACGTAAATCAGGCAGTAATAGATATCATTCTGTGTTTTGTCAAACAGTGCTATTTTTTTTTTTTAAATGAATCTAGGACTTCTAAAGATTTTTATTTTATTTTACGACACAGATTTTCTCTTGTACATAAGTAGCTTTGGATTACTTCAGTAAACCAACTGCTCATGCCAGCGAATCAGGAATGCTCCTTACAAGCAGTATTAGTCAAGTGTGTGGAGGATTATGCAATATGTGAAGGGGTCAGAAAGTGCTTCCCAGTTACAAGAAAATTGAAAGTACTTGGCCAGTCGCATATCGTGACTCGTATTTTGATAGACACACAGAAGTTGATAGGAAAAAGAACAAAGAGAAAGTGCGTGGTCTTTGTTTCATTCAAACAATGTAGACGTCTGAAAAGAGTCAAAGTCACGTGGGACATCTTTGATTTTTGTCTGTATATTGCTGATTTTTCTTCAGTATGTCGTGAATAAACATACAAACAAGAAAACGAATCCCTCTGACTGGCTGTAGCTTGATACATTTTGAAACAGTTGCTGTCTGATTAGTGGATATTCTGTGGGTCCATTCATGCTCTTTATGGACACCAGAAAATGTCCTGTATGCTTTAACCCCTTCCCTCCCATCCCTCTGCCCAGGACCCTGCCTCAACGGTCAGCCTGTTTCCCACATTGCCACAATTATCTTTAGTTAAAGTTGATGTTTAAAAGAAGAAGAAAGCTAGGCGCTTAGGGGCTAGTGGATTTGGGGAGAGATGAGGGAGGGGCTGAAAGAAGAAAATGAATGTGATTGACATTTCCATGAACTCCTATTTTGGGAACAGCAGCACTCTGATTAGATGAAAGGAAGACAGTGAGTGACAGGCTGTAGGAAGACAGTGAGTGACAGGCTGTAGGAGGACAGGAGTGACAGGCTGTAGGAAGATGGTGAGTGACAGGCTGTAGGAAGACAGTGAGTGACAGGCTGTAGGAAGACAATGAGTGACAGGCTGTAGGAAGACATACAGGCTGTAGGAAGACAGTGAGTGACAGGCTGTAGGAAAACAGTGAGTGACAGGCTGTAGGAAGACAGTGAGTGACAGGCTGTAGGAAGACAGTGACAGGCTGTAGGAAGACAGTGAGTGACAGGCTGTAGGAAGACAGACAGTGACAGGCTGTAGGAAGACAGACAGTGACAGGCTGTAGGAAGACAGTGAGTGACAGGCTGTAGGAAAACAGTGAGTGACAGGCTGTAGGAAGACAGTGACAGGCTGTAGGAAGACATACAGGCTGTAGGAAGACAGTGAGTGACAGGCTGTAGGAAAACAGTGAGTGACAGGCTGTAGGAAGACAGTGAGTGACAGGCTGTAGGAAGACAGTGAGTGACAGGCTGCAGGAAGACAGTGACAGGCTGTAGGAAGACAGTGAGTGACAGGCTGTAGGAAGACAGAGAGTGACAGGCTGTAGGAAGACAGTGACAGGCTGTAGGAAGACAGTGAGTGACAGGCTGTAGGAAACAGTGAGTGACAGGCTGTAGGAAGACAGAGAGTGACAGGCTATAGGAAAACAGTGAGTGACAGGCTGTAGGAAGACGGTGAGTGACAGGCTGCAGGAAGACGGTGAGTGACAGGCTGTAGGAAGACAGTGAGTGACAGGCTGTAGAGAGAACTTTTTTTTTTAAACAATGTTTTGAGTCCATATGTTTGAAATAGTCTACACATAAATTATAGGTAGGTATGCTTGAACTGAGGGTGAGACTGCAGATAGCCAGATGCCACACCTGCCGTATGTAGTACTTAAATAGAGGATTACAGACATGGATATTCAGTCAATAGTGTACTGAGCATTAGAGAAAGAAAAATGTAAGCATTTTTTTGTAGTTGTTTATATGTATTTTTACTTCTGTGAAGTAGGTCATGTTTCGCTCATGTGTTGGTTAGTTTGTCTGTCTGTCTGTAAGTACGTTTATGCAAGAACCACTGAACAGACTTAGATAAAGAAACCAGGTGGAAAGTTGGAATATGGTACAAGGAGAAAACCGGTACATTATGCTGTGGATTCAGTAGGTGTTAGAATGTGGCAGAAGTATGCATTCTCCTGAGTATCCTACTGATTCTGTCGTAATGACGGTGGCTTCTTACATGACGTCAAAAATCTGATCTCTACAGATTTAATTTTCAGCTGAGTGTGAGTTGTAGAGTATCTGTCACTGTCTTGTTATTTTTGTGATTTTTGGGGGTTTATTTTCTATTTATGCATCATTGAACTTTTATGTTAGTGTTGGTCTTTCTTTAAAAGGCAGGAATACTAATTAAAAAAAGATGACATGTTGCTCGTGTGTAACATTTTTCAAGTTTTTTTTAAAGGTCCGAATTTTTTTTCTTCTGTAAATGTATGTTTACTGATGAGACAATATTGCTGGGAAAATTTTATGAAGAAAAGTCTGTTCTCTGTGTGTACATGCGCACATATGTGTGTGCTCTTTTATGTGAACTTGATGATAACTTTGGACGTTTTTTTTTTTTTACAACTAGAGCTGGCTTTCATTTTCAATTATGTTGAAGTCTAGACAGGTTGTTACGTAGAAAAAAAAAGGTGGAAAAAATGTTATGGTTGATTTGTGTGAGTGGTGCGTGTGTGTGTGTGTGTGTGTGTGTGTGTGTGTGTGTGTGTGTGTGTTGCGTGTATGTGTGTGAATGTACTTCAGCTATGTGTTAAAGTGGTAATTATTTTGTTCAGAGTAAAATTGAATATTTATTTTGTGTGTATTTGTATGTGTGTGTGTTTGCGTGTGTGTGAGGGAGAGAGAGAGGTATGCAGTTATTTAAATGCCTTTTCCCATGCAATCTTTTTTTTTTTTTAGCAATTGAGATGATATAATACTCAGATCACATAGTACATTTTTGGAGTCCCATACTGTACCATGTCAAACTCTGTGCAAGCTGTGACCCGTTCAGCTCAAACTTTGCGGTTAGTCAACACTAAGGCTGTGACCATTACCACCGTTATGGTCAACAACTTCTGCCTCCGTCCATCGTTCCACAGCTGAGGATGCGTCCTCCCTTCGACAAGGAAATGAGCAGGTGTCACATTATCCTGTGTAAGACCAGCATGTTCTGGTTGACCCCCACCGGTTCATGGTCTGATTGGCCTCTCCCACCAGGGTCTTGGATGCTCTTGTGCAGGCCTGTCTGGCCTTACACTAGGGTTCTAGTAGCATTCATGGTACTGTCCCTCCGAGAGGTAGATTACCACGCTGCGGCAGCCAGGGTTCCCTATTCAACCAGCACGCAAAGGACTGAGCCACAACGCAGATATCTTTTGTCCTGGTCACACGGCTCTTTGTTCCATCCTGAATACAACCAGCACGTAAAGGACTGAGCAGGTATCTTTTGTCCTGGTCACGCCGCTCTTTGTTCCATCCTGAATTCAACCAGCACACGAAGGACTGAGCCACAACGCAGGTATCTTTTGTCCCGGTCACACCCCTCTTTGTTTCATCCTGAATTCAACCAGCACACGAAGGACTGAGCCACAACGCAGGTATCTTTTGTCCCGGTCACACCCCTCTTTGTTTCATCCTGAATTCAACCAGCACACAAAGGACTGAGCCACAACGCAGGTATCTTTTGTCCCAGTCACACCCCTCTTTGTTTCATCCTGAATTCAACCAGCACACAAAGGACTGAGCCACAACGCAGGTATCTTTTGTCCCGGTCACGCCCCTCTTTGTTTCATCCAGAATTCAACCAGCACACGAAGGACTGAGCCACAACGCAGGTATCTTTTGTCCCGGTCACACCCCTCTTTGTTTCATCCTGAATTCAACCAGCACACAAAGGACTGAGCCACAACGCAGGTATCTTTTGTCCCGGTCACGCCCCTCTTTGTTCCATCCTTAAGAAACCACATGTGCATGTCAGATGACAGCTCACACTTTGATCACATGCAACACGCTCTATTCAGCTCTACCAAGGAGCCCGAAATTTGTCCTGACCCTATGGGACTCATGCCCCAGGATCGCATCCTTCCCCGCTGGTCTGCCAGTCATGTGTGATGTACAGCAAAGTTAACACGAAGATGTCCTGTTCTTTCAGACAAGGCGTGAACGATTGACAGAGCACCGGATGATGCAGCCGGGCTCACAGGTGGGAATGCCGAATTCTCAGACGCGCGTATCCAAATGAGAGGTTACACGTCTTGTAAAGGAGGCACTTACATGAGTCAAACTTGACAGATGTCGCTGAGACGCATCCTTCATGAAAGGTTTGTCGGGGTCATTTGACGTGTTCCAGAGACCTAATTAAAAGGAAATGACCCTGAATGGCTTGCAGTCAAGGTTGCATACTGGCTTTCAGTCAAGGTCGCATAGTTGTGACAGTCAACATCTTTTAAGCACACATCATGCATTTGTCAGATGTCAAGAATCAAATGATTTTGGAGACAGCAAAATTGTCCAAAAAAAATCAGCCTTCGATGTTCTCCATGTTCTCGGAATAAAGGCCAGTGTCAAATGACAGTTTTTCAACCGAATTTGGTAAACACTATTATCAGTCTGACCTAGCAAAGTAAGTGACCCCAAGCATTATGAGAAATTCTTATGCCTATGACCTTCACCTTTGGTCAGATTCATTCAGGAAGAATACAGTTCTACACAAAAATGAACATCCGTACTTCTCAAAACATATTTATCTTCTGATGTGGAACCAGAGGTCGAGGAAATGTTGAAAACAAAACAAACAACCAACAAATTGTGTTTCATAAAAACCACAAAATGCAGTGCATGTGATTGCATGGTGCATTGAAGTTGGTCCGGACTTTGAGAAATTGTGTTTTATGTCCGTCGTAAAATTATGTTTGTGGGCCAGTTAACATTTATTTGAAACCAAGATTTATGCGATTTTTTTATTTTTTTTATTTTTATTTTTTACCTAGAATATAAATATTGTGGAAAAAGTTAATGTTAAATTTCCCATAGCCTGTTGGCTGTATGACAGTAAACCGTCAGAGGTTAACTGTATTAGTGCATGACATGATGGAAGGCGGTGCCCATCACTCTCTTTCCACCGCTGTTTACTTTTCTCTGAACTGAATCAGGTCCCAATGTGTTCTGGGTGGACAGTGTTTCCATGGGCCGAAAGAAAATCCAACTCCACAGGCAGTTCGAACTGAAGACCGTCAGCTCCAGAGGCAAACGCTGTAACCGCAGGACTTTGGAACTCTCCATATATCGTTTATAGACAGATAAGGAATATTTGTAAATACACGTACGCACGCACGCATACATGCACACACGCACGCACACACACGCACACGCACACACACACACAGAGCTAATTTTCGATATTTATTCAAAACCAAACAAGATATTACTTCAAGAGACAACCATTTTTTTTTTTTTCTGAACACACAAAAGAAAATAAACCCAAGAAAATGGTAAAATG
>CM065734.1:16195721-16200721 GCA_033310375.1 Conus canariensis | reverse complement strand
AGGCAGTTATCGTAAAGCGCTCCGATTAATTAAAAATTTTTATTTTTTTTTTTATCAAACTTAGCCGATGAGAGAGAGAGAGAGAGAGAGAGAGAGAGAGAGAGAAGAGAGAGAGAGAGAGACAGAGAGAGAGAGATGAACACGCACGTGCACGTTCACAACAGTTAAACCATCTCATATGCAACTGCGGTGTGGGACCGCACGCGCGCGCGCGCGCACATACACACACACACACACACACACACACGCGCGCGCGCGCGCGCAAAGAGAGAGAGAGAGAGAGAGAGAGAGAGAGAGAGAGAGAGAGAGAGACAAAGCAGCTCAGATGTGTGTCCTCAGATGTACTATAACGCACAAAGATAAACTGATACTTAAATATCACGAAGAGCTTTCAAAACTGTTATTGTTACATTGATGGTGCTGTATATAACACAGAATTACGAACTGATATTTATTTAGATATGGAAAACAGAGAGCCCTTTTCAAAAAACAACAGTTGAGTTTCATCCTAAAAACTGTGCCTGGCAGATAACAAACAAAACAAATAAAACTCAACATCTTTTTGCTGTTATTCATCCCCCCCCCCCCCCCCCCCCCCCCCCCCCCCCGATCCCCTTGTCTCCTTCTTCATTCTGTATTCTCTGTGTTGTCATTTCTGCTAGGCGATTCGGTGTCATCTGCAGCGTTCGTGTGGAGTTATGGGCCTGTATTTATCTCATCGTGGGAGCGAGAGTTACCGTACTTGTTTGTCATTTACTGTTTACTAACATTCCCCGCCTCATTTTAAAATTTCTTTTCATAGCAGTTCATAGCCTTTCAGTATAGGCAACTGTGAGTGTCTGTAATGCCAAACAGTCATCTAAAAACAACTTGCATGACATAGTTGACTCCCTTTTCGCGGTTTATTTAAGTAACAACTCTGAAATTCTGTATTACCCACGTAGTCATACGTAAACAATTTGTATGACATGACCTGTTTTGAGCATTCTATGTACCCATGTGATTCCATTATAATAATACTGATAATTACAACAACAATAACAACAACAACAAATAATAATAGTAATAGTAATAATTGTTGGGCGCAATATCATAATATCTATCAACTCAAAGTGTTTCACAAAGTCATGAACAAAAATACAAGTGATCACTTATCTACCATACATAGGTATGTTTATATACTTACATACAGAAATGCACACAAATACGTTACTGTCTATGTATTCATGCATGCAACTCACATCTAAGTGCACCTGTATAATTTATACATATTTAGGAAAAAAATCTTTGATACATATGTAATACATATATGCGCGCTCTTGCGTGCGCGAGCGCGTGCACACACACACACACACGCACACACACAACACACAACACACCACACACACACACACACACACACACACACACAAACACACACACACACAAACGTTGTTAAGCAGATGCGGCAACAGACGACCAGCAAGACTTAAATTGTAGTTCGGGAATTAGTGAAGGTTTTTTTGTTTCTTTGGTTTAGCTTGTTTTTTTTTAAATTAATTTTATTTTAATTTACTGCCAAAGCGAAGAGTACGAGAAGGTACAAAAGACGTAATCTTTTTGTTTTTGTTTGTTTTTTAGACGGGTAAGTTGAGAGTCTATCATTGAAATATCTGAATGCCAATGTAGCCATTTTAGATTCAATTCGAGCTTCGATGGGGAGCCAGTGTAAGTGCTTGGGAAGAGGAGCAATGTGGTCATGGAATTTTTTTTTTTTTGTTTTTTTTCGAAAGACAAGTCTAGCAGCACTGTTTTCAACTTTTTGAAGTTATTATTATTAGTGTTATGAATACTTACGTAGCGCCTATCCTCGGCTAGAGACCAAGCTCTAAGCGCTTTACAATCCACACTCGTTTACAAAACGGGCTGCCTACCTGGGTAGTGCCGACTGAAGACGTGCCAGCTGGCGCTTCATACAGTCGTTTCCTGTGTCATCCAGTCAATCTCGTTCAATATCGTTCACTCATTTTCCTTACTTCCTTCATTCTTTCCATTTCTCACGCAGGGTGCATGCTATGTGTAACGTGTCATCCATACCAACGGCCAAACTGGCCTTCTCTTCCGAAAGTTGGTGATGGGATTTTACGTGTGTGCAAGATATTATGCGTGCGTTCACTCATAGAACCTCGGTTAGAGTCTCATTCGAAGGACTGTATGGGAAATAAAGTCAGACCCAATGTAACTCCGAGGGAAAAATCCCCCTGTACCAAAACGGCCCGGCGGAGAGATTGGAACCGGCAACCCCAGAATCACCAAGATTATGAGTCCGGCGCTCTACCGCTGAGCTATTCCGGCCCCCAAATCGGATGAGGGAGGAAGAAGGAAGAGCGGGAAGAAGACTGTTACAGGAGTCTCATTGAGATAGGACCAGGAATGAAACTAGTTGTGCTGTACTTTCTTCTGAAAGGTGAGGCCGGGAAGCAGCCATCTTCCTCAGACGGAAGTGTGAAGAGAGAGGACATCAGAGTATCCGTGGATAAGCGATTCATTAAGATGAACGCCCGAGTATTTGACAGAAGGCTCAGAAGTGGCTGACCTTGAGCTCCGGACCAAAGGTTCTTTGCTTCCTTGATTAAGACAGAAACGATCAGCCGTAGCTAACAGTTCTTTCTGCTTAATCTTCTTTTAGTTTTAATTCTGTGACACCAAGACAGTCAGTCACCTGATGGAATTCCTAGGCAAGAAAGTTGAAGTGTGACTTCGATCAACAGAGTTTCTATTGGTAATCTAACGGGGAAAGCTTTTTGTCGATGCCATAAAGAAGTTATCGATCAGCTTTTGGGCCGGAATAGCGGGCGCCATTTTCGGTTTTGTGAAAAACTGGTAACGCTCTCGGCCAATGAAGAACAACATTTCTGCATTTAATGCAGCTCAATAGCCTACAATACAGTATGATACAGTACAATACAATACAATACCGTACAACACACGAATACAATACAATACAGTAAATACAATATAACACAATACAATACAGCAAATACAATACTATATAACACAATAGAATACGACACATACAACACAATAAAACGCAATACAATACAATACAGTAAATACAATACAACACAACGCAATACAATACAATACAGTAAATACAATACAATACAATGCAGTGCAATGTGATCCAGTGCAATGCAATGAAATGTAATACAACGCCGCACAATGCCATGTATTTCTTTATATCGTATGACGATACATGACATCTGATCTCCAGATCGGGTCACACACACACACACACACACACACACACACACACACACACACACACACACTCTCTCTCTCTCTCTCTCTCTCTCTCTCTCTCACACACACACACACACACACACACACACACACACACACACACACACACACACACACACACACCAGGATAACCAGGTGAACTGCTCAATCTCACACGAATGAATGTAGGCAAGTGACAGACAGAGAATTAGTTTTTTTTTTCAGCTAGTATTCAGAGTCTGGCGTTCGAGCGGGTAAGTTTCAAGCTTGGACTTGAAAGTCAGGAGGGATGGGGTATGATGTTAGTTGGAAAGGGATGCGAGTTTTAGAGTGTCGCCGCAGAAAATGAGAATGCCCCCCGAACCGTGCTGCTATCCATTATTAGAGGGAATTCGAAACATTCCATCATCAGAAGAAAAATGGACGGGACGGGCAAGAATGCAGCTTTCGCAGAGATCAGAAAGATAGACAGGCGCTTCACGTGCGACAAAACTAAAAACACAGACATGCAGATTTATACTAAATCCTACACTCGATTTTCAGCCGGTGTTTTTTTTTTTTTTTTTTTTTTTCCCAAGAGATCTGATGCATGCAGTCGTTTTGGAACTTTACAGATAAGGCGAGCAGCTGCATTTTAAACACGTTGAATTGGCTGGAGGAAGGTTGCGGGTACTCCAAAGGGAAGAGGATGACAATGATCCAGTATTGAAAGCATGTAGAAAGACACCAATGGTTCTGTGGCCTGTTCCATAGGGGCAAGTCTGATGGCTTCCATGGCTGATGTCATCCTCAAGTCCGACATTGAACATGGAATAAGGCAGGGAACAGTAAACAATAAACAATAAACAAGTAGGGTAACTCTTGCTCCCATGAGGAAACCAAACTCAGGGTGACTTTTATTCAAGACTGGCACAGCCTTTTAAAAACTTGAATAAAGTCAGACAAATACAAAGACGAACAATCTAATAGTGGGGGGAAAACAAGCACAGGCCAACAACCCCTCCGTCATCACAGCAATGACTTGGCGAAGATTTGAACTTAAGGGGGCGGGGGTGTTGAAGATGAAGAAAATGGCAACATAAAATTAAGAAAATATATGATAAATATGAAAACTCTTCACTAGTTGCATGAGGGAACTTCGTAATCCCTCTCGAAGACAGATCTATTTGTATTGCCTGCTCCTTGGCCTTTCGTCCGCTGGATCGGACTCATCAGGGAGACACGGCTGATTGTGTCTCTGCTCCTGGCGTCAAATAGAGACACACCACAGTCCATAATACTGTGGTGTTCTCACCACCACCAAGGGTTCAAAAAAGAATCCAACAGCACCCCAAAGCAGCCAGCGAAGTCAGAATTTAATCATAAGGAAATAAGGAAACCTACACTTCCGTCATGCCCTTCTCCACTTCAAACGTCCGTTTTTGATATGAATCCCTCATTAGTGAAAAATAATCATACACCTATTGTCACAAGAGGCCAAAGACAAGATATATGCAAAATACACATTTCTATTCAAAACTGAAAATTTATAACAAAGCCATGAAAACCTAACAGCACAACAGGCCAGGTAAAAAGATGTACAAAACAGATCATTTATTTATTTATCTAAAAAGGTGCACAGGTAAATCCATTACTTTCAGATAAGCCAGAAGCACGTGCAACATTCGTTTCCTCAGTCTCTAAAAGTGGAACAATCGTATTATCTGCAGGGAAAAAAAAAAAAAGACCAGATCCAATTT
>CM065734.1:16180721-16190721 GCA_033310375.1 Conus canariensis | reverse complement strand
AGGTGGGGTCATGGGTAGTGGTCAGGGGTGGTGAGAGGTGGGGTCATGGGTAGTGGTCAGGGGGGTGGGTGAGAGGTGGGGTCATGGGTAGTGGTCAGGGGTGGTGAGAGGTGGGTCATGGTAGTGGTCAGGGGGGTGAGAGGTGGGGTCATGGGTAGTGGTCAGGGGGGGGGTGAGAGGTGGGGTCATGGGTAGTGGTCAGGGGGGTGAGAGGTGGGGTCATGGGTAGTGGTCAGGGGGGTGAGAGGTGGGGTCATGGGTAGTGGTCAGGGGTGGTGAGAGGTGGGGTCATGGGTAGTGGTCAGGGGGGTGAGAGGTGGGGTCATGGGTAGTGGTCAGGGGGGGTGAGAGGGGGGTGGGGTGGGTAGGTGGTCAGGGGGGTGAGAGGTGGGGTCATGGGTAGTGGTCAGGGGGGTGAGAGGTGGGGTCATGGTAGTGGTCAGGGGGGTGAGAGGTGGGGTCATGGGTAGTGGTCAGGGGGGTGAGAGTTGGGGGTCATGGGTAGTGGGTCAGGGATGGTGGGGTGTGAGAGGTGGGGTCATGGGTAGTGGTCGGGGGGGTGAGAGGTGGGGTCATGGGTAGTGGTCGGGGGGTGAGAGGTGGGGTCATGGGTAGTGGTCAGGGGTGGTGAGAGGTGGGGTCATGGGTAGTGGTCAGGGGGGTGAGAGGTGGGTCATGGGTAGTGGTCAGGGGGTGAGAGGTGGGGTCATGGGAGTGGTCAGGGTGGTGAGAGGTGGGGTCATGGAGTGGTCAGGGGGGTGAGAGGTGGGGTCATGGGTAGTGTCAGGGGGGGTGAGAGGTGGGGTCATGGTAGTGGTCAGGGTGGGTGGGTGAGAGGTGGGGTCATGGGTAGTGGTCAGGGGTGGGTGGGTGAGAGGTGGGTCATGGTAGTGGTCAGGGGGGTGAGAGGTGGGGTCATGGGTAGTGGTCAGGGTGGGTGGTGAGAGGTGGGGTCATGGGTAGTGGTCAGGGTGGTGGTGAGAGGTGGGGTCATGGTAGTGGTCAGGGGGGTGAGAGGTGGGTCATGGTAGTGGTCAGGGGGGTGAGAGGTGGGGTCATGGGTAGTGGTCAGGGTGGGTGGGTGAGAGGTGGGGTCATGGGTAGTGGTCAGGGTGGTGGGTGAGAGGTGGGGTCATGGTAGTGGTCAGGGGGGTGAGAGTGGGGTCATGGGTAGTGGTCAGGGGGGTGGTGAGAGGTGGGGTCATGGGCAGTGGTCAGGGTGGGTGGTGAGAGGTGGGGTCATGGCAGTGGTCAGGGGTGGGTGGTGAGAGGTGGGGTCATGGGAGTGGTCAGGGTGGGTGGGTGAGAGGTGGGGTCATGGGAGGGTCAGGGGGGGGGTGAGAGGTGGGGTCAGGCAGTGGTCAGGGGTGGGGGGTGAGAGGTGGGGTCATGGGTAGGGTCAGGGGTGGGTGGTGAGAGGTGGGGTCATGGAGTGGTCAGGGGGGTGAGAGGTGGGGTCATAGGGCAGTGGTCAGGGGGGTGAGAGGTGGGGTCATGGGTAGTGGTCAGGGGGGTGGAGAGTGGGGTCATGGGTAGTGGTCAGGGGGGTGGGTGAGAGGTGGGGTCATGGGTAGTGGTCAGGGGTGGGTGGTGAGAGGTGGGGTCATGGGTAGTGGTCAGGGGTGGGTGAGAGGTGGGGTCATGGGTAGTGGTCAGGGGGTGAGAGGTGGGGTCATGGCAGTGGTCAGGGGGGTGAGAGGTGGGGTCATGGGTAGTGGTCAGGGGGGTGGTGAGAGGTGGGGTCATGGGTAGTGGTCAGGGTGGGTGGGTGAGAGGTGGGGTCATGGGATGGTCAGGGGGGTGGTGAGAGTGGGGCATGGGTAGTGGTCAGGGGGGTGAGAGGTGGGGTCATGGGTAGTGGTCAGGGGGGTGTGAGAGGTGGGGTCATGGGTAGTGGTCAGGGGGGGTGAGAGGTGGGGTCATGGTAGTGGTCAGGGGGGTGAGAGGTGGGTCATGGGTAGTGGTCAGGGGGGTGAGAGGTGGGGTCATGGGTAGTGGTCAGGGGGGTGAGAGGTGGGGTCATGGTAGTGGTCAGGGTGGGTGGGTGAGAGGTGGGGTCATGGGAGTGGTCAGGGTGGGTGGTGAGAGTGGGTCATGGGTAGTGGTCAGGGGGGGTGAGAGGTGGGTCATGGGTAGTGGTCAGGGGGGGGTGAGAGGTGGGGTCATGGTAGTGGTCAGGGGGTGAGAGGTGGGGTCATGGTAGTGTCAGGGGGGTGAGAGGTGGGGTCATGGGTAGTGGTCAGGGGGGGGTGAGAGGTGGGGTCATGGGTAGTGGTCAGGGTGGGTGAGAGGTGGGGTCATGGTAGTGGTCAGGGGGGTGAGAGGTGGGGTCATGGTAGTGGTCAGGGGGGGGGGTGAGAGGTGGGTCATGGTAGTGGTCAGGGGGTGGTGAGAGGTGGGGTCATGGGAGTGGTCAGGGGTGGTGGGTGAGAGGTGGGTCATGGTAGTGGTCAGGGGTGGGTGGGTGAGAGGTGGGGTCATGGGTAGTGGTCAGGGGTGGGTGGGTGAGAGGTGGGGTCATGGTAGTGGTCAGGGTGGGGGTGAGAGGTGGGGTCATGGTAGTGGTCAGGGGGGGGTGAGAGGTGGGGTCATGGTAGTGGTCAGGGGTGGGTGGGTGAGAGGTGGGGTCATGGTAGTGGTCAGGGGGGGGTGAGAAGTGGGGTCATGGGTAGTGGTCAGGGGGGGGGTGAGAGGTGGGGTCATCGGGCAGTGGTCAGGGGGGGGGTGAGAGGTGGGTCATGGGTAGTGGTCAGGGGTGGGTGGTGAGAGGTGGGGTCATGGGTATGGTCAGGGGGGTGGGTGAGAGGTGGGGTCATGGGCATGGTCAGGGGTGGGTGGGTGAGAGGTGGGGCATGGGTAGTGGTCAGGGGGGGGAGGTGAGAGGTGGGGTCATGGGTAGTGGTCAGGGGTGGGTAGGTGAGAGGTGGGGTCATGGTAGTGGTCAGGGGGGGGGTGAGAGGTGGGGTCATGGGTAGTGGTCAGGGGGGTAGAGGTGGTGTCATGGGTAGTGGTCAGGGGGGTGAGAGGTGGGGTCATGGGTAGTGGTCAGGGGGTGAGAGGTGGGGTCATGGGCAGTGGTCAGGGGGTGGGTGGGTGAGAGGTGGGGTCATGGGTAGTGGTCAGGGGTGGGTGGTGAGAGGTGGGGTCATGGGTAGTGGTCAGGGGGGGGGTGAGAGGTGGGTCATGGGTAGTGTCAGGGGGGGGTGAGAGGTGGGGTCATGGGTAGTGGTAGGGGGGTGAGAGGTGGGGTCATGGGTAGTGGTCAGGGGGGTGAGAGGTGGGGTCATGGGTAGTGGTCAGGGGTGGGTGGGTGAGAGGTGGGGTCATGGGTAGTGGTCAGGGGGGGTGAGAGGTGGGGTCATGGGTAGTGGTCAGGTGGGGTGAGAGGTGGGGTCATGGGTAGTGGTCAGGGGGGGGTGAGAGTGGGGTCATGGGTAGTGTCAGGGGTGGGTGGGTGAGAGGTGGGGTCATGGGCAGTGGTCAGGGGTGGGTGGGTGAGAGGGGGGGTCATGGGTAGTGGTCAGGGTGGGTGGGTGAGAGGTGGGGTCATGGTAGTGGTCAGGGGTGGGTGGGTGAGAGGTGGGGTCATGGTAGTGGTCAGGGGTGGGTGGGGGAGAGGTGGGTCATGGGTAGTGGTCAGGGTGGGTGGGTGAGAGGTGGGGTCATGGGTAGTGGTCAGGGGGGTGAGAGGTGGGGTCATGGGTAGTGGTCAGGGGTGGGTGGTGAGAGTGGGGTCATGGGTAGTGGTCAGGGGGGTGAGATGGGGTCATGGGTAGTGGTCAGGGGGGGGGGTGAGAGGTGGGGTCAGGGGCAGTGGTCAGGGGGGGGGTGAGAGGTGGGGTCATGGGTAGTGGTCAGGGTGGGTGGGTGAAGGTGGGGTCATGGTAGTGGTCAGGGGTGGGTGGTGAGAGGTGGGTCAAAGGGCAGTGGTCAGGGTGGGTGGGTGAGAGGTGGGGTCAGGGAGTGGTCAGGGGGGGGGTGGAGGTGGGGGTCACGGGCAGTGGTCAGGGAGGTGGGTGGGTGAGAGGTGGGGTCAGGGTAGTGGTCAGGGGTGGGTGGGTGAGAGTGGGGTCATGGGTAGTGGTCAGGGGGGTGAGAGGTGGGGTCATGGGTAGTGGGCAGGGGGGTGAGAGGTTGGGTCATGGGTAGTGGTCAGGGGGGGTGAGAGGTGGGGTCATGGGTAGTGGTCAGGGGGGGTGTGGAGAGGTGGGGGCATGGGTAGTGGTCAGGGTGGGTGAGAGGTGGGGTCATGGGTAGTGGTCAGGGGGGGTGAGAGGTGGGGTCATGGGTAGTGGTCAGGGGGGGGTGAGAGGTGGGGTCATGGGTAGTGGTCAGGGGGGGGGGGGGGGTGTCAGATCGGAGTTATCATCACAATACCATATCCAAGGAATCTGAGGGAAATCTGACAATGATTGTCTCCCTCTCTCTGCCTTCCTATCTGTCCTCCCCTTTCCTCGTGTGTGTGTGTGTGTGTGTGTGTGGTGTGTGTGTGTGTGTGTGTGTGTGTGTGTGTGGTGTGCCCGTGCGCGCCTGCGCGCGGGCATATGTATATGCGTGTGCAAGCGCGCGCGTACGTGCGTGCATGCGTGTGTGCTGATGTGAGCTCGTGCGTGCGTGCGTGTGTGTGCGTGCATGCATGTGCGTGCATGTGCGTGCGTGCGCGTGCGTGCGTGCGTGTGCCTGTGTACGTGCGTGCGTTTGTGTAGGTGTGCGCGTGTGTGTGTGTGTGGACGCGTGCGTGGGCGGCGTGTGTGTGTGTGTGTGTGTGTGTGTGTGTGTGTGTGTGTGTGTGTGTGTGTGTCCGCGCGCGTTCGTATTTGTGACTTTGTTTGTTTGTCAGTCGTGCGCGCGCGGCGCTTTCCTCTTTATGATCCTCATCCCATCAATGCGATGATTGTAGCGATGATGATTAAAACTGGACGACGGCGACCCTGACCACAGCTGCAGTGACGAAGGTATGTTGACAACAACCTTGACGCGGGGACAAAGAGCGAAAGGAGAACGCAGTCTGCGGAGCGAAAGTTCCTGGTGCCAGTCAAAATAGACCCGCACGTGACAACGATCGCCCTTGCGCGCGTGACGCTCATGCTTAGGGGCGTGACGCTGACGTGACACTGGCCGCTCTTTCCCACGCACGTGACGATTATCGTAGGCTACTTTAGAGATGCTCTGTCTGTCTGTCTGCCTATGTGTCTGTCTCTGTCTCTCTCCCTCCCATGCACATGGCGACTTTGATACTTAGATACGCGTGCACGCTCTCTCTCTCTCTCTCTCTCTCTCTCTCTCTCTCTCTCTGTCTGTCTGTCTGTCTGTCTGTCTCTCCCTCATTACCATGCAAATGGTGACTTTAATACTTCGAAATGCTCTCTCTCTCTCTCTCTCCTCTCTCTCTCTCTCTCTCTACTCCTACTCCTCTTCCTCCCCCTTCTATTTCTTGTTCTTGTTGTTCTTTTTCTTGTTATTCTCTCTCTCTCTCTCTCTCTCTCTCTCTCTCTCTCTCTCTCTCTCTCGTTGGAGGTGGTTTTTTTTTTTTTTTTGGGGGGGGGGGGGGGGTTTGTTTTGTTTTGACTGTGGTCTAGTGGATCATACAGACGTGGAGGAAGCCAGGTATTCCCAGCTCCGTGGTTTGAACCTCAAGTAGTTTTGTGTTTTTGTTTTTTTTTTTCTTGTTTTTTTTTTTCCTTTTTGTTGTTTGGTTGTTTGCTGCTGTCTTGTTTGTTTGTTTTTTTTTCACTCCTCCCTTTCTCCATTAGCTAAGCTGGCGGCTAGTTATGTTGGTTTGATATTTATGCACTCGTCACAGCACCTTCCATAGACAAAAAACCCAGATGCCAAGGTTTGATACAATGAATGCAAACTCGTGTACATAGAGAGCAAAAATGCGTATGTAAAGAGAACGAAGGCAAAGAGTTGTAGGGTGAGTACAATCGTGCAAAAACTAGTGAACATGATAGAGACAAAAAGGATAGAGAGAGAAGAGAGAGAGAGAGAGAGAGAGAGAGAGAGAGAGAGTGACAGACAGAAAAAAGGAGAGTGACAAAGAAACAGAGAGAGAGAGAGAGAAGAGACAGACAGACAGAAGAAGAGAAGAGAAGAAGAAGAGACAGAGAAAAGGAGAGTGAAAAAAAGAGAGGGAGAGAGAGAGAAGAGAGAGAAGAGAGAGGAGGAGATGGGGGGAGGGATAAAGGAGGAGAGGCGGTAGGGATATGGGGGTTAAGTATGCGAATTGCTGTCCTGGGGAAATCAGCCCGAATTTCATTCAGCGAAGTCCGTTGTGATGATGCAGCTATACCACACACACAAACACACACACACGTACACACACACACACACACACACACACACACACACACACAAGAAGATGCTATACTTTTTTTTTTTTTTAAGAACAAGTTAGCAGGCAGCTATAAACAACGATTTTGATTCAGAAACGACCAAACATATAAAGCATGCAAGCAAAACCTCATTTATGCAACACATAAAACTGAGTGTATGACAGGTGGAACCGCTCACAACATGTTGAAATTCTCTTTGAAAAGAAACATGTTCATAGGAAGAAAAGAAAGGGAAGAAAAAGAAGGGAAAAAAATCTAACTTTTGTTTGTGGCTACTGGTCCATTTTCTGTCTGCTCTGTCAACGTAGGTTTCAACAAGATGCAAGGCATATGAACGTACTCCCAGTTTATCTTCCTGAAAAAACGTCACAATCAAACATGCGTCGTAAGGTATTTGACGTCACAATCAAACATGCCTCATGATGTATTTTGTCACTGAGATATTCTATAAAGAAGAAAACCCGTTTAGGGCCGTTATAGCCGTTAGTAACGGTTATTCCGGTAAAATAAAAAACATCGGGCATCATCCGTGACCCATAATGAAGATACCTACAAATTTTCAGAAAGATCAGCCCAGAAGTTTTGTCTGGAGCGAGTGGAACACATTTTGACCACGGACAGACAGACAGATACACAGACAGCATTTCTTCGTTCCCATGGTAAAGTACTCCCTGTTCTATAAGAACTGGGAGTACAAAAAGGGCGAGATGCCTGCCTCACAACAACCAGGTGTTATGTATGCATTCCCAAAGAGAATAAACCCAAACAACTCATGACGAACACTGGAGATCCATTTCTTCATGATTAGATCATGCATTTGTTCTTTTTTCTTCAGTTTCTCGAATAAGACTTATGCTCGCAACGATAATTCTTATGGATCAAAAGGAATTTATGGAAGGGGGAGTAACTGGAGACACAGTTAGAAAATGTAGGACATTTGTTAAAACTGGTAAAGGATGCGTACTGTAGTAACGCTACATTTTGACAAGATTTTAAACTGGAAAAGGATTCGTACTGTAGTAACCCTACATTTGGAAAAGATTTTGAAAAGGCCTTTGATTCGCTGTCCTGGGTAAATTTGCAAAAGGGCCTCGGACTCCTTTAACTTTTTTTTTTCCTGAAAGAATTAAATAATAAAAGTATTATGTGCAAAATATTAATTTTTTTTATATGGACGAACAACCAGCTATCTGGGTAGTTAGTTGTTGATGGAAGAATCAAAGAACGGGATTCTTGTTCTCTTTATTCGTAGCTAATGGGTACTGAGACAATGTCAGTTATGATTTGGCGATTTTCTGATGACACATTTCTTTGGCAAGATCGCACAAAGCAGTCCTTGAAAGAAGCTTTTGGTACATGTGTCGCCTTCTGGAATAACTCTAACATACGATATTACGAATTCTAAGCTAAAATATTCATTAATATGCAAGTATTGTTTGCGAAGGTACAATCGACATTTTTGTTTTTGTTTTGTTTTGTTTTTTTAACACCAAACGGATTTATTTTTCAAAAAGCAAAAGTATATGAGACCGCTAAACAGATGTTCCTTGTACAAGCATGAAATTCAACTGATCGATCGTTATGAAATTATGGGGTGTTCAAATACATTGGCCGTCATTCAAAAAGGCAGTAAGTCCGTACAAGTTTGACGGTTTGAGTCTCGTCTTGGCTTAAGGCTGTGTCAGACCAACTGACATAGGCTAGAACACCAAGGCTACATCAAAATGTTGTTATGCTCTGCATAGTTATGCGGGGATTGTCTTCAGTCGTGACAAGCTCCTAGCATAACATTATCCGTCTCCAAAATCCCTCGAAGTCGGAGTGTGGCTGCCCATGTGGCGGGGTAGTCAAAAACGGTCACACACGTACTGTTCTCATCCCTAGCTGATGCATTTGTACCATAGTGTTCAAGTACTTCGGCTGTTCGGATAATCCCTGGAGTCTTTTAGCCAGGGTACGACAACAACAACAACAACAACGACGGTTTGAGTCTGATTTTACACTCAGTCTCGATTAGAATATGGAACCAAAAAGGAAATTAAACTGAAGGGAAAGACCTTTGGACATTCCTGTAAAATAAGCATTTAATGTTCAGCCGAAATGGTTTTAGAGGAGAGCTTGCATCGTTTTTGCCCGGAGAGAGAGAGAGAGAGAGAGAGAGAGAGAGAGAGACAGACAGACAGACAGACAGACAGACAGACAGACGACACAGACAGACAGACAGACGACACAGACAGACAGACAGACGACACAGACAGACAGACAGGCAGACAGATTGACAGACAGACAGAGAGTGTGTATAGTATTTCTGATGACACTTTGAGCAAGTTTTGACGACAAGAGATTGAGAGTATTGACCACTCATTTGGGAGTTGCCCCCCCCCCCCCCCCCCCCCCCCCTTTTTTTTTTTTTCATAGGTTTGCGTGCTCATTGCATTCTCAACCAGAGCAGCTGTATCATGTGGGTATTGTTTATTGAGAAGATCATGCTTATTTGAAACCAAGAAATGTGTGTGTTTGTTTTGATATTTGTTTCTGGCCAGATTCTGTGTCCATTCGAATAGGTTCCTGTGTGTCCTTCCAACCTTGCATCTTTTATTATTGTTCTTATTATCATCACTACCATTGTTACCGTTCTGTTACAGTGACCGTTACTTAGCTACTCATTTGAGTGATTATGGTATTTCTTAGTACCTAACCAGAATGCTAGACCTGTTCCACGAATTCATGATTAGCACTGGTGCTAAACATCTCAGAATCTTTCAGTTCGTTGCGCTTGCTATTTTACTTTCTTTTCCGCGTACGCAGGCTGATACTCCTGCGGACACTCCAGTATAGACAGGCAAGGATTAATCCCCTCTACCCAACATAGGGAGTGGACACAACTTTAGAATATGGGACGGACAAGTTTATCGGAAAAAAAAAACACACACACATAGAGGCCCTACAAGAAAACATATCTGAATTTGAGTCTATCGATCACAGTTTGAACACTGCCAAAGTTCAGTCACACATACACAGACGCTTGAGAATGCGCACGGACCACACACACACACACACACACACACACACACACACACACACACACACACACACACACGCATGCACGCGCGCGCGCGCGCGCGCGCGCGCGCGCCACACACACACACACACACACACACACACACACACACACACACACACACAGTTTGGTTTCCATTTACAGAAAAGATAGGACATGTTGAAAAGCAGTCTACAATGTTCGACATTTATCACAAACACCTATTATCCAATAATCCGATCGAGAACGTACATGTAAAATTCTGCAGACATATATTAAGGCGTACACAGAAAAGCAATGAAATTGCCAGTACTAGCGGAACTTGACTTGTGTCAAGAAATAATGAGTCAAGTAGTCATGTTTTGGATCCATATAATGGAATCAAAGGAAAACTCATATCTAAGAGAAGCGTACGAAGATCTTGATCCATCATCTTCATGGAAATCTTCTGTAAAGATGATCTTAAGTAATATTGGAATGACACATGTATGGAATAACCAAAGTACACTTAACCCTCAAAGATTGCGTTATGCAATAGAGAGAAAGTTACAAAGTGAATATATACACTTTTGGGAAAAAGAAAAAGAAAGAGCACCATGGTTAAAATTTTATAATGACATCAGTA
>CM065734.1:16159528-16173121 GCA_033310375.1 Conus canariensis | reverse complement strand
CCCCCCCCCCCCCCCCCCCCCCCCCCCCCCCCCCCCGAAGACCTTGAGAAGGAAACACGTCATTTTTGCTGGAGAAAAAAAAAATCCAGTTCTTTGATTTCTGAAGAATTTTTTTTTTCTAACAATTTTTTTTTCCGCCTGAGAGCGAGTCGGACTGTAAACTATGACTTCATTGTCAATCACCAGCTTTCAACTGTCGTGTGGCCTATTGCTGTCACTGTTACAATGACTGTTATTATGGACATTGGTCGGAACACAAGGAGCGCTAGGCAGGAAGTGGTGCTGGTGGTTCGCTGAATCAAGGGAGATAACAGTTGTGTGTTCAGCAGCGTGGGGTGTAGATAACCCGTAGTTGGGTGGATTCAACGTGTTTATACTGCTGAGAGAAACAGGTTGAAAAAAAAAAAAAAAGACTTGATACGTCACGAACATTGGCAAAGGACAGACCGTGCGTCAGAGAGAGAGAGAGAGAGAGAGAGAGAGAGAGAGAGAGAGGCTCACTGCTTCCTGACTCGGACTTTATGGAAAGGTTGATGGCATTCGGTTTTCCTGGGGGACGGTTGAAACGATCCGCAAAAGAGAATCCAACAGGTCTGCCTGGAAGCATGTAAAGGCGACCTCAGAGAACACGAGGCTTTCTTCCATCGCTAGATTTCAAAGACACAGACTTGAAACAACGGTTCTTTCAGGCATCAGTGCGATCTCCTGACTTTCCGTATGGATTTGCTCCAGAACTGTCTTTAGATTCAGAGCAGGCCTAAAGTAGTTCCTGCAAAGATCATGAAATCATAAATAATGGGGTTAGCTAACACGTGGTCCAAAATCAGATCGTAATTGACTAGAAATGAGAGTGAGAAGAAATAAGACCTTGTCTGGCAAGAGCTCTCGGTCCGTAGACCGTTTCGTAGTTTTAAAGACAGAAATATGCGGACAGATAATGAAAATGCAGAATGTTAAAATGGCTTCTAACGTCTTTTACCTATCATAGGGAGCGATAAACTGAATTGATGTTGTTTGTGTATTGATCAGCGTCAGCACTTGCAGGATTGATTAGAAAAAAAACAAAAAAAAACTCACCTAATATTCCCCCTTTTTAATGCAAAAAGATTGCTCTCCCTTTTTTCATCCAGGCTGCTCTTTTGATTTTCGTCTTCTTTTTAGATCTTAAATTTTTTTTAAATCCTATAAAATAATTGGTAAAAAACTGAAAAATTACCGTTGCAAGGTCATAAGATTGTTATTTCTATATCTTTCAGTGACGTAGCCACAGGGATAACGGCCATACTTTTTGCTAAAATGTGAAGTTCCAAACTCGGGCTCAGTGGCCATGCAGGCTTCTGGTGAGATTAAGAGCAGGACTATAGCCATTGTTTAAGTCGGCAAATGTGTCATGGTAATAACAACGTGGTCGCTGTGAGATGAAACAGATTCTTCAATTCTGATAGGCTACGTGTCTGGTGGACCCGGACCCGGCCGTGCAATGCAAGGCCGTACCCCATCCGGTAGTCCCGGTCGTTGGAAGCATACACAGTAAACCCGTTGGGAGCCGGCTGCCTCACACAATTTTTGTGAAGAATGTGTCCGTGACTGGCACTGGCACTTTTTGTTGATATGAGTTGCATTGGATCTGAAGTTGGAGATTTGTTTATAACTTTGTTCATTTGGTGGAAAACAGAAGATAACATTTTTACCACTTACCATTGACAGAAGATAACATTTTACCACTTACCATTTGACAGAAGATAACATTTTTACCACTTACCATTTGCCCCCACTTCTCGTGCTATGTTGTCCCAAGCAGCAGCGAGAATATCTCTGTTGGCATGACTCTTGTCACTTTTTGTGTAAATAAAATATCTGAGCCTCACCGCAGCGAAGAATTTTTCGTCGTCCATGTTGGAAAGAAAGATAACAATAAATAAAATGAAATAAAAAATCATAGGAGGAGTTCAGTCCCTTCACCGGGACTGCCGGGGGGAAAGTACGGTTTGCACGACCGGCAAAATCACGGCTCTCATCACACGGATCGGGCCGGGTGCACTAGGCACGGCTTTGGCCGTAAGTTGGAAAGGAGATGAAACGGAGCAGGGTTTGTTCTCCTGGACGGGCGGCGCACGGCCGGGTCCGGGTCCACTGTACACACAGCCTTAGTCCGATGTGAGCACTTGTTGGGTTCCCTTTCTTAATTAGACCTGCAAACACCCAACCGAATGTGGACTTGCTGGCAGCTCATCATTGTAGGGAATACAAGGCGTTAAAACGTTTGGATACCTGAGCTGATCAGAAGATAGCGAGTTCAAATCCCATCAGTACTCGCCGTTTGAGGTTTCCTTCCCTCTCGTTCCTCTAGGAGCGGTCATCCCTGGCCATCAGATCATTGCATTTTGGGCGTTAACTTAAATGTAATTTGTCCTTATTCAGCGACAACCGGGGGAAGATTGTATAACTGTAGAGATGATGTGATCATTCCCACAACAGGTCCACATCATTTACTCGTATGGGGGAGGTGGGGGGAGGGGGGGGGGTGAGAAGTTCTCTATGGTTTGACTCTGTTATTCTTTGCAACCCAGACACTGTTCTGCTCATTTGAGTAAAGGAGCCGACCTCTCCGACTTTTTGTTTGCTTGTGAAGATAAACGCGAATAATTTCATTAACTGCGAATACTGATGCAGAATACGAACGCAGAGATACCGACAGACAAAGATTCAGACGCACGTGAACACACACACACACACACACACACACACACACACACACACACACACACACACACACGCAAATACATACACACGCACACGCACGCATGCACACACACACACACACACACACATACGCACACGCACGCACGCACGCACGCACGCATGCACGCACGCACGCACGCACGCACACACACACACACACACACACACACACACACAAAGGCTGGAGTGAAACAAGATGCGTCATTAATCTAAGACAACATAAACGAAATCAAGTTTAACGACCAGACTAACGTCATCAACAACAGCACGTTTTGTGGCCCTTAAAGAACCTATACAAAACAAAAAAATACCCCCCCTGCCCCCCCCCCCCCCCCCCCAAACACACACACACACACACACACACACACACACACACACACACACACACACACACACACACACACACACATTTATTTCAGTAATGCTTCGATTTATATTTACAAATTTTTCACTTGAAACTTTTACACTGGAATCATGGTAACTAAAATATATATGTACATAGATTTTCACCTGCAAATACTTCTAAGTTTTTGTCTTTGAAATACTCCTGTGTACTATATACACTTCCTTAAAACCTTACGAGGAAAATCACAATACTGTCAGCGTTTTGGGGTTAAATAAGTTTTAAAATTACTCTTCATAGGACAAAAGGCACATCAGTATCATATTTTGAATACTTTGTGACCCGTTCTCTGCACTAAAGGGTTTTGTTCAACCCCAAACACAAACGCCCGAACACTCGCGACAAATACTGAGTCTGTTTTGGATCGTTCAGTCTGTAGCTTTAATTTCTCAGAGTTTTAACCTCTGCTCCAGAGAATTCAAAGCCCACGAGGCAAACCATTAACCAAAAAAAAAAATAAAATAACTGTGTATATAACATATACAAACCTTAATGTATTCATTTGTTGGTCAAATAAATAACTAAATCGCATGGGAAAAAATATGTACCATGCACAGCAAACATGTAAACAAACAAAATTTGTAATAAATCGTCAAAAAAGACAAAAGAAAGAAAACAAGTTGAGTCGTTGAACCCGTCAGGTACACCGTTGTGATTGATGGACTTTCTGGAGGAATGGACTCTTCGCTCACTCGTGGCAGGTGCTTCTACTGCAAATATGTCGGGGGCCAGACAGGTGGTGTTCACCCGCTGGCGTGGTTGCAGTTCCAGAAGCCTTGTCTCATGACTTGACCGACTTCATGTGGATCGCCCAGGTAACGACCACGTCTGGAGATGCTACTGCAGAACATTGAACGCGGCGTTCAGATTTGTGGCGGTGGTGGTTGACATGGGTGCAGTTCTCGTCCCAAGATATTCAAGAGATCCTCGATCTGATCTAGACGTGGAGAAGGTCCTGCGTTGTCCGTACGGCCGCCAGGGAGAACTTCTGCGTCACGTCGTGGATCGTGCTGGCTTGACAGGTGTCGTCCTCGAGAAAAATACGTTTGCCCAACGCCTCCTGTGCTGGTATAATGCCCGTGGTTGTGGACTGTCGTCACCGAAAGGAATTTCCTTCTGTTCTTTGAGCTAGCTGACATTGAGCATCGTCAACCTCTCAACACAGCTGTCCGTAATTCCCCGTAGCAGCATCGTTGACCTATTCTTTTGGGCTGGTCCGAACCCAAAGCCTTCTTTGACTTTACGTCAGGATGAACCTACACTCATCTGAGAGAACTTCCAGTCTGGCCCACGCCAGACAAAGCGTCAAGGCAAGAGGAGTGGTGTGTTGAACCCGTACGTTGAGGTCGACCTGGTCCATGGGAACGGAGGATTGAAGGTCTCGTGGAGTCGGGTTATGGCGCATCATTCGACTTGCCCGTTGACGTTCAACTGAACCCGTACTAGCTGACGTCGACCAGATCTGTTGAACAGACTAAAACTGATGCCTCGTGGAGTCAGGTTAGGAGGCGTTATTCGACTGCCTGTTGCCGTTCGACTCTCCAGCCAGTCGTGGTGGTTTGTTCATTATTCAGTGATTCTACAGGACGAACTGATCTTCCTATAATGTTCCTGAACACCCTGTGTTTTTCGGGTTTGGAGGGACTGACTATGCCGTTGTAAAGCTGCTCTCTAATATGGAACGATTTTGTACTCAGCTTCTTGTGAAACTTCTTCCCAATTTTGGATTTCCGTTGTCTTTGTGTAAACAAAGATGTGAAAACTTAAAGCAGTGAATGCCACGTTAAAAGAGCAAAAACAGACTGAACACACACCGAGTCGCGAAAATCGATAAATGGAACCGTCGCAAAAGATCAGTTTTTTCTTATTTGTGTCTTCTCATCAATGGGTAATGGGAAAGTGTTCTCCGGTGAGTATCTGTTAAAATCGTGTTGTTTATTGCATACTTAACACAACTTGACATGACTGTGATAACTGTAAATCGAAAAAGTATGTTTTTTTTTAAATTTACACTAACGAGACGAACATCGTGAAAAAAACAACAACAACCAACAACAGAAAAACTATTAACAGCTTGAAATACTGGTGCTGAGAAATAACCGCGTGGCCTTCGAATTCTTTGGAGCTGCACTAAGAAATATAGGCATTTTTTTTCTTACCACGAAATATGACTGAACGATCCATGGGAAAAAAAAGAAAAAGAAAAAGGGATAAAGGGTATGATGGGAAACTACTCCAGGGGGGACGAGAGGCGAAGGGAGAAGGGAAGGAGGAAAGACAAAATTCTTAATTGACGAGGATAGTAGATAAGCACTTGCGTTTTTTTGTTTTTTTTAATATACAAAGGGGCAGGAGAAGAAGGAGGTGAGGGGACCAAAGGGGAGTCGGAGTCGGAGGGAAGGGAGGGGCTGGTGTGGGGGGGAGGGGGGGGGGGGGGGGGGGGGGGGGGGGGGGGGGGTAGAGGGATTATCTGAGAACGTTGGAAGACGTAACAGTTCGTTTGGTATACCAAGGGGCATTATTCAATGATCTTCGCGATCTCTCGCCCGAAGTTGTTTCCCTTCCTGGGTTCAACACGCGCCGAGTCATGCACTTCGGAATGTTCTATAATAATTAATCAAATTTTTCAATACTCTCAAATGCATATCTGCTCCTCCCCCCCCCCCCTCCCCCCACCCACCACCAACCCCCCACTCCTCCCTCCTCAACTCATCTCTCCCAAATTTCACCATTCTTTTACGTTCTTTGTGCTTTAAGCAAATGGAAATCAAAATTGATATAATTGAGCGTATGCTTTTTGGAATGAACTATTGCTGAATCCAAAGCTCTGAACTAAGTTTCCAATGCTTTTGGTCATTTAAAGAAGCCGACCCACGGACTGCCGAACAGGAACATCTCTCTTTCTGTCTCTCTCTCTGTCTCTCTTTCTCTCTCATATTTAGAAAGACACCCTTGGAGACTCACACACGATAGGATAACTGAACACATGCACATGCGTGTGTTACAGCTCTCTCTCTCTCTCTCTCTCTCTCTCTTCACATGCGTGCGTGCGCGCCCGCGCGCAAATGTGTGTGTGTGTGTGTGTGTGTGTGTGTGTGTGTGTGTGTGTGTGTGTGTGTGTGTGTGTGTGTGAAAAACAGCAGCAGCAATATGTTTCGACAATGCTGCAGCGAATTTTGTTGTTGTTGTTTTTGTTGTTTTGGTTATCTATTTGGCTGTTTTATTTATTTGATGATGTTGCTGTTGTCTTTGATAAACCGAATGACAAATGCTGTTTATTAAAAAAAAAAAAAAAAAAAAAAAAAAAACGTGGCTTCTGCTTAATAAAGATCTTATGATCCTGCGAAGCCTTACATCTCACGGTGACAATGATTGTTCAATTGTATTGTTCATGATGACCATTGTTTAACATGTTAGTTGGACGTTGGTAGAATTTTGTTATTGGGATTATGAATAATCACGAAAGTTTAAAAAAAAGTGGGAAAAAAAGTGGGAAAAAAACCCAAAACAGAATGGAGAGGAACTAACCATTAGAAAATTTTGAGTTTTCCACGTCAATTGGTTTCATCAAGTCGTCCACTAACTTCACATCCGTCACTTCGTCCTAAATGGACTCTACCGACCTGTAGGGATGGTGAGGATGCCACAATGATCTTGGACTCTTCCTTGCCACAGAACGATGTGGTCTTGGACTTTTTCCTACCAGCCGACCCTCATGTTTTCGCCGCTCAGAAAGGCGCAAGCTTTCTTGAAATCAGCGAACGCCATCTTTAATTGTGCTTATCCTTTGGAAAAAGTACTGGACCAAATGGAGGTCGTGGATTTCTCAGAAAGGACTACACGAACGAAGGTTTCGCCCCACGGCAAATGCTCAATTGATGGCGGTTTACCTTTGGAGTCATTGCTGTTGAATCTGTCGTTTTTTGGTTTTCTTTTTTTCAACCGTTTTTTTTTTCTTTTTCTAGCGGTGTGTTTGCAGTATCCATTTTTTTCTAGCGTCATCCCATGTTTCCTTGGAACAGCTACTGGTGGTCTTGTTTTTGGGACTGGTGTCACTTTTGGTACGTTCTGGGATTTCAGCTCAAATGGATTTTCTTTTTTTCTTTTTTTTTTAATTATTATATTTTTTTTTTAGCCTTTTCAAATAATGAAGACATCAGTCGTTCTGCCCAGCTTTCCAGTCGCAGCTGTCTCTCCACCTCCTCCACAAGGAGTAAAGCATTTCATGAACATTCGGAACAGTACCAGTAATCTTGTACGAAAAGAGCTTTGTGTAGACGTATTCCTGGCTTGTAGTCTGGTGAGGCTGACCCTCAACTCTCCAGAACAAAACTTCTAATGGACGTTTTACTTTATGTCCGACTATGTTTGTTTTTTTTCCTGTTTTGTTTGTTTATTTTGTTTCTCCAAGTCTTCCTATATTGTCCACAGCAGTAGCTGTGCGCGTGCATTCGTGAGCTGTGCTAGGGGTCAGATTTCTGTGCCGCTCTTTTGTTGATCTCTCTGGGTGTCCAACCATGCTTTGGATCGAAGAGTTGTTCCCAAGAACTTTCACATGATATCTATTAATGGGAGAGGACCAAGTCCTCTTGAATGTTGACGCTGAACCCATGTTTAGTCTTTTCTTCTCCTTGTACGTTTAGTTTTTGCTTTGCTTTGTTTTGCTTTGAATTCGGACGCCATCAGATCGTCTGTGGGACCTTTGCAATGTACCTCTAGTTCTGCAGAGTTGACACGTTTCTTTAAGCAAGACGAATGATTTTCCTAGTCAACTGTGAAACGGCTTTATAGTTTGCCCAACTTTTTTTTTTATTTATTTTTTTTTATGTTGTTTAATGTGAAACATTCTTGTTTAGAAACTTGATGGGTTTTTTTTTCTTTAGTATACCCTCCAAAAATCGTGGAACTTCTGACTTGTTCAGTTTACAGCTTGCAAATGCTACAGTTGTCTCCCGGTCCTGCGACGATGACGTTCAGCTGAAGTCATGAACAACAACATCTGCCTGGGTACTCAACTCCAAGCTGATGCTGATGCAGGCATTAACCAACCGCCACCACCCGCACATCATGGGAAGGAGCAGAAATGAGAAGTGTCTGTTTAATCTCTCTCTCTCTCTTTCTTCTGTTTTTTTTTTTTTTTTTTTTTTTTTTTTTTCAAAGCCTCATCGAGGTCTTAGTTATGAATCTCTTTAGGCACCAAACTGAACATAACCATGGCAAACAGGAGCGTGCTCCACGCTATGATTTCATGTCCAGAGCCAACCTTCAGAGTACAGCGGAGGAGAGACATTCGAAAGGCAGACAGGGAAAAAAGTCGTGGATAAATCACGCATCGAAGGATTGTACGGGACGAAATTCCTCTGCCCTGTTGAGCATGACAATCCGAACGAGAGTTTTGAATATGCATGACAATCCGAACGACAGTTTTGAATGTGCATGACAATCCGAACGAGATTCTTGAATATGCATGACAATCCGAACGAGATTCTTGAATATGCATGACAATCCGAACGAGAGTTTTGAATATGCATGACAATCCGAACGAGATTCTTGAATATGCATGACAATCCGAACGAGATTCTTGAATATGCATGACAATCCGAACGAGATTCTTGAATATGCATGACAATCCGAACGAGAGTTTTGAATATGCATGACAATCCCAACGAGAGTTTTGAATATGCATGACAATCCGAACGAGAGTTTTGAATATGCATGACAATCCCAACGAGAGTTTTGAATATGCATGACAATCCCAACGAGAGTTTTGAATATGCATGACAATCCCAACGAGAGTTTTGAATATGCATGACAATCCCAACGAGAGTTTTGAATATGCATGACAATACCAACGAGAGTTTTGAATATGCATGACAATCAAAAGTCTGTTATGGCGCCTCCACGACCTACAGTCAGGGGTGGGGTCAACGAATGATACAAAAGGTTAAGTCTGATAGAGATCTCTGTATTGCACTTTACCGTATTTGTTGCGTTGCGTTGCATTGCACGATGTATCTTCTACGTCACAACAGATTTCGCTACATGAATTTTGGATTGCTCTTGGCAGATATGTCACCTCGCTATGATAGGCTAATTACGTTACCCTTCCTTTGGTGAGGACAGCCACAGTACTGTACCATCTATTTTTTTCCATCTGGGCATTCTCATACCAGAATGTCTTTTTGGTTGTTGGTTTTTAAACTCCCAAATCCCAAAACGTTGCCATTCTTTTGTTGCTATGTATTCTTCTTTTTTTTTTCCATCCACACAAAACGCCTGCTGCCTACAAGACCTGGATTTCCAATCCTTCTGTCACCATGAAGACGAACGCCTGAGCCGCGACTCTCTCGGCAGATCTTGTGGCGTGAAAAGTTATCCGTTTTCCCAAACATAGACTCAAACCTCGAGCCTCAAACCTCAGCACTTCTGAACTAGAAAGCATTATCTGCTGAGCCACCATGCGTTCCAAGAGACGTAACGGAGTGCAAAGATTTCCAATGATCAGAGTTACAGAGCCATGCACGCTGCAGGAAGATGACGGACGTGTACCATCAGCGCCATCACGGCTACCAACCAGTGGAACGAAATTTTCTAAAGCGTCAGCATTATCTGGACTTTCCCATCTGGAGTGAGCGGAACGTAAGGACAGTTGGAGAGAGAGCAAGAGGAAGGAGGGGTGAGAGAGAGAGAGAGAGAGAGAGAGAGAGAGAGAGAGAGAGAGAGAGAGAGAGAGAGAAAGGAAGGAAGGTAGCTTGAGATGGGGGAAGGCAAGGGAGGAGGAGAGGGAGAAGGGATGGAGTTAGTGTCATCTTATGCCGTCATGCTGCAATATGACTTCGGAATGTCCTTGACTTCTGCGACACGTTGGAAAACCAGTTTGGCTTCATCGGGAAACGGCATGCAGCTAGCTACTTTGTTTTACACTGTTTCTTTTCTTTCTTTTTTTTTTTTTTTATTTTTTATTTTTTTATCAAGTCATCTTTAAGCTAAGTCATTGCAGCAGAGGTGTACACTTTTGTCTCTTAGGATTCAGCAGTCGTCTTTGACTACTTGCATGCATGCGTCTGTCCATGCATACATGTATGTGTGTGTGTGTGTGTGTGTGTGTGTGTGTGTGTGTGTGTGTGTGTGTGCGCGCGCGCGCACGCACGCGTGTGCGTGTGTATGTTTGTACAATGCATGGATGCGTGCTTATACGTATGTGTGTGCGTGCGTGCGTGCGTGCGTGCGTGTGTGTGTGTGTGTGTGTGTGTGTGTGTGTGTGTGTGTGTGTGTGTGTGTGTGTGTGTGTGAAATCGGAGCAACCAAAATATGTATGATCAACCTTACAGTGCAGCATTTTTGTTGTTGTTTTTAAATTAGATGCTGTCTATGAACAAAAAAGAAGAAAGAAAAGAAACCGTGACTTGCGCTTAATAAAGATCTTATGATCCTGAAAAGCCTTACATCTCACACAGACAGTAATTGTGAAATTGTATAGTCCACCATTATCTTTGCTGATCACGATAGTTGAATGTAAAGATGATTATGTGTATTGGACTTTGGGACTACTGTTTATAGGCATCACAAATAATCAGGAAGAGAAAAAAAAGGAAAAAGAAAAGAAGAAAAAAGAAAGAAAAGAGAAAAAACAAAGAAAAGAAAGAACAGAAAAGAAGAAAATGAAAGAAAAGGAAACGGCCTTTAGAATTTCTAGTTCACACGTCAGCTGGTTTCATCAACACGTCCACTGAGCCTTCACGACCGTCGCTTCCTCCCGAATGGACTCTACCGACCAGTAGGGATGCAGAGGATGCCAGGATGATTTTGGACTCTTCCTTGCCGCCTAGCGGCGTGGTCTTGGACTTTTCCTACCATCGGGCCTTCAGGTCATCGCCGCTCACAAAATCAAAAGCTTTCTTGAAATCAACGCGTGCGATGTTTCAGTTGTGCTTCTTCCCTAAAGTACTGGACCAAACGTGGGTCGTGGATTTCTCAGAAAGGACTACACGAGGAATGATTCTGTCTTCGCCAGATGCTGATCGGTGGCACACCACTGCGGTCAATGCCATCCAGACTGTCTCTGTAATTCATTGTTCATTTTACAATTTTTTTTTTAAGGAATTGCATGCCCTGTATCCTTCTTGTCTTGCAAGATCCTGTGTTTCCATGAAACAGCTTCTCCATGCATCGTTTTAGCGATTGATGTGACTTTGGTGCGTTAGAAGATTTCGCTTCAATTGCGATCGTTTTGAAGACTTTCTTCAGTAGGGAAGACACTGGTTTCTTTGCTTAGCTTTTTGGTTGGAGGCAATCAGGTCTCGCTCCCCAACGAGCAGTGAAGCATCTCATCACCTTTCAGAACATCGCCCACAGCCTTGTGGGGGGGAAGGAATTGTCTGTAGAAGTCTTCCTGACTCTCCGTCTGGCAGGACTGAGTGACCTGGAGTTCAACTCACTGGAACAAAACGTGTGGTGGTCGTTTCTCTTTGCGTCCAGCCAGTGGTGTCTGTGATGCCTTCATTCCTTTCACTGTCCACACCACAGCAGAAGTGTGCGTGCATTGCTTAGCGGTGCTAGGGGTCAGGTTTCTGCGCTGTTATTTTGTTGGAGTTGTCTGGGTATCCGAAAACTCCTTTGATAAGACGATCGATCGTTCCTTGTTGACTGCTGGTCGATCTTCATTTGCGGTTTGGAGAGCGCAAAAGTCGTCTGAAATTTGGGCTCGAAACCATTTTTTTTTCTTCCACTTTTAAAACATCCCCCCCCCCCCCTTCTTTTTTTTCTAAGCTGACATCGTCAAATCGTACGTGGGATCTTTGCTATGTTCCTCTAATTCTACAGGGAGCTCACATACATTTCTTTAAACCAACACGAAAGGTTTCCTCTGTCTACTGTGAGAGAGACCGCGTGAAAAGACTATGCAGTTTACCCTATTTTTTTTCTCCCCCTAATGTGAACGGTTATCGTTTGGGAACTTGATTTTTTTGTTTTAACATTCCCCTCATCATGATCTCCGTATTTTCGACTTCTTCGTTACGGTTCGCGGACATTGCTGTGTCCTTCGTCCTGTGACGTTGGCAGCCGGTTGATGCAGACCTCATGAGCAACAGTGTCTGCACAGATGCTCCACCCCAAGGTTGTTTTGATGTGTCAGCGTATCGCCAACACCAACCGTATCGTCGGAAGGAAAAGAACTGAGAAACCGCTGTTCATGTTCTCTCTGTCTCTGTCTCTCTCTCTTTCTCTCTCTCTCTCTCTCTCTCTCCTCTCCTCTCTCTCTCTCTCTCTCTCTCCAAATTTGTTCCTCTGAATCCCTATTTACCTCTCTCTCTCTGTCTCTCTCTCTCTCTCTGTCTCTCTCTCTCTCTGTCTGTCTCTCTCTGTCTCTCTCTCTCTTTCTCTCTCTCTCTCCAAATTTGTTCCTCTAAATCCCTATTTGCCCTCTCTCTCTCTCTCTCTCCTCTCTCTCTCTTCTCTCTCTCTCTCTCTCTCTTTCAACGCTTCAGCGTTGCCTTAGAGAAGAATCTTTCTCTCTTCCACCACCAAAAGGACCCTAGCCTTGTCAAGCAGAGTCATGCCCCCTACTATGATCCTGTGTCCAGACCCATGTTACAGGGCATCGCGGAAGAAGAGGGACGTCCGCGAGGCCAGGAAGTAGCGCGTCAGCCACGTGGAATGGACGGGACACGATACCTCTGCCTTGTGGCGCATGACCGAGAGACAGACGGAGAGAACTGTTTGAAGAGCCACCACACTCAGGGGGGTCTGTTGCGGCACCTCTATGACCTCAAGCGCAACGGAGCAGCCACCGTCCAGGAAAAGAAGAAATCGGAGAAAAACGGGGCCCCATCCTTGCAGGACTCCATTTCATGCAGCGTCTGTGGACGACTTTGGAACTGGTCTTCCTTCCCACTTGATGACCCACATCAGCAGATGACCTGCCTGCCTACTCATCCATCGGACACGAGGGGAGAATCCACCAGGACCTCAAGTCACGCGGATCAATGAGCGAATGATGCCGACTACTAGAATAAGTTACCTGTGGAGATGAACTTCACGAGAAAAGTAGATAGAGACCTCTGTATTGTGTTACACTGTATACGTCGTATTGCGTTGTAGGCTATTTGTTATATATCTTGTCAGTCTAAACATATTTATCTACTTAAATGTCGCCCCCCCCCCCCCCCCCCCCCCCCCCCCCCCCCCCCCCCCCGTTGCAAGCATAGAACCTCATCATGATATGGCGTCACTTATTTATTTGTGGAGCTTTTCGTGAGGATATTACGGCACAACCCACGTTTTTTTGTTGCCTGTTCTTTCAGATTTCATTTTCTGTCAGAATGTTGCCACGGACAGTTCTGTTGTTGCCATGTGTAACTAAACCTGCACGACATGCATGCTGCGAGGAAAAAATATCCGTGCATCCCCCCCATGCATGGATTCGAAACTGGAACTCCAACCCCCTC
>CM065734.1:16134528-16139528 GCA_033310375.1 Conus canariensis | reverse complement strand
ACACACAACACACACACACACACACACACACACACACACACACACACACACACACACACACACACACACACAAACGCTCGCACACACACACACACACGCACGCACACACACACACACACAACACACACACACACACACACAACACACACACACACACACACACACACACACACACACACACACACACACACACACACAATCTCTGCAGGCACACTGCACCTGATGACATCTTCGAAATCTCACCACGCCCCTTTTCTTCCGGTCGACCCTTAGCGAGGGTCCGATTCTGCTGGGGCGAAATGACACTGCTGATGTCTGATTCAAGGGTAAACAACACCCATAGCACAGGTGGGGCGAAATGACACGGCTGATGCCTGATTCAAGGGTAAACAACACCCATAGCACAGGTGGGGCGAAATGACACGGCTGATGCCTGATTCAAGGGTAAACAACACCCATAGCACAGGTGGGGCGAAATGACACGGCTGATGTCTGATTCAAGGGTAAACAACACCCATAGCACAGGTGGGGCGAAATGTCACGGCTGATGTCTGATTCAAGGGTAAACAACACCCATAGCACAGGTGGGGCGAAATGTCACGGCTGATGTCTGATTCAAGGGTAAACAACACCATAGCACAGGTGGGGCGAAATGTCACGGCTGATGTCTGATTCAAGGGTAAACAACACCCAATACAAAGCACAGGTGGGGCGAAATGACACGGCTGATGTCTGATTCAAGGGTAAACAACACCCATAGCACAGGTGGGGCGAAATGTCACGGCTGATGTCTGATTCAAGGGTAAACAACACCCAATACAAAGCACAGGTGGGGCGAAATGACACGGCTGATGTCTGATTCAAGGGTAAACAACACCCATAGCACAGGTGGGGCGAAATGTCACGGCTGATGTCTGATTCAAGGGTAAACAACACCCAATACAAAGCACAGGTGGGGCGAAATGACACGGCTGATGTCTGATTCAAGGGTAAACAACACCCATAGCACAGGTGGGGCGAAATGACACGGCTGATGTCTGATTCAAGGGTAAACAACACTCAATACAAAGCACAGGTGGGGCGACATGACACGGCTGATGTCTGATTCAAGGGTAAACAACACCCAATACAAAGCACAGGTGGGGCGAAATGACACGGCTGATGTCTGATTCAAGGGTAAACAACACCCATAGCACAGGTGGGGCGAAATGACACGGCTGATGCCTGATTCAAGGGTAAACAACACCCATAGCACAGCTGGGGCGAAATGACACGGCTGATGTCTGATTCAAGGGTAAACAACACTCAATACAAAGCACAGGTGGGGCGAAATGACACGGCTGATGCCTGATTCAAGGTTAAACAACACCCATAGCACAGGTGGGGCGAAATGACACGGCTGATGTCTGAATCGGGGCAAAACAACACCCATAGCACAGGCGGAACAAACTGGCACGTGGCATCGGGCAATATAGCAAACAAAAAAGAAGAAAAAAAGGTGTGTGTGTGTGTGTGTGTGTGTGTGTGTGTGTGTGTGTGTGTGTGTGTGTGTGTGGTGGAGGGGGGGGGGGGGGAGGCGTGAGGGGAGAGCGCAGATCGGAATGTTCCCCAACTCTTTTGCTCCAGCCTTACCTTATAAACAGATAACGTCAGTTCTTCCAAACTTTACGCAGACGAAGGCGAATTGACATGGCGGACTGACGTTGAAAACAGGGTGACTGGATACTGCAGACAGCAGGAACTGACACTACTAGCAGCGCAAATTGACATCACAGGAAATCGACACGATAGACGGGGCGAATGGGCAGACAGGGCAATCAACAAATGCAGAGAGGGCGAATTGACATCACGGACAGGGCGAACTGACATCACAGGAAATCGACACTATCGACAGGGCGAATTGACATCACCGGAAATCGACACTATAGACGGGGCAAATGGGCAGACAGGGCAATCAATAATGTAGACAGGGCAAATTGACATCACGGACAGGGCGAACTGACATCACAGGAAATCGACACTATAGACGGGGCGAATGGGCAGACAAGGGCAATCAATAATGTAGACAGGGCGAATTGACATCACAGGAAATCGACACTATAGACGGGGGCGAATGGGCAGACAGGGCAATCAATAATGCAGAGAGGGCGAATTGACATTACAGACGGTAAGATCTGACATCACAAACAGAGCGAATCGACAGGGCGAATTGACACCACAGACATAGCGAATTGACACTACAGACATAGCGAATTGACACCACAGACAGGGCGAATTGACACAGCAGACATGGCGAATTGAAACCACAGACAGGGCGAATTGACACAGCAGACATGGCGAATTGAAACCACAGACAGGGCGAACTGACATTACAGAAAGAGCGAAATGAACAAGTACACATTAACGGAGTTACCCGACTTCGTTATTTACTGTTTACTGTTCCCTGTCTCATTCAGGATTTCCTTTCCTTTCAATCAAATCAAGGCTACATGTATTTGTTCCTATTCGTCCCTGTGTTTGTTTGCCTATATTCAAGATCGAAAATGCTGTGCCAGTCTTGAATCTATGTTAATTTGTATATTTGTTCATTTCTCCACTTTGTTGTTGCTGTGTAGATGTGTCCAGTACTGGGTATATCGGCAAGCTTGGATCATCCTGTCTTGAGGAGGGATGTCTCCGTGTTTGTTCTGTGTGCTTTGTGGGTTTTTTTGTTTTTTTTTTTTTTTTTTTTTTTTCTGCCAGGCGATTCGGTGTCGTAAGCAGCATTCGTTTGGAGTTATGGGCCGCGTATTTATTTCATCTTGGGAGCAAGAGTTACCCTACCTGTTTGCTATTCAGTTGCAGTTCTAGTGCTGTAATGCCTAAAAAACAAAACGTTTTAAAAATTTACAAAATGATGCATACTCAAAGATCTTAATGAGAGAACACCTCCACCCCCACTCCTCTATTCCACCTCTTCATCCAAAGCTAATAGCCTCTTCTGCTCTTGTATGGCAACCAACGTTAAGTTGTTGAAGACATCTTTACAAAAGTGATGTTTTTTTTTTTTTCCAAAACAGCTCATTGCAAAGTTCATTTATTAGGCTTGACATATCTAGCAACTATAGTTGTTGTTGTTTGTTGTTGTTGTTGTTGTTGTTGTCGTACCCTGGCTAAAAGACTCCAGGGATCAACCAAACAGCCGAAGCATTTGAACACTATGGTACAAATGCATCAGCTGGGATGAGAACATTACGTGTGTGACCGTTTTTTGATTACCCCGCCACGTGGGCAGCCACACTCCGACTTCGGGGGGGATTTTGGAGACTGATAACGTTGTGCTAGGAGCTTGTCACGACTGAAGACAATCCCGCGACGCACACGCACACCACACACACACACACACACACACACACACACACACACACACACACACAACACACCACACACACACAGAGGATTTATTTAATTTTCAAATGCGCTTTTATGTACTTTGTATTTCAGATATGTCATTTTGAAATTCAATCCCGTCATTTAAACGTAACAAGAATGTTTTACGATGACCTTTTAGTTCTCTCTCTCTCTCTCTCTCTCTCTCTCTCTCTCTCTCTCTCTCTCTCTCTCTCTCTCTCTCTCTCTCTCTCTTATTGTATTGGTGGATTAAAAAAAAATCTACATGTGAAATATTGACTTTCTCTCTCTCTCTCTCTCTCTCTCTCTCTCTCTCTCTCTCTCTCTCTCTCTCTCTCTCTCTCTCTTATTGTATTGGTGGATTAAAAAAAATCTGCATGTGAAATATTGACTTTCACTTTGTCAATCAATCATTTAGAAGGTTTTGATTAAATATTGACTTTTACTTTGTCAATCAATCATTTCGAAGGTTTAGTTTACTTTAAAGATGTGTCTGACGATAACAATATGACGGGATTTGTGTGGAAAGAAACCGGACTCACGAAAATAGTTGGCTTACAATAACACACACACACACCACACACACACACACACACACACACACACACACACACACACACAACACACACACATTTTCCTATATTTGACCGGTTCGTAAACCAATCTGATAGATTTTGAAAGTACATTACACACATGTGCACGCACGCGCGTTCGCAGCCACGCGCGCCTACACACACACGCGCGCGCGCGCGCGCCCCCCCCACACACACACACACACACACACACACACACACACACACACACACACACCACACACACACATTACGTGTGTTATTTGTGAGCTGTGACTTGGTGCAGTTAAAAAAAAAAAGTTATGATAATATTTTATGTGCATATTGCATTCCTTTTTCAGCAGTTGAAATGCGTTATCTTTTGACTTCTTCGTAAACAAAAAGAAAAGAAAAATGCAACATAAATCGTAAATGTAAGAAAGGACACACACACACACACACACACACACACACACACACACACACACACACACACACACACACACACAGAGGTACCAAACCGAAGCTTACTATTTGTTATCTGTTACATGATATTCAGTCATTGAGGCAATATCATGTAATTTATCTGTTGTAATGTCACATGTTAAGTTACAAATGACACAACGCCTATATATACAAAAATCAAAGTACACCTCTCTGTCTGTCTGTCTCTGTCTCTTCTGTCTGTCTGTCTGTCTGTCTCTCACACACACACACACGTGCACGCGCGCGCGCGCGCGCGCCGCACACACACACACACACACACACACACACACACACACACACACACACACACACACACAGTCACTCCAGCAGAACTGGCACGTGCCACACATCTCGGTCAGCGTGGAGGCGGACAGTCGGTGAGTCTGCAGGTGACCTCCATCTCAACATTCCAACCTGTCAAACGGTGCCGCCAGAGGTGTCCACCCTCCAAGGTTCCGGTCAGGAATCCCGCGGCTCTTCTCATCCATCAATCAGTGGACTCGTCTGTCTAGTCTGGTTCATGGAGAAGGAAATGATAGCTGGACAACCGATTTCTTTTTGGACCCGTGGCCC
>CM065734.1:16122028-16129528 GCA_033310375.1 Conus canariensis | reverse complement strand
ACAAAAAACAAAAAAAGGAAAACAATGATGAAGTTTAAACAAAAAATAGTTCCTCATTAAATTCCACTCAATCTTGAATGTAAACGAGACCAATAAATTCCACTCCAGCAATTTTTTGATGTGAACAAGACAAGTGTTTTCTGTGAGGACCGGAGCCCCCCACCCCCACCCCCTCTTCCCCACCCCCCTCCCAAAACAACAAACAAACAAACAAACGTGTTCGAATTGTGTTCTGTCAATAATACCCATACACGAGAAATAGTCACGTCTTCTTCCGATTGGTTGAGTGAGCTGCCGGAATTTTCACTCCCGTAACAGCACGGCACCAGAGTGACTCACCGAATTCCTTCACTTCCCCCACCTTGATGACGAAGCTCTCCCAAACTGTGAGGGTGGCCCCCCACGCACATTTTTAGCACGTGAAACTCCGGCGACTTGAAGAAGCGTTTATCCACTGACTCCGCCGCGGCTCAGGCAGGCTGGCTGGCTGGCTGTATGATAGATATTCCGGGATGTTTCGCTGGCCCGGCGAGTGTTGCCATGACGTCAGGTGTTTTCTTGCCAAGAAACACTGACAGACATACACCGACAGTATCGGATAAGCTCGTTTCTCTTTCACGGTTCTGATCTCTGTCTGTCTGTCTGTCTGTCTGTGAGTGTGTGTGTGTGTGTGTGTGTGTGTGTGTGTGTGTGTGTGTGTGTGTGTGTGTGTGTGTGTGTGAATGCCGCCGTAAATGGCATTACGTAATTGAAGATTTTTACATTCTGATCTGCGGCGACGTCATTCTCCTTGGTGTTCAAAATGAAGTGTATATCAAACAGAAAAGAAGCCCAGAGACTGGATTTTTTTGCTTATTGAACCAGGGACCGTCAGTAACAGGGGAGATAACCAGCCCCAGCAGACCCGTTTCGTGGGCCTTGCGTGAATTTGCAGACAAGAGTTGTTTAGACAGGCGTCGGGCAAATTCACTTCCTGTCATGAAGTCTGCAGAATGGAATGTATTGATCGGCTTGCTGAAGGTAGTCGAATACTTCCAGATTAAAAAAAAAAAAGGTTTTCAACACAGACCTTTTGATAAGAATTTAACAGACAGTTCTTTTCCCTAAAGCGTCATTTAAAAATGGGTGTGTGTGTGTGTGTGTGTGTGTGTGTGTGTGTGTGTGTGTGTGTGTGTGTGTAATTGTTAGCAATGGTAAGTAAAATTATACAACAAGACTGAAGCAGACTGACAAAAAATGAGCCCAAATGCAAATAAACACAAAAAGCACACTATTCAAAACAATATCAGAATTATGCAAGAAAAGCGGTGCTCTAGCCGGGCTGGACAGACCATCCATACAGTTGATCTGAATGTGGTTTTATTTCATCTACACTGACCGTTTTGTGATTGTGGTAGCAGACGTTAAAAAGTATTCTGCACCTTTAATTAAGAAGTTATTTTCCGATTGGTGACAACACAGAGTCTACTCCGATTGGCTGATGATATTGACTCTCGAACGAATGAGGATTCTTTAGCCGTCGACACTTTACTCAACAGATCTCCGTTTTAGTGCGTCTGTTCTTTCATCGTCGCCTTCTTTGTTTGGTAATTTATGGACAGAAAGGTCTTTTCTGCAGCCGTCAGTGGCGTGCAACCAAGAATGCCACACAGTCAGACCCCCCCCCCCCCCCCCCCCCCCCCTCCGCTCTCCACCCTCACTTCGGGTCATGTTCAAAGTTCATTCAACGTCCATGTTGCGCCCAGTTTGAGGAGAGAAGTGATTGCTCGTTCTTCGTTGTCATTATCCAGAATGTTATTATTATTTTTTTTTAAATGATTTTCAACATCATAACAAAAGGAATAATCAACATAACATCATTCAAATGAGTACGCTTGATCAAGAAGGAGAGAAATTGAGGTAAAAAAAAAACCCAAACAAACAAAAAAAAACAAACAATACATATATATATACATATATACACACATTTATATACATATATATATATATATGTGTGTATATATATATAATATGCATACATATAAAAAAAAAGCGGAGAATTCCATTAAATAGTCATCGAAGAACGAAGGAAAAGGTCCCAAACGAACAATCCTAACTCTTTTTCGTTCATGACACACTCGAGGAGTTACTGGATGTATTAATCCAGTGTGCCTAGTGGTTAGGCAGAATTTGTTCACCTGCATTCACATCTTTTCTTAAATTTTGTAAGCTGCCTATTACCCCCGACCACTATTTGCTTTTTCTTTTTCCCTGCTCGTCTAACTCATTCCACTAGACATAACAATTAGTTTTTCATAGGGATACCATTTTCTATTAAATTCCATGTATTTCATTTCTGAATAATGCATATATTTTGTTAAGCTCTCTCAGAAGTGTTTGACAGTGGATGAATGTTCCTTATTTCTTGCCTGAAGAAAGACCAAAGAGGACGAAACACGTTGCGTTTTGTCTTGTCATTTGTTTGCCTCTTCGTGCGGCACAACAGTAATTTTTCTTTTGAGAAAAAACGATAAGACCACACGTGACTGGACCACACGTGACGGGGTCAAACGGTAAGGTAATGTTGCATGTAGCCCAGCCATATCAGGGCTGTCACCACGTTAAGATCAACTCACAAGACACACAGGGTCAAACGTGGTGCACCGGTGGCAACTATTCTAACATAGCGACTCCTCGAAATATGTGTGTTGTCATAGGTATTTCATGGTGTGATATGCCTCAGGCTAACGAATTTGGGGATACTCGAAGCTCAAGGATGATGATGGTCCTTTGAGAAGCGTGTCACGCAAGAAACAAACGAACTGGTGACGCTGAACTAATCGTGCATCAGAAGAACCTGTCTCACCCTTCAAAACTGCTTTAGCTGGCATTGGACGTCAAATACGTGAATAAATCACATGCCATTCGCAGTTTCAGCCATCACGGATCATTACAAATTAATGCCACTTCTGGTCAACCAATTAACATTGTGTTAATCAACTGAATTTCATCAACTTGAGGCACGCATACCCGACAACGTGAGCGTAAGTGTAACTGAGACGCTCTTTTTCAGTTACTGTTGAACTGTCAGTTTCCAAGCGAAATGGTTGGCGCCATTCGAGGGTGGATTACTTCGTTGAGGGAGAGGGTGGGTTGGGGAGGGATGGGGGTTAGGTGTCTAGGCTACTGCCAAAAGGAACTCGCACAAAAAAAGTGTTGTAGAGGCGGAGACGGGAGGGGTCTATGCCTCATTAGTCCAACTGAGGGAACTATCTCGCCCTCAGTGTTAATGATAGTGTGGAAGAAATGTTGTGAAATTGTTGTTTTTTTTAACATTCTTCCTAAGCTTTCCTGTTATTGTTCTTTTTTACCTATCAGGCAAAAAAAAAAAAAAAAAAGGTTTGGATATTCCCCCAATTTTTCGAAAAGGGCTCTAGTGAATATGTGGTTGGAGAACTCTGAGAAATACTCACGTGTGTGTGTATTGGAGAGAGAGAGAGAGAGAGAGAGAGAGAGAGGTGGTGTGTGTGTGTGTGTGTGTGTGTGTGTCTCCGTCTGTGTCTGTGTGTGAGGGCGTGCGTGTATGCCTCTGTGTGTGTATGTGTGTTGTGTGTGTGCGTGCGTGCGTGCGTGCATGCATGTGTGTGCGTGTGCGTGTATGTGTGTATGTATGTGCGTGCATGCATGTGTGTGCGTGCGTGTGTGTGTGTGTGTGTGTGTGCGCGCGCGCGCGCGTGCGTGCGTGTGTGTGTGTGTGTGTGTGATGCACGCGCGCGCATGCTTGTGTGTGAGTGTGTGTGTGTGAGCGTTGCAACCCTCCCCCCCACCCCACCCCCACCCCCCATACCCTACTGCTACCTGTAATCCTCGGCATGAGACTGACATCCCGGCTGTTGGAACGACGCAGTGCCAGAGCGATCCAGCGTAGCAGCAGCAAGCCTCAGCCGCACTGCTCACGTAGAACCCCCCCCCCCCCCCCCCCCCCCCCCCAGCAATACGCAGCTAGGGCTTAACAGTTACCACTGGTATTGCGACAACTGGCTTTGGGCACAGTTTAAAAGTTAAAAGCTTCATTCTCCTCTTGACCTACAACTCCTGTTATAACAACCATTTACGACTTCGGGAGGACGGAGATTGGGTGAGGTGGGGGTGGGGGGCGACGGGGGGCGAGGGGGGGGGGGGGCGGGAGGGACGAGAAAGTCCAGTCATTCAAGCGGTGCCTCAGAAACAAATACTAACCTGTTTACAAATGTCTGTGTGCTACTTAGCTCAGTTTCCCCTCAAAATACCGGTGTTCAGTGCTCGTAACTCTGTGTGAATGTAGGTCAAACGGTTCCATTGACCTGACTGGGAGAGGCTCCACGGATTGGGGTTCTTCCCCCCCCCCCCACCCCCCCACCCCCGCCCCTCCTGAAAGCAGCCAGGTACTGGGTGTCATCAAGAATGAAGAGTGATGGAATTGGGCAGGTGCTCGCTTCGCTGAACGGCTTGAATGCTCAGTTCTCACGATCAGAGCCTTAAACTTCACTTTTACTGCTCTGTGTTAACCCCCCCCTTGTCGAGGTTCACCCAGGTTTTATGTTTACGCGGGTCCGAGTTTAATCTAATCAGGACAACGCTTCTGCTTTTTTTTTTTTTTTTTTAGAAAGTGCGTGTCAGTCTGTATGTCTACGCGTCTGTCTATGAGTCTGTCTGCATACAAGCTTGTCTGCCAGTCTGTATGGGTGCCTGCCTGTCCGTTCTTTCTATGATCTGCTTGTCTCGTTTCTCTGTTTGCTTGCCTGGTTTTTTTTTCTCTCCAATGTCCGTCCGTCTGTATGCATGCCTGTCTTCGTTAATCTGTCTGTCTGTCTGTCTGTCTGTCTGTCTGTCTGCCTGCCTATGTAGATGGCTGCCTGTCCATCCATTCTGGCATCTGCCTGTCTCGTTTGGTCAGCCTGCCTGCCTGTTTTTTTTTTAATGTCCGTCCGTCTGTATGCCTGCCTGTCCTCGTTGCTCGGTCTGTATATCGGTCTGTGTCTGCTGAACATTGTCATTTGACATATACTCCATGCTGAACATTGTCATTTGAATATCTCCATGCTGAACATTGTCATTTGACATATATTCCATGCTGAACATTGTCATTTGAAATACTCCATGCTGAACATTGTCATTTGACATATACTCCATGCTGAACATTGTCATTGACATACACTCCATGCTGAACATTGTCATTTGACATATACTCCATGCTGAACATTGTCATTTGACATATACTCCATGCTGAACATTGTCATTTGACATATACTTCATGCTGAACATTGTCAGTTGACAGATACTCCATGCTGAACATTGTCAGTAGACCGATACTCCATGCTGAACATTGTCATTTGACAGATACTCCATTAGGGGAGCGGTGGGAGTAAAACACAAGCACACGTACAAAATGTATAATCCCCGGTGAGTCGTCGACAACGTCCAGGTTAAAGTCGCAGGACAACGCAGAGGCAGAAGTTCAATGACCATGACCTCTGTGTTGACATTCCAACGACTGACCTGCTTTTCATCTCATACAATCGATAGACTTGTCATGACTGCCATTTTTTCCCTTTTTTTTTTTTTTCCTTTTCTTTTTTTTTCTTTTTCTTTTTTAACCTGAAGAAGAATATTGTTCCTAAAAATGTTTGTCCTAATACCGCCAGGTTCTAATTTTGTTTTCCCCCATTGAGTGAGTTGAGTTAGATTTACACTATAAACCGAGGTTTCGTGTGTGAACGCACGCATAACATCTCGCACACACGTAACATCCCATCACCAACTTTCGGAAGAGAAGGCCAGTTTGGCCGTTGGTATGGATGACACGTTACACATAGCATGCACCTTCCCCGAAGATGGAGTATGGCTGCCTTAATGGCGGGATTAAAAAAAAAAAGGTCATACACACAAAACTCCACTCCCTTTGTTGGGTAGATGGGATTAATACTTGCCTGTCCATGTAGGGAGTGTCCGCAGGAGTATCAGCCTGCGTATGCAGAAGAAGAAGAAGAAGAAGAAGAAGAAGACTGTGCAATCTGCTGTCTCTTCAACCTCCCACTCCATCAACTTCATCCACAGGACTCTGAGCGCCCTCCCTCACCGCTTTTTACATGAACGACACCCGCAGTTTACACACTTTTACATAGATGACGGCCTCAGGTCACCCATTTTTACATAGACGTCACCCTCATGTTACATACGTTTGCATAGACGACGGCCTCAGGTTACACACTTTTACATAGACGACGGCCTCGGGTTACACACTTTTACATAGACGACGGCCTCAGGTTACACACTTTTACATAAACGACATCTTCATGTTACACACTTTTACAGAGACGACGGCCTCTGGTTACACACCTTTACACAGACGACGGCCTCAGGTTACATGCTTTTACATAGACGACTCTCAGGTTACACACTTTTACATAGACGACACTCAGGTTACACACTTTTACATTGATGACACCCTCAGGTTACACACTTTCACTTAGACGTTACCCTCAGTTCACACACTTTCACATAGACAACACCCTCGGGTTACACACGTTTATGTAGATGACAGCCTCAGGTTACAGGCTTTTACATAGACGACACCCTCAGGTACTCCAGGATACTTTCCGAACATCTTTCTGCCATATATTATCTGTCACCCGCTCCAGTAACGGGTGTCTGCATTTCGACTTTATGCAGTCTGTGCGTACTGGTCCGTGGCATCTGGCAAACCCATTTAGACAGTACACTAATGAGCGTCGTCTGTTTCCCTTCTCTGCTAATCCTCAGCCTGGCTCTGTCGGCCAGATGTTGGACCTGAAAGCTGGTTGGTACCAGAGAACGTGGAAACGGCCCTGCCACCTTTTCTCTTGGTACCCCACGTCCACAAAGACTGGTAGGTTTGTACTTCGCTGAGGAAGTTCGCTGTGGTAATTTTAAACACCTTCGGGACGGTCAATGTTCCGTCCATCTGTCTCTATGTATATATGTATATAATATATAATATATATATATATATATATATCAGTGTAGAGTTTTCTTCACATCGGATAGTTTGGCAGTGGTGTAGACTTCTGGGCAATAAAGCGCAATGAAGTGTCTCCGAGGAACATTGATTTTGGTAGAATCACTTGGTGCCAAGCGTTCGAAGGTTCATATCCACATAACAACGTCACCTTTGAAATTCTTCAGATACTGTATGATGTTGAGTCTTTCTTTGAAACACACACACACGGCGCGCGCGCGCGCATGCATGCACGCACGCACGCACGCACGCACGCACGCACGCACACACACACGCACACACGCACACGCACACACACACACACACACACCATAATCACTTTAAAAAAACCATACACGTACACACACATACACACAAACACACTCATACGCTTACAATCACAAGCATACTAAACCTCATACAGCCAACCAGTCAGTCAATCTATAATGATTTGCCGTGGTAATGGCTCTGAAATAAAACGCCAAGGTCATGTGTAACCTTTGGAA
>CM065734.1:16109528-16119528 GCA_033310375.1 Conus canariensis | reverse complement strand
CATTTGTCAAGCACAATCTTTTTCATGGGGAAGGAGGGGAATCCTTGGCAAACTGCTTCTAAAATCCGCCAAAGAAAGTGACCTGAATTCAGTCTGGCATAAAAGACATGGCTAACTTCGAACGGTCAATGTTGAAAGGGATCTGTGTTGATGTGATCATCAGACTATATATAAAACGGTGGTCTGTTCCGTGCATGTAATCATTCTCATGAAAGCTGCATTTGTTCATTCTCGTGATTTAAAACCGGTGAATATTGAAAATGCTGTCCTGGGAAAACGACGAAAGCGAAGCCGGACTCGTTGGAAGGAACTGTCAGTAATATTCTTGCGCATTGTGCTGCACTAAGTTGTCGTATTTGATGTAAGTGTGTACAACAAAGTATGTTCTGCAGTATTTTCATCTAAAACAGTCGATCTGCAAATTACCGGATTGAAAACAGTTTGTTTCCGCCTAAAAGAGAGTCTTGAGAGCGATAGTTTTTTTTTTTTTTCGTTCTGTTTTCATATTCGGGTGTGCGTATGCGCATGTGTGTGTGTATGTGTGTGTGTGGGGTGGGGGGGGGGGGGGGGGTGGGTGGTGAGAGAGAGAGAGAGAGAGAGAGAGAGAGAGAGAGAGAGAGAGAGAGATCAAACAATAAAGTGAGGTTTAAACTGACACTCTCATGTACCGGACTGCTCCACCCAGACTGGCGGAAGGACGATGGTGTTAATAATTTGCTCACTGGGCAGTTTGACCACTCTGCTGCATTATTCGATTGTGACCTGCTGTCGCTGAACTCATCTCACCTTCATCTGACGGATCATTCAAAGCCAGCTTCGCCGTAACACTGGGCTGTTACAGCAGGAAGCAAGAAAGTGCACGTCTGTGGTGTTGTCTTAACCTTGTTCGTTGGACTGTCACAGAGTGTTGGCACCAGGCTGACTGTCTTCAAGTCATGACCGCTGCCTGGGTCATTCTCAGGACGGTACCCTTCGCCATTCTTTCTGACGTAACCTCAACCCCCCCCCCAAAAAAAAAAAAAAAAAACCCTCACTTACTGCCCCCCCCCCCCCCCCCCTCACTTGTTCCCTGTTCTTCCCATCGTCTCTAGAAACATGTTTGTTTGTTTGTTTGTTTGTTTGTTTGTTTGTCTTCCGCTCATGCGTGCTTCTCGAGTTTCGACATTGTTCTGGCACATCTTTGCATCTGAGAGATGACTGACGAGTCTGTTGACTGCTGCAAGTGTGTGTGTGTGTGTGTGTGTGTGTGTGTGTGTGTGTGTGTGTGTGTGTGTGTGGTGCGTGCGTGCGCGTGTGTGTGTATGTGCACGCACGCACGCGCGTGTGTCTGCCTGAATGTGGGTGTGTGCGTGTGCGTGTGTGTGTGTGTGTGTGTGTGTGTGTGTGTGTGTGTGTGTCGGGGCTGAAGCCAGATACAGCGGGGAAATGAATGCGCGAGGGAAGGGGCAGGATCGGTGAGTACTTTCTAACGTAGTTGACGTTTTTTTTTTGTTTTTTTTTAATTTCTGCACACGAGTTTCTTATTTATGGAATTATTTCTTGCTTCTGGAAATACCTCTTCTTTTTTCTTACTTTTGGAATTATTTAGATGCTGTAAGAGCGCGCGCGCCGCACGCACACACCACACACACCACACACACACACACACACACACACGCGCGCGCGCGCGTGCGCGCGTGCGCACACACACATACACACACTCGCACACGCACACTCATACACACACACACACACACACACACACACACACACACACACACACACACACACACGCACAGACAGACAGACAGACAGACAGACAGACAGAATGACGCCGACTTTGACAATGCCATTTCGTGCACAAGCAGATATTCTGTTGTGACTGTTATGCCTTAACAGATCTTCTGGACCATACATACCATGTACAACACGCACTTTGCCATTTGGATTGCGTACAGAACCCCTTCCACATTCCGGGAACCGGATCCTCCATGGATGTACCGTGATACGCCACAGGCCGCACGCCACAATTGGGATGTTGCTCTAAAACACTGTGTAATCCATGTAAGGGTTTTGAGGCCTACCATAAATTTGAGCCGGCATTTAAGGTTAAACTGATCATTCATCAAAAGAACAACTCCCCAGCAACTAATTCCCTTATTTGGGGGGATTTTTTTTTTTTTTTTCCGATGAAATCACAATCAATCTTCAAATACATGACCTTCCCCTTAGCTGACGTCACATTTTAGGCCTTTGCACTCACCCGTGACTCTGTCTTTGCGCCAGCTTGAAGCGCCCAAATAGTCCCATTCCTTTGATTTTAATCTGTCTGCTTGGAACCACCTGGCTGGCACCTTGACGGCCGTATGAAAGAAAACGAGGAGAGATCAACTTTCAGACAAATTCTCAAAACAATCAAATGGCGCCAGTCAATAAATACTCGACTTCTTAAGCAAGGCCTTGGCGCATTCATTTTTGGTGTGCAGCCACAACCCCCGCCTTTCAAGCGCGTTCAGTCTTGCCAGCGCTGTTACGCTTGCGCATAGAATAACCAGAATGTACTGGCAGTTATCTAAACAGCGATGGAGTCCTTCCGGCTGTATTTAGAAAGAGAAGAGGAGAATGTCTAATGTACGCTTCTGGTGAGTAATCCAGTCACTGCTTTTTTCGTCCATTCTTCGGCTGGTGAAGTACAGAAGCTGTGAAATAGGTTGCATGCCGGGTAATCCTATGTTTTACATTGATGTAGACGCGGTGATTGTTGGGATTCATTACATGAGTGACAAATAATAAACATCATGTAGTCCAGTTGGCTGTTTCTTATTTCACGACTGTTTCTGTCAAAACAAGAACTATAAGACTGACATCTCATTTGCTGTTTTATTGACTTTAAACATTACAAAAAAAGTTTATAATGACGATGATTCCGATTTTCCTGTCTCTGTGAAGCGTCTTTTAAACTGATTTTACAGTACAGACTTTTTCCTCACTTTTTTTTTTATACATAGACATTATGGTCACATGCACAGGATAGTTTCTTTTCTCATCGGTATACAGGCTTGACAAAAGAAACAAAACAACAAAGAATTCTGTGGTTGTGAAATTGAAAAGAGTTCACTGGAAGAAGAGTTTACAGGAAAAAAGAGTTCACTAGAGAAAAGTTCCACTGAGACGTGGGGGATGGCAATATATCGGTGTTTAATAAAAACCTTTTTCAAGCACCAACACAGGCCAACTGACAGACAGCAAAACAGCATAGGATTCTGTGCTTGTGAACCTAAAAAGAGTTCACTGGAAAAAAGAGTTCACTGAGGGATGGGGGATGGCAATATATCTGTGTTTTATGAAACCTTTTTCAAGCACCATACCTGGCCAACTGACAAAATAAACAGCATAGAATTCTGTGGTTGTGGACCTGAAAAGAGTTCACTGGAAAAAGAGTTCACTGAAAAAGAGTTCTCTGGAAAAGAATTTACTGGAAAAAAGAGTTCATTGGAAAAAGAGTTCACTGGAAAACGTTCACTGAGGGATGGGGGACCGAGTAGCTAAAGTATGCTTTCTTCAGAGATCTTCGCTGACAACGATCATCAGCCGTTCTCGTTTGTCAGACGTAAACAAGCTCACTCAGGGAAAAGCGAGAGGGTTGATTGCAGAAACAGCGCAAGACGCGTCATGAACAGCGCAAGACGCGTTATGAACAGCGCAAGACGCGTTATGAACAGCGCAAGTTGTAGGTCTAGTCCGCGATTTTCATAACCGAACACTAAAACAGTGGAGCGACAGACTGGTGTGGTGTGTGTGTGTGGGGGGGGGGGGGGGGGGCGTGGTGTGCGTGCGTGCGCGTGCGTGCGTGCGTGCGTGGTGTGTGTGTGTGTGTGTGTGTGTGTGCGGTGCGTGCGTGCGTGCGTGCGTGTGTGCGTGCGTGTAATGAAATTAGCATTTTGATAGCCACTATTACCTACTATCTATCTATCTATCTATCTATCTATCCTTCCTATCATCTATCGATACATCGTTCATTCATCATCATCCTATCTATCCATACATCCATCCACCCACCCATCCATCATGTATGTATGTATATGTTATTATATAATGTATTATGATAATCGTCATCATCTATCTATCTATCTATCTATCTATCTATCATCTATCTATTATGTATCTATTGTCTACTACCTATCTATTTATCGTTTTATATTCTACTATCTATCTACCTACCACCACTTTCTATCTATCTATCTATCTATCTATCCCTCTATCTATCTCTATCTACTACACTACACCATACCTATCTAGCTAGCTAGCTATTAACATTTATAAATGAAAGAGATAGGAAAAGCAAAGACGAAGTTCAAACAATCTATTGATTCTAAATCGGTTTCGTTCCACTCGGCTTCATGTCATTTTCGACACAAACAAGATCACCGTGGTGTGAAAGGGCAAGGGGTCAAATAACAGTGATCGTTTCTTCTTATGTCGACTTAGTTCTTCGCCTTGCTCCAGATCCCCTTGCTCCCAGAATAGTAACTTCCTCTGTTGGCAGGGGAAGCAATCGGATTGTTTTTATAACTCTCTGGCTCAGCATTACACGTAGCTCTAGAGCAATTCATCACCGCCACCGCCACCATGCGCCGTTTCGACAAATTACCAGTAAAAAAGGTGAAGTAAACGTTACACGCTCACTCAGAAAAAAAAAGAGAAAAAGAAAAAAAAAAAAAGGGGGGGGGGGGGGGGGGGGGGGGGGGTGTTAGGGGAGGGAGGGGAAGAACAGGGGGAGGGGGGGGGGAGGGGGGATGTTGGTCCGGTGGATAACGCCGTCGTCGAGGTAACGTGAGAATCTCAGGTCTGCGGTTCGGGTCTCCTTGTTCGGGGGTGAATTCACTTCCGAACCCTATCCTTTCCTTTCTACCAGAACTTCAATAGTGGTCGGAGTGCTCGTCTTTAAGGTGAGACGACGAACCAAGGGCAGTGTGTGTGTGTAGCATTCGCTTTGCGCAGGTAAAAAACCCATGGCAACAAGTGAGTTTGTCCCTGGCAAAATTCTGGAGAAGACTATCACAGGCGAAAAAAAAAAAAGACGGTTAACGTTGTACTCTCCCGACGTGGTCTTGTGAAGAAGAGCGACCCGGATTTCACAGAGAAATCTGTCGTCACGACAACATGGCACAATACAGTGCAGTGCACTACACACACAGCAACAGTCAGAGGCACAATACAGTGCAGTGCCCTACACACACAGCAACAGTCAGAGGCACAATACAGTGCAGTGCCCTACACACACAGCAACAGTCACAGGCACAATACAGTGCAGTGCCCTACACACACAGCAACAGTCACAGGCACAATACAGTGCAATGCAATACACACACAGCAACAGTCACAGGCACAATACAGTGCAGTGCAATCCACACACACACAGAGCAACAGTCACAGGCACAATACAGTGCAGTGCAATATACACACAGCAACAGTCACAGGCACAATACAGTGCAGTGCAATCCACACACACAGCAACAGTCACAGCCACAATACAGTGCAGTGCAATCCACACACGAAGCAACAGTCACAGGCACAATACAGTGCAGTGCAATCCACACACGAAGCAACAGTCACAGGCACAATACAGTGCAGTGCAATCCACACACACAGCAACAGTCGCAGGCACAATACAGTGTGGTGCAATACACACACAGCAAGAGTCAGAGGCACAACACAGTGCAGTGCAATACACACACACAGCAACAGTCACAGGCCACAATACAGTGCAGTGCAATACACACACACAGCAACAGGCACAGGCACAATACAGTGCAGTGCAATACACACACAGCAACAGTCACAGGCACAATACAGTGCAGTGCAATACACACACAGCAACAGTCACAGGCACAATACAGTGCAGTGCAATACACACACAGCAACAGTCACAGGCACAATACAGTGCAGTGCAATACACACACACACAGCAACAGTCACAGGCACAATACAGTGTGGTGCAATACACACACAGCAACAGTCACAGGCACAATACAGTGTGGTGCAATACACACACACAGCAACAGTCACAGGCACAATACAGTGCAGTGCAATACACACACACGGCAACAGTCACAGGCACAATACAGTGCAGTGCAATACACACACACAGCAACAGTCACAGGCACAATACAGTGCAGTGCAATACACACACAGCAACAGTCAGAGGCACAATACAGTGCAATGCAATACACACACACAGCAACAGTCACAGGCACAATACAGTGCAGTGCAATACACACACAGCAACAGTCACAGGCACAATACAGTGCAGTGCATTAGACACAGCAATAGTCAGAGGCACAATACAGTGCAATGCAATACACACACAGCAACAGTCAGAGGCTAGGAGTCCACAGAAATGGAAAAGGGGTCAAAGGCAAAAGGGAAAGCACAGACAGACATGGCGATACTCAAGTTGAAGAAAGAAGAGTATGCCAAGGGAATCCAGAAGGCAGTCTAACAAGGTCAGCATGGGTAGTGGACTACTTGGGAAAAACACGGTGCAAAGCCATCTCAGCTGCAATGAAATATGGCCGGTGGCTCCTCCCAGGATCAGCTTCGTTCTCAGATCGGCACATGACCTGCCATCCAACTAAAACCGACTGAAATGGGGGAATTGGATCATCCTGCGTGTCCGCTCTGGCAGGGCAAGCACACAGTGGAACACGTACTAAGTTCCATGCAAAGCGGTGCCAGCCTAGGGAAGGGACACAACCAAATGCTGACGGAGACACACACACAGTTAGGACTACCAGAGGAACCACTAGGCCAGCAGAAAGTCCAGCAACGTCGTTCTAGACAGCAGAAGGCCACTAGTCTGGAATAGCTCTGACTTCATGAACATGTAAGGGAGGTATACTGGATGGGGGTGGAAGAATGGAAATGCATAGCAGAAGTTCCAGAAAGGGAAAATAGTGGAGGTCATCAGAAAAAAAAGCGGCATGAAACCGGGTATGGTACTCCATACAGGTTCCTCAAGACAAGATTCTTTCTTTCTTTCTTTCTTTCTGCGTACGCAGGCTGTTACTCCTGCGGACACTGCCTGTATAGACAGGCAGTGGAGTTTTGTGTGTATGACTGTTTTTTATCCCGCCATTAAGGCAGCCATACTCCATCTTCGGGGAAGGTGCATGCTATGTGTAACGTGTCATCCATACCAACGGCCAAACTGGCTTTCTCTTCCGAAAGTTGGTGATGGGATTTTACGTGTGCAAGATGTGCGTGCGTTCACAAACGGAACCTCGGTTTATAGTCTCATTCGGAGGACTGTATGGGTAATGGAGTCAGAACCAATGTTAACTCCGAGGGAAAAATCCCCCTGTACCGAAATTCGAACCCGCAACCCCAGGATCACGAGTTCGGCGGTCTACCAACTGAGCTATTCCGGCCCCCAGACAAGATTCTGATCTGAACACATCGTGCCATATGACAGCAGAATGGAACAAGCTCACAGCAAGGAAGTACGCCAGTCCAGCCAGCAGCCTTAGAGAAACTGCCTTCCATGCCGAAGTCCTCACCACAGAGGTCGGAACAAGGGGGTCTGTAGGCTCACCAGCCCATGATCTCATAAAACAGCTCTCGGCTTCTGGTAGGAAGAGGACCAGGTCACTGAAGGCAATAGCAGAGGAAGCTGAATAAGAATTCCAGCTGGATCTGATCGAGAAGGAACAAAAGTGAATTTCACAGGGTGTACATTTTCCAGCTTGGAACAGGTTCCGATCGCGATGTGGGTAAGTACCCGTCAGAAAAGGCACACCTTGAGGCGCCCGACCATTCAGGAGGTGTCGGTTCGAGTCCCGGCTGCTTCAGTAAGTTCTGACGGCAGAAGGGCATCTGGGAGTCAGGGGTGTAGCCCGACCCCTTTGCAGTGTGAGGAGTTCAGGTCTGAGACACTTGTCTGATGGGGCTGGGAATCTCTGTTTCTGCCGACAAGCCCTCGCTAGGAGTTTCTTATAGCACCATGCCGTATAATTCAGTGTAATACGATACAATTCAAAATAACGAAATGAAAATGCAATCCACAGTAGAATAAACCACTGCTTTCTCGTAAAATAGTTATAATTACAATCCGGCCTCGCAAGATCCGTCTGCTTCGTTGCTTCGGTCATCAGCCATGCTTCATCCTTCCAGACTTGGTCCTTCCGTACTCCATTCTATCGCCGCCTTCCCCTTCCCCATTGTAACCCTACCCTCCTCCATTTCACCCTTCCCCTCTTCTGCCCTATCCAATGCTGGCCTTCCCTGTCACATGCTCCCCTAACCTCTCTGTGCCACAATCTGCCTCTGTCTTCCCCTTCCCCGTTCTACCATGACCTTTATTTGCCAGGGCGAAACAACTGGGCCCTAGCCTCCCCTCTCCCCCGTTCTACCTTGGCTGTTACCTTCCACACCCAACCGCGACCCTCCCCTTATTCCGTCCTCTGATGGTTATTCCCCACCACATCTAAGTGTGGCCCTCCCTGTTCCGTCCTGCCATGGCTATTACTCCCTATCTAACGAGCTCTTCCTGTTCCCTCCCGCCATGACTATTACCTCCCCTATCTAACCGAGCTCTTTCCTGTTCCGTCCTGCCATGGCTATTACCTCCCCTATCTAACCGAGCTCTTTCCTGTTCCGTCCGCCATGGCTATTACCTCCCCTATCTAACCGAGCTCTTTCCTGTTCCGTCCCGCCGTGGCTGTTACCTCCCCTATCTAACCGAGCTCTTTCCTGTTCCGTCCTGCCATGGCTATTACCTCCCCTGTCTAACCGAGGTCTTTCCTGTTCCGTCCTGCCATGGCTATTACCTCCCCTATCTAACCGAGCTCTTTCCTGTTCCGTCCCGCCGTGGCTGTTACCTCCCCTATCTAACCGAGCTCTTTCCTGTTCCGTCCTGCCATGGCTATTACCTCCCCTGTCTAACCGAGGTCTTTCCTGTTCCGTCCCGCCATGGCTATTACCTACCCTATCTAACCGAGCTCTTCCCTGTTCCGTCCTATCATGGCTATTCCCTGCCTCCATTGTACCGTGGCCCTCCTCTGCTCTGTTCTACCGTGGCTAATTCCTGTTCCCATCTTACCATTGCCTTCTGTTGACTTGTTCTTCCATGGCCATTTCTTATTCTTTCCCTCATACTGTTGCAGCTGTTGCAGCTGAACTGAAGCCCACCCCACCCTGGCTGTCTATTTTTCCATTCTATCCCAAACCCCATCCCCACCGATCCTGGTTCTCTCTTGTTCCATTCTACCCCTAACCCTATTCAATCCTGGTTCTGTCTTGTTCCATTCTACCCCTAAACCTACTCAATCCTGGCTCTCTCTTGTTGCATTCTACCCCCAAACTCTATCCAATCCTGGCTCTCTCTTGTTCCATTCTACCACTGACCCTATTCAATCCTGGCTCTCTCTTGTTCCATTCTACCCCAAACCTCATTCAATCCTGGCTCTCTCTTTTTCCATTCTACCCCAAACCCACTCCAATCCTGGCTCTCTCTTTTTCCATTCTACCCAAACCTCATTCAATCCTGGCTCTCTCTTTTTCCATTCTACCCAAACCTCATTCAATCCTGGCTCTCTCTTTTTCTATTCTACCCAAACCTCATTCAATCCTGGCTCTCTCTTTTTCCATTCTACCCAAACCTCATTCAATCCTGGCTCTCTCTTTTTCCATTCTACCCAAACCTCATTCAATCCTGGCTCTCTCTTTTTCCATTCTACCCAAACCCTATTCAATCCTGGCTCTCTCTTGTTCCATTCTACCCAAACTTCATTCAACTCTGGCTCTGTCTTTTCCCATTCTACCCAAACTTCATTCAATCCTGGCTCTCTCTTGTTCCACTTACCCTGGGACACCATCCTGGTTCCATCGTATCCTGAATTCCATCTGACCCTGGGTCTCCCTGTTTCCCGTTGTGTCCTTGACCTCCCCTTCCTCACCTCAAGTCTGGGCTCTCTGAACTGCTCCAGGCTATCAGTTTTCGCATTCGTCAAAGTTGCGTAGC
>CM065734.1:16102028-16104528 GCA_033310375.1 Conus canariensis | reverse complement strand
TGAACGATGTACACAATGACCACAAAGCCCGGAATACCGTTGAGTAAAGAACTACTGTCCGTCAGTCGATCGGATTGTTTTGGAAAGCACAACGCCCGCCCTCAATATTCTACGCCGATTGAGGTCACTGAACCGTGCACAACCAAACCGCTGTAGGAAATAATAAGAGTCTGTTTCAGTTTGGCGAGTTCGGACTGGATTCGTTGAAGAAACACTTACACAATGACAAGGAAGCCGGAATAATGGATGATGATGAAAGAACTACATGATGAAGGTGGAGCGGAACAATGCGAAGACGCCTGGCCGAAACGACATGGCCTTCTTACTACAGGCCTGATTATACGGTGTTTTTTTTGTTTGTTTGTTTTTTTTTGTTTGTTTGTTTTTTTTTATCAGAGTGTACATCACTGAAAAGCTGGCTTGATCCCAGTCTGAAGCCTGGTAGGTCTGGCGGACAGGCCTGCCGTCCATTGGTTCAGGATGTTTGGGCTGTAGGGCTGACAGTAACGTGTTGGAACCACTCCTGGGCACGGGTGTGTGTGTGTGGTGTGTGTGTGTGTGTGTGTGTGGTGTGTGAGAGTTTTGTGTTGAGAGAGAGAGAGGAGAGAGAGAGAGAGAGAGAGAGATTTTATTGACTAAGGTGTTTTCTTTTTTCTAGCGTTGAGTGGTAGGGAAAAGATGGGGCAATCCAGGGGTACCATGATCTCAAAAGGATGTGTATTAGTGAAACACATCATCAGAAAGCATCTTTTGCTTACAACGAACTGCTTGGTTTAAACACATGAAGGACATTTCTTCAGCGAGGAAGAAGCCATAACGCTGGATTTAACTGAAGCAAACATATTCCTTGAGCAAAATTCCGAAATGTTTAAATAAGAAACAAAAAAGAACATTCCCTCCACTGGGTGCTTAAAAATGCGAAATATGCTTTATTCAGTAAAACTAGTCATCTGAATGGAAAAAAAAGACAAGTTTTCTCATGTTCTGGCACTCATCCGAAACAATGGCATTTTCCGGAGGTACGTGGTCGTGGCAGTGGTCAGAATAGTATATGTATGTGTCCTTCCCCCTCAGTCTGTGGGACTGGTAATCCCTGTGTGCAGCATCATGTCTACTGTATAGACGTTAAATCTGTCTGTAACTGAAGATCATTTTTCGACTCTAAATTCAGCGATGTATCATTCACTGAGCAAAGTTTTTAGCTAAATAAATAAGAGCGAAAACCTTCCTCACTCTACTGAATTCAGCTAGACAGCATTTGTTGCTCTAAATAGTAAGAACGACAACTCTCTTCATTCGCGGCTGAATGATTCATCTGTACGGCATTTACTGATCTGAATAGTAAGAACGACAACTCTCTTTACCCGCCACCTGTTTGAGATTTCATATAATTCATTGATATAATAGTATGAACGAATATTCTCCTCAGTCGCTATTGAATTTAGCTGCATATGATTTATTGATTTTTTTTTAAGTAATAAGAACGAACGTTTTCTTCACTTGCTGATCAACTCAGCCGATCTATTTCCTGTAGTCCTACTGAGCAAAACTTTCCTCTGTGTGGGTAAAAAAATCATTCCCACCACACCCTGCTCGGTAAAGCAATATGTCAACCGTTGATTTAAATTCTAAGCTGGATAAGTATATTGTAAGAACGTGCATTCTTTTCACTTAGTACTTAATTCATCTACATGTCATTTACTGAGCTAAATTCTAATCGAAAAGAGTTTTTTTTTTTTTTTTTTTTTTTAAAGAAAAAAGAACATGTTCTTTTCTTGCTTCTGAAATCACTATCAACTGTTGAATTTTGATAAGTGTTAAGTATTGAAAAGAAAAGCATCTCCACTCGCCGCATAATTCGGCTTATACTTCATGAAATGGAGAGAGAGAGAGAGAAAAAAAAAAACCCTGTTAAGCTGTGTGATTGAAAACCGTACACTCTTCTCACTCGCTGCCTAATTCAGTCATATCATTATCATTTCCCTGAGCTAAACTCTGAGCTGTTGTGTGAATAATGGAACGAACGAACGATCTCCTCATTCAACCCCACTCGGGTGAATCAATCATAACGCGGGCGAAGAGAGAGAGAGAGAGAGAGAGAGAGAGAGAGAGAGAGAGAGAGAGAGAGAGAGTAGATATATATGAATGTTAAGAGAGAGAGAGAGAGAGAGAGAGAGAGAGAGAGAGAGAGAGAGTAGATATATATGAATATCAAGAGAGACAGATGGATAGAGACGCAAGAGAGAAGAGAGAGAGAGAAGAGAGAGAGAGGGGGGGGGGGAGGGCGAGAGGAAATATGTGCACCGTCAGCTCGCAATTGTTCTGGCATGGTTCTGGCACGGCTCTGTCTGCGGGTCGCTCGTTTACCTGCCTGCCTGTCTTCCTGTCTTCCTGCCTGCCCGCTTTTCGGCTTCTGCCAGCCCTTCTCTTCGCTTCTCCTCCTGTCTGTCTGTCTGTCTGTCTTCTGGGCCGACATGGCGGGCGTCCAACCTCACCGGCG
>CM065734.1:16089528-16097028 GCA_033310375.1 Conus canariensis | reverse complement strand
AAAATTTACAAACATTCCGTGCGCGCATTGATTACAGGCTTTTCCCATCGCGCTTCTTCTTGTTTTTTTTTTTTTTTTTTCGTTGCGTATCTTCGAGCAGAGAAGGTAATCGCCTCAGTCTGTTTTAACCTCCCCCCCCCCCTTCCCGCCCATTTCCCCACACCCCAACTCCCCTTTCTCCTCCCTTTTTCTCTCTTTCTCTACCTCCTCTCTCCCAACCCCACTCTTCAACTTCCAGCACACACACACACACACACGCACACGCACACACACACACACGTACGCACACATACACACACACACACACACACACACACACACACACACACACACACACACACACACACACACACACCACCACACCCCCCCCCCCCCCCCCCCCCTCTTTCACCATAGTGACGTGCCCACAAAACTGCTTTGGCGAATGTTTATTGGAGGCTCAAGATCATGCTGTTTAAGCGCTTCCAAACCCCTACAAACCCAGAATCAAGGCAATTGAATTCATCACCGTTACTTCTTCATTTTGCTTATGCCTATAAAGATGGAAGTCGTTATCACTTCAGTGCGTATCCTTTTACGTGGCAATGCAACACACAACACACACACACACACACACACACACACACACACACACACACACACACACACACACACACACCATGACAGAAATGTCAGAAAACGTCTCGGTCGTAGGTACAGAAAATCTCTCTCTCTCTCTCTCTCTCTCTCTCTCTCTCTCTCTCTCTCTCTCTCTCTCTCTCTCTCTCTCTCTCTCTCTCATATCCATTTGCATTATCTCCCTTCACAGATCTCAGGGTTTGTGGCGGCAGGGCAGATGATGGGGAATGTCAGCAGTACAGCAGCCAGATAGTGCTAATGCTTCTTGACACCTATATTCGGGTCGACGATTATTACATAACACACAGTTCGTTTCTCAGACACTAACAGTGCTAGTTCCATAGCGTGCAAACACGTTCATCTCAAAACGGAGGATTCCACATAAAGCTTGTTTCTCTCTTCTTCTTTTCTTTCTTTCTCTCATGTTATGTTAACGTTACCAGGACGGTTTCAGTTTCCGTTTCATCAAGGAGGCGTCACTGCGTGCGGACTAGTCCATATACGCTACACCACATCCGCTAAGTTTTGAGTGGTTACCAGGAAAAAATGCGCCATTCTGAAAGCAAGCCAAAATACAAATAAATACAGAAAACAGAGTGCAAAGTAATGATTATTTGATATGCAACACAAAGCAGACGAGAATATTTTCGACAAATATGTCTTCTTCAGAGGTTGCCAATGACAGACATGACAACATGCATAAAACAATACACCTGGAGAGTATACCTCTTGGCAGCCATCTTGGAAGTTTTTTTTTTTTTTTATTCCGTTATGTGTATGACGTCTGTTGTTGTTGTACCCTGGCTAAAAGACTCCAGGGATCATCCGAACAGCCGAAGTACTTGAACACTATGGTACAAATGCATCAGCTAGGGATGAGAACATTACGTGTGTGACCGTTTTTGATTACCCCGCCACGTGGGCAACCACACTCCGACTTCGGGGAATTTTGGTGACTGATAATGTTATGCTAAGAGCTTATCACAACTGAAGACAATCCCCGCATAACTATGCAGAGCATAACAACATTTAAATGCAGCCTTGGTGTTCTAGCCTATGTCAATTGGCCTGACGCGGCTGAAAGAGATATGTTGGATATTCACTTGTCGTTCTATTGCACTCTGGTCTGTGCATATTGTATTTTTGGCTTTTCACCTTAGACAAGAATAGGGAGTCGACAATTTCTCCACATGGAAATTTTCTTTGGCATCGTATTCCTTTTCCGATATGACTTCAACAGATCAAGTATCAATTGGTTATATAGTGGTTGCACTTTCATGTGATGTCATGTCTTGTCTGAACATTACGTGATATTACACAACAAATCATTACAACATTTTTTTTTTCCTGTGGCACACAGCTTGAAAGCCACAACTGGAAAATAATGGTGCTACCAGTACCAAATCGCCTGGCACAGACTCAGAGACGAGGAACACAGAACAAACAAGGAAACAGTCTTAGAATTCCTATGCGATGTTGGACGAAATTGTTAATGTTTTTTGGCTAAACTTTTTTTTCCCACGCAATTTTTTTTTAGCTAGCCGATTCATGTGAGTGGAGAACGGTTTAAGACATCGTAGATTTTTTTCTCTCCTCTCCTTTGCTATTCGCCTTTTACATCGCCGATGCTGAGTTAAACAAAGAAAGAAACAAACAAAGAAACTGAAACAAACCAGCCGACCGACCAACCAGCCAACCAACCAATCAACCAACCAACCAACCAGTCAGCCAACCAAACAACCAACCATCCAACCAACCAACCAACCTTTTCTTGACTTACACATTGGACTTACTGCAATGGCAAAGTCTACAAATGCAATTCGAGGATTTCGTCGCTATCGTTTATTGGGATATGTTAGCAGATTGGTTGATCATGGTTTTCCTGTTCGCCATTTTGATTGTTTGTACCGTTCACACACTTGCTGTGCGGCCTGTATGGTGCTCGGCTGCTTGGACTACAATCAGGGAATTTCATGTAACTGGCAAAACAGTAAAATGTGCAAATCTTTATGTTCGCTCGCGCGCGCGCGCGCGCGCACGCGCGCGCGCTCACACACACACACACACACAACACAATGCATATATATATATAGATAGATAGATATATAGATAGAGAGAGAGAGAGAGATGTGCAAACAGAGAGAGAGAGAGAGAGAGAGAGAGAGAGAGAGAGAGAGAGAGAGAGAGAGAGAGAGAGAGAAAAGAGCGCTCGCAAACACACACGCATAAACACACCATTCATTCATTCATTCATTCATTCATTCATTCATCAGTCCTATCATTTATTGAGTGACTCGTAATCCCACATCCCAGGGCAACTGAAGAACCGTAATGTCTACAAACGCAACAGGTGCTTGAGAGCAGGTGTTTTCGTGGTTCACTGAAATGTCTTCAAATAACTGTCCGAGACTGAACAATTGCTTTTGGCGTGGTGGTAATTCAGCCAGACGATTCGTGTCACTAAGGCCAGAAAAGAAGTTATTTTAGGTCCAAGACACGTCTGTGTTAAGGGGTGATTGACTTGTTTTCGTTACTACTGGAACACATGATCAAACAAATGGTGGGCGCTTGCGAAGAAGAAGAAGAAGAAGAACAACAACAACAACAACAACAACAAGGTAAGGTTAAGGTAATGTTGCTTATAGCCCAGCCGACCGCAAAGGGCCATATCAGGGCTGTCACCGCGTTGTAGTCAACTCACAAGTAAAAAAAAAAAAAAAAAAAAAAAAAGCTCACACAACCCTTTATGAAATACACCTTCTAAAAATACACCGGAAATTTTGTTAAAAGTCTTTCGTCTGTAAAATCTTAGATCAGATTAAAAACAAAAAGTGAATCTCTTTCAGAAATGCAAAGATTATATCTGGTGGGACATCTCTGAACAAGGTTTTCATGGAGTCTGCTGTAAAATGTTTATGTTTCACATCATGCAAGTCCTAACCCTCTAAAAGAAAATATGTTTCACTGTGAGTGGAACATGACAACGAATGCACCACGGAGCTTCTTCACCTTTTAAAAGATAAGAATAGGTGTAAAAAGGAATGGCCTGTATCATGCAAAAAACGGCACAAGACTGTTTCGTCTTTGCGGTCGCCTCGGGAACATGGTCAAAACTCTCTGAGGTTTGGACACACCTGTCTGCATGTACACCCTGTCAGTATCAGCGTGCATGCACATTCCTACACCTGCAGTGCCAGCATGTGTACAGTGCGCGGAGCAGACCACGTGTAGTGAGTACTCAGTGCGTGGTATGACCGGTGTGCCCTGGACAAGACGTGCGTTGGTCAGTTGATGACCCACTCTCACCCCCTGTGCTTGCCCTTCTCTCTCCACTCCTCGTTCCCCTAGTACCCCGCCCCTCCCCCCACCTCCTATGTCCCTCCAGTGATGGTGGGCATGTAGCTTGAAATGGACTTTAGTTTGTGCGCAATACCAGTTTCGACTAGAATGTGTGTGTGTGTGTGTGGGGGGGGGGGGGGGGGGGCGCGCGCGCACGGCTCGCCTTCCTCCTCCTCTTTCCGACTGATTATATTAACCTAAACAACAGCATTCAACGTGTACTGAAATGTTTTCATTTCACCTACAAAAGATTCTTAGCGTTTAGATTGGCATGGTTTAAGCTAAAGTTTGGGCTAGATGACATCACTGCTTTGTGACTTTCCTAAGCGACAGTAGCAAATTCCCTCCTTCCCCCCCCCCCTCACCCACCACCCAACTCACAACCCCACCCCAAAGTTTGCCGACTGTTGTGTTTGATAGCAAAGTAAGTGATGTGTTTGTTTAAGCGAAACAGAAGTGATTTGTTCTTCTCTCTCTCTCTCTCTCTCTCTCTCTCTCCTCTCTCTCTCTCTCTCCTCTCTCTCTCTCTCTCTCTCCCCCCCCCTCTCTCTCTCTCTCTCAAAAACGTACACGCATTGAAGAGTTCCATTATACACAAAATCAAAAGCTTCAAGGTGAGGCCTTCAGTTCAAAGATGCACTTGGCAATACGACTATCGTTTTATTCCTTTAAAGAGAAGAAGAAGAAGAAGAAGAAGAAGAAGAAGAAGAAGAAGAAGAAAGCTGGTATTCCACATACTTAAAGCTACCAAGGAAGACATTTAGGTTGAAATCTGCGTCGTAGATGTACGTGAAATATCTGTTCGTACTCGAAGCTCAAGACAATTTTTGCGGTACGTCACGTGTTGCCTCGGAAGAAATGATTGACACTCACTGGAACAGGACTTCACTCTTGACAACCGCATCACCGCTCGTGAGAAGACAAAGCTGCAGAGCCTACTGTGGAGCTGAGTAACGAAGCACCAAGCACATACTACAGGACTGTCACCTCCATGCTACTGCCAGGCAGGACACATGGCCGGAGCCAGTGGCTCTGAGGGCCGAGCTCTACGGGGACCTGGTGAATCTTTGGAGGACAGCCAACTTCGTGCGGGCAACTGGCATCACCATCTGAATGTTCGAGAAGAAGAAGAAGAAGAAGAAGAAGAAGAAAGAAGAAGAAGAAGAAGTAAATAAAGAAATAAACAGTAGTGAGCCGAAATGAACTAAAGGAATGTAGCCGAGAGGAAAACGGTTGTCCGATTGCATGATATTGTGGGGAAAACACTGAGTACAATAATCAGATTGAATTTCTTAAAAAATCTTGAAAACCATGACAAACCACCACGAATTCCAAGGGATGGGTTGAAATACGAGACAAAATTTACACAACTAGCAAAAATATTGATGACTTTCGGGCGGGGGGGGGGGGGGGGGGGGGGGGGGGGGGGGGCGGAAGGAAAAAAAAAAGGGGGGGGGGGAGGACGTAGGGAGGCAGGGAAGGAGGAGGGAAATGGCAGGAAGGAGGGGGTCTAGGCACGAACCTTGTAACAGCCTTCTCTTCCACCCTTACCACTTTCCCCCCACCACGCCCCCCCCCCCCCCCCCAAAAAAAAAAAAAAAAAAAAAAAAAAAGAAAAGGCAAAGAAAAATACGAAAGCGCGGGTGGGAAAGGGGGACTCAATAAGAGGTGGGAGAGTGGCTTCAGGGGGGGGGGGGGGGGGGGAGGAGGACAGAGGCAGGGTACAAGCAAAAATGGTAGACCAGTGGGGAGGTCCGAGTAACCCTGTAATCAAAATGCCCCCACCCACCCCCCCCCCCCCCCCCCCCGCACTAATCCGCCCCTGGTGAACACAGAGACAAGTTTCCGTCGATGACAGCTGCAAATAGGTTGCTGTAAGTAAAGTAAGTAGACTTGTGAGTGAGGAGTAAATAAGGTAACAACCCTTTATCCCGTTTCTCCGCGAAGAAAAGCTGTTCTCAAATTTACCACCAGAGTTCACAGCACAGGTGAGGAAGGGGGAACCTGGCAGTCCGATTTCACGGAGATAGGCTTCACATGCCTCAGCAGGAAGACATTCTAACGAGAGGAGCTCTTCAGGAGACTCCCCCACCCCCACCCCCATCTCACTCCCTCAGGCAAGTGATCGGCTGTGAACTCCTCATGCCGTATCAATGTCATGACTCCGAATCCCCTTCGCTGTCAGAATTTTTTGTTTTTTGTTATTTCCTGGTACGACCGTGGTCGTTGGCGTGCAGTTGTTGATGTCATATGCTCTGGCAAGCGCAATAGGCCTAAGTAAGTAAGTAAGTAAGTAAAAAGGTGCGACAGCGATTCTAACTTGAACTTTCAGGATCTGAAGCCGTTGCCTTTTCAGATGGATGTCTTAGACACACGGCTATCGGACACCTGTCTCTTATGCTGGGAAATTTAAGCCGTAAGTTCACTTTTGTTCCTCCTCGACCAGATCCAGTTGGAACTCTTTCCGGCTGGATCTACCATTGCTTTTTAGGATGCTGGTCCTCTGGTCACCTGAAATGAGAGTTCTTCATGAGATCCCATGCAGACGAACCTGCCTCCTCTTTCGCCACTCCTTTAGTGCAACCTCTATGGTGAGGACTTTGGGCTGGAAACCAGGTACCCTAAAGCTGCTGGTAACAACATACACTTTTCAGTCATAGAGACGTGAGCTTGTCCATTCAGCTTTCAAACGGAACAGAGTCCATCGGAATAATTCGTTTTGATCAACCTGAGTTGAGTACAACATCAGGTCTCATGCCACTCTTCCTGGTGATATCTGGGCGGTTTTCCCATTCTGGAAGGTCTGCTGTGCGTTCCCAGTCATCCAGTCTGTCCAGTAAGTGCTGTTTCTATACTCTCACAGTTGTTTCCAGACCATGATTTGTGGCCTCCTGCCGTGGAGAACATCGTTGCTGGAGCTTCTGGTGCTGTGGTATGCGATCTCCTCAAGCGCTAGGTTGTATCTTCGTATGTTTCTTTTCTGAGTTAGTGCTGCTTTGTATAAACTCCGGACATGTTCCATTGTTTGTCTCCCCTGACAGAGCGGCCACGTAAGATCGTCCGTCTGATTCCCCTCATCTTCAGTCATCTACGTGTGCAGTTTTATTGATTGTCTGTTTGTTTGTTTTTTCGTTGGCGGTTTATTCATGGGGGGGGGGGGGAGAGAGAGAGAGAGAGAGAGAGAGAGAGAGAGAGAGAGAGAGAGAGAGAGAGAGAGAGAGAGACTCTAGACACAAGACTCAAGATGATGTATTCATATCAAGGGCCTCAACCCATCATGAAGGGGAATGTGAACATTTAACTGGATGAGGATATACAACAGATTCAGATTAAAACGAGGAGAGAGAGAGAGAGAGAGAGAGAGAGAGAGAGAGAGAGAGAGAGAGAGAGAGAGAGAGAGTCCCCCACTCTCTCTCTCCCCGTCCTTTACCCCCTTCCACTCACCACCCCGGACCCTCCGCCGTCCAGAACGCAATACCGTAAAATCATTGCAACGTGGAGTTTGTGTCAGTCAGCCAGTACAGGTTCCACTCTGGTGACCGA
>CM065734.1:16077028-16079528 GCA_033310375.1 Conus canariensis | reverse complement strand
AGCATACACGGCAACCCAGCACGCGCGCCTCTCGCGTTTCGGCTCGACCAATCTTCTGCCTCGGAATTTCCATCGTTTGCCTGTCTTTGGGCTACTGAGAGAAGGAAGGAAGCAAGCAGGCAGGCTGGTTCTTCGGCTTGAGGTGCTTTCTCTCCCACTCTCTCTCTCTCGGCCCCCTTCTTCTGCTCTGGAACCGCTGGTGTGGTTGTTTGGTGGTAGCAGGCTCCAGGAGGGAAGGTGCCGGAGTGTCTCAGACCGGTAAGTGCACACCTTGGGGACCTTTGAAGTTTTTACCTATCTACCTGGGATGTTCCCCAACCCTCGCCCTCCTCATCTAGACGCGAGTCGTTTTGACTGACCGAATTTATTACAATTGTTGAAGTTTAAAAGACAGCTAAAGTCTACCGCGCTTCATAGGCTTAGACACTGAATTAGCTGTTTCCAGTTTGGGTCGCCGTGTGTTTGTTTTCTTTGGCTCCAACCTTCTGCAACACACAGCAGACGCTGAAAGATGTTCGTGAAGGCACCCAAAAGAAATGATGAAGTCAGAAGTCGGGTTAGGGACACTCGCCGATCAGACCTATTATGGGGTGGGGTATCCACCCGTCCTGGGCCTGGCAGCCAGTGGTTCAAGCTGTCGACTTTCTTTCTGAGTGTCTGGAGTTCGATTCTAGCCCACAAGCGCTGAAGAGGGCGGTAATCCGGAAATTCAGTTCTCTCCCTCCCGCTCCCTTTTTCCCTTATTTAGAGCCAGTTTGATTACTTCATTTCACGAGACATTTTTCCCTCCTGTCGGATAGTGCTGTAGAACTAGAAGCAGCAACACGCAGTAGGAGGAAGAGGGGGAGGAGGGGGGGGGGAGATAATAAATATCATTGCTCTCTTGGTCTTTTTACGTTTTTTCCCCCCTTTGGTTTGTTTTTCTTTTTTTTTTTTTTTTTTTTTTTTTCTTTTTTTTTTTTTTTTGGGGGGGGGGGGGGCGTGGGGGGGGGGGGGTCTTCATTTACTATGATTTACTTAATGTTCCAGACGTTTGCATGGCATAATTATTCAACATTCCGGATTCATCAAAACTATACAGATACTTGAACGTCCTTGTCAAGAAGACTTTGTTTTCTTTTTTGGACATGATGGAACTGGATTAGGTGCAGTTTGGCAAATCACATCACAATGCTGTGTAACGTTTGTATTACGTTCAGCTGACTGAAGTCAAAGCACGTGCACATCACCTTGCATGTTTCTTGGACGCTTACCGAACCTTCTGGTAATGGTAATGGTAATGCTATTTATAGCCCAGCCGACCGCAAAGGGCCATTACATCAGGGCTGTCACCGAGTTGAAGTCAACTCACAAGTCATTCATTTACACAACCCTTGAAGATACACCTTCGAAAAACACACCCGAAATTTTGTGGAAAATCTTTCCACTGTAAAATCTCAGATCAGATGAAAAATGTCTGATTCTCTTTGTCGTTAATAAAGGAGTGACACCATGCTTCAACGAGTGTCACCACGCTTCAACGAGTGTCACCATGCTTCAACAAGTGTCACCATGTTTCAACAGCTGTCGAAGTTGAAAACAGGGAAGAGGGTGGGGAATGATGGAGTGGCAGTGGGGAGGTAGGATGGAGAGAGAGTAGGATGGGAGTAGGAGACTCAAAACTCTAAACCCGTCGTCTTTATCCCAGGTGAAATTTCTAGGGGGGGGGGGGGGGGGGGGGGGCTTTGAACTGTAAACAAACACGCTAGGGCCGAGGCTCCTGATGTAACATGATGCGTGATAACCCCCGTCCTCCTCTCCTCGTTCTTGTTTTGGCTACAGATCCCATAATTATGCCCCCCTGAAAGACGCCGGCCGATATTCATGATGGGTGGTGTCTGTATGGAGACAAAAGTACTCGAAAGACACGGGTCGAACATGGCAGAATCATGTCGCTTTATGAAGATGTTGCGGTGATGAACTCACACAGGCATACGTAGGCACACACGCACTCACGCACGCACGGACGCATACACACACACACACACACACACACACACACACACACACGAGAGAGAGAGAGAGAGAGAGAGAGAGAGAGAGAGAGAGAGAGAGAGGGGGGGTGGGTGGGTGGGGAGAAGACACGCTTCTCTCTCTATCTCTCTGTTTCTCTCTCTCTCTTTCGCTGTTTCTCTCTCTCTCTCTCTCTCTCTCTCTCTCTCTCTCTCTCTTTCTTCTGCCTGTTTCTCTCTCTCTCTCTTTCTGTTTCTCTGTTTTCTCTTCTCTCTCTCTCTCTCTCTCTCTCTCTCTCTCTCTCTCTCTCTCTCTCTCTCTCTCTCTCCGAGCCAGTCTGTCTGTCTCTCTGTTTTTCTCAGTCACTGCTGGTCTGTCCATCTCTATATCTCTATGTTTGTCTGCGTGTCTGTCGTATCTCTCATTCTCTGTCTGTCCGTCCATTTGTCTGTTGGTTTGTCTCTCTGTTTGTATGTGTCTGTCCGTCTCTCTGTCTCTGTCTCTCTGT
>CM065734.1:16069884-16076928 GCA_033310375.1 Conus canariensis | reverse complement strand
AATTGGTTGGGTGGTTGTTCTTTTGATCAAATATCAGTTTAACATTAAATGCTGGCTCAAGCGTATGGTAGGCCTCAAAAAGCTTACATGGTTTACGTGTGTGTTCTAGTGCAAAGTCCTAATTGTGGCGTGTGGCCTGTGTGTTTACCACTAGGGAGGGTTGAATGGAGATTGAGCATGGGGGGAGGGGGGGGGGGGATGTGTGAGTGGGGAAGGGATGAGAGGTGGGGAATCGGAATGAGCGGTATGTGAGGGCAGGGAAGATGCGTAGCAAAAAAAAAAAAAAGAGCAGGCCGGGTTTCACCGGCCACACCCACTCCAGATCATGTGACCCACATAGATCACTGGTCCGGAAGATTACTACAAGAAAGGGATCTGTAGACTCGCGCTGATACAACCACTGAGAGCGAAACCCCGCCAGGGGGAGCAGCGAACATTCCCTTGGGAAACCAGGGTTGGAGTCCGCTAACCTGTGGAAGGCAGCTCTGGCTCTCAGCCTTCTGAGCATTGCAGGTGTTTAATGAAAATAGAAAAAGAGGGGAAGAAAAGAAAATAAAATGAAACAACCCGGTTCAAGTTCCCGTGGCCTGTTGGCCGTACGGGCACTGAACTGTCAGAGCACCGTTCCTTGGGCACGCATGACAGAAAGCGGTACCCATTTCTCTACTTCCACCGCCTTTAAACTTTGCCTGAACAGAATCAGGTGGTACTGATTTACTGCTTGGGTCGAACTCACGGCCGTCAGCTCGTCCGCTGGAGCAGGCGAACGCTCCAACCATCTCACTGACCTTTCTGATTCTCTCTTTTCTCATCAGTGTGAGGGGCGACTTCTTCAAGCGCGATCGTGATGCGACCACGCGTTGCGGGTCTCTGAAGTTGATGTTTTGAATTATTGCTGGGTTCAGGGACGGCGATGGGACGGTCGTGTGTGTGTGTGTGTGTGTGTGTGTGTGTGTGTGTGTGTGTGTGTGTGTGTGTGTGTGTGTGTGCAGTACAAACACTTTGTCAGTACAACACTATGTTAATCTGACAGTAAATGGTTTCAGTTCAGTGTGTGTGTGTGTGTGTGTGTGTTGTGTGTGTGTGTGTGTGTGTTACGCACTCGCGTGACCTCAAGAAGTGTTGGGCAAAACAGCTCAAAACTGCTCGTTCACCTTACGCACGCATGGGTTCTATTAATTTTAAAAAAAAAAAAGAAAGAAAAGAAAAATAGATAAAAGAAATGCCCCTAGTTTCGTTGAATATCCACTTAATATATAAATACACGAATCGCTAAGATGAATGAATAAATTAAGAGATAAATAAACAAAAAACATTATAAACTGCAGTTTGATTAAACACACATGCCCTTTCCAAAACGAAGCTCAGTAATATGTATTTAGTCGGGATGAGGAGAGGGTGTGAGGAGGGGGAGCCCCCCCCCCCCCCCCCCCAAAAAAAAAAAAAATAAAAAAAAAAAAATTAAATTAAAAAACATAATAAATAAAATAAATAAATAAAAATAAAGAAAAGGAAAGGCAAAAAAAAAAAAAAAAAAAAAAAAAACAACAAAAAAAACCAATCCGCGTCCTTCTAACTCGCACGTATCAGGCAACGTTCAACGCCTGGCGGGTTTATTTGTCTGTGGTGTTTCCGTGCACGATTAGGGGACACTCCCCTCACACACCGTTCCCTGTAGGGGCGATAAAGCTGCCCCCCCCCCCCCCCTACTACCCCCACTTCCCTTACCCCCTCTTTCTTCCAGGCGAATGACGTCACAGAGGCAGACTCTTCCGATAAGTAGTGAGGAGTAGCCATGCACGCAGCCTGCCTGGACGTTTCTTTCCTTTACGGATGGAGAAAAGAGAAGACAACTCTATGCCCCTTCCTGCACGCAAACACAAGTTATCAATGAAGTGTTTTGTTTTGTTGTTTGTTGGTTTGTTTTAGGTTAGTGCCAGTAGGGATTGGTTCGGGGCTGGGTTGGATCAGATTAAGGTCTGGGTTTCTGATTAGGGTTAGGATCGGGGTCTTGTGTTCCGAGGTGTAGAGTCTCCCGTGTTGTTTGTTTTTTCATCGAAGTTCCCATTTATAATGTATACCCCCACCCCACCTCCTCCAGATGAAGTCCTGGCCATGCACCCACTCTTGCTGTGGTCACACGCCACAATTAGAAATGAACACACAACGCTCCAATAACAAGGCTAAACATTTTGATGAAACATAATTGTATAGAAACACCAAAGTAAACCATAATCATATCAGCTCTCACAGAGTAACCCCTAATCAATCATTTCACACATACTGATAGCATTACTTATAACCTATGAATTTGTGAGGAAAACCTCATGACTGTTTCAGGGCTTTGAACATTCACTCGACACTGCCTTAAAGCGCCATAATGAGCCTCGATCCCAACCAGTCCCATTCCATTTACTTGAATCTGTCTGCTGGGAACTATTTAGCCATAATCTTGATGACGATGTGAACAACAGACCAGACACCCCCCACAACACACACACACACACACAGAGAATCACATGAATCAACATTTGAATTTTCTGAGAACAGTCCCGTTATGCCTGTCTATAGAAATGGCAGTGGCATATTAATTCTTGGTGAGCTATCCATGAAGAGTCGTGTTGTTATTGTTGTTGTAGTATTGTTGTTGTTGTCGTCCTTTACGGAAAAAATAATTTCAGATTCGATGACATTTCCTATGTTGATTTACTTAATGACTGGAACCTACTGACTGTGGGCCTATCTTACGAAATGTAGTTTTTCCGGGCAAAATTTGGAACCACAATTTACGGGTATGCGAGGGACCCCCCCTACCCCCCCCCCCCCTCACCACCTCTCCACTCCCTCAAACTCTCTCTCTCTCTCTCTCTCTCTCTCTCTCCTCTCTCTCTCTCACGCACACACACATACACACTCACGTATACACACGCAGGCGCGCGCGCGCGCGCCCCACACACACACACACACACACACACACACACACCACACACGCACACCACACACATTCTCATCTCTCTCTCCTCTCTCTCTCTCTCTCTCTCTCTCCTCTCTCTTCCGTCAGTTGCAAGGTCAGTGTAAGATGTCAGTCATTTTTGACACATGACGAAGAGACTAAGCTATTCTTTATTTGTTTTGAGCTGGGCAATCGCTAAACGTACCTGAGACTGTGACCCGATCTCCAGGTGTGTTGCTGATGTGGCCTATACATGTGCTATCAGCGATCCAAACGTAACAAACCGTAGATCCTCTCGTTGATCGCGTAGCGAAGGATGCGTCGCCACCCAGTAACGTATCGTGCGTGTGTTCAGTGCGCGCGCGCTCACGGTGTGTGTGTGTGTGTGTGTGTGGTGTGTGTGGGGTGTGTGTGTGTGTGTGTTTTGTGTGTGGTGTGTGTGTTGTGTGTGGTGGTGGTGGTGTTGTACATGTTGCTCGTGTGTGGTTGTGTGTGTGTGTGTGTGTGTTGCTGTCTGTGGGAAAGGGGAGAGTGGGGGGGGGGGGCGGAAGGACAGGACGTATGTGGATGGGCGGGGGGGGGGGGGGGGGGGGGGGGGGGGGGGGATAGGATAGGTAGATGGGGAAGCGCAGCCGGTATAGGTAACATTCTGAACATGCAAGCTTAATGGCGGGACGGAGCCATTTCTCGTTAAATACTTGCACGACGATGCTTCTTCGACTGTTCCAAAAGTAACTTACTCTTATGGTGTTGTCTTTTGTGCCACTCCCTAGCCCCATCCCTATCCCTACCAGGCGTAATGCTGACTCCTTTCCAAGGGTGTGAATATCAGGCTGCAGGGTGTGCATGTTCGCATGTTGGAGTGGCTGTGGCGTGTGCCCGGAGTCTCAGATGACATAGCCCGGAATCTGTTTGTTGAGATAAGATGTGCTCTCTGTCTGTCTGTCTGTCTTCTGTCTGTCTGGCTGTCTGTCTCTGTCTTCTCTCTCTCTCTCTCTCTCTCTCTCTCTTCTCTCTCTCTCTCTCTCTCTCCGTGCGTGCGTGTGTGTGTGTGATGGGGGGGGGGGGGGGCTTGCTGACTAGCGACACACCCATCTTTTGACACCGCATATTCCCGGCTGGTGGGCGTACTATTTTTGCTCCGATGTATTTGTTCCTCGGCCGTTTCTCTTTTAGTTTCCATCATTCCAGCCCGTCTCCAGTTGCAGTTTGTTGTCAGAAACGTGAAAGTAAACATACGTGGCTTGCCTTTTCTCTCATAAGAGAGAGAGAGAGAGGGAGAGAGAAGGAGAGAGAGAGAGAGGACACTGAGACAAAAGACTTAAGACATAAATGGTTTATTCTTTTAGCATTGCTGCCCGGCTTAACAAATGGCGGAATAAATTGCTCTCTCTCTCTCTCTCTCTCTCTCTCTCTCTCTCTCTCTCTCTTCCACACACACACACACACACACACACACACACACATTCGCGCGCGCGCGCTTGCGAGAGAGAGAGAGAGAGAGAGAGAGGTCTCCCCTTTCCAGGAGCAAAAAACAACAATCGTGTTTGGAAACTGTATGACAAAGAAGAGGTAGATCGCAAGAGGGTCGGTACACACATCCACCTCCATCCTCCACCCCTCAGACGTTTCAAAGTGTGGTGCGCATGAACGAGGCTGAACAAGCAGCCCAGTCGTTGTAACAGTTTATTGTTCGGATCTCGCTTTCAGAGTTTTCCCAGATAGACTGAATCAACAGGCGCACCGATACACCCATCCCTTATTCCGCACCTCTCCCTCGCTCCCACAGCACCCCAACCCCCACTTGGGGGAAAAAAAAAAAAAAAAAAGAAAGAAAGAAAAAAAAAGAAACGGAAAAAAGGAGGGAAAAAAATGAAAGAAAGAAAGAATAGAAAAGAAAAGGGAGCACTTGCTGCCAGAATCGCTAAATTGTCGTAGTAGACAGTTCCCAAGCACCATGTTCTCATTTATTCAGTTAGTCTCGTCGGTCTGCTCCTAGTCTCCTTGACTGATTAATTCACAGTTTGTTATACTTCTCCAGATGTGTGCAGACATGGAACACTCAATGTATTTGCAAACAAAAGGTTTAGACCAAAGATAGTACGCCCTACGGAGGGCGTACTATCTTTCTTCAGACGGATTCGTCGCGTCCCATACGAAGAACTCAAGAAAAATAACTCTGTCAGACTACAAGTGAAAGATTCAAAGAGTTATTTATCCTGTAACTCATTTGGGGGCGTGGTGAAGGTAAAGTGATAAAATAAGCAATGCACACCACACAAATGCACAGTATTTGGAGCAATAAACTAAACGTTGTTTATTATAACCACAATGACCGAATGATAAAATGAGCATAGGCTGAATGGCAACATTAACAAAGTTACTCGTCTTTACTTTTGACTGAAAAAAAAAAAGTACTCAGATGTAACATTGCGAAAGCAAGAGAAAGCTTGCCTTCAGGCTCTTTTTGCCCATTTAAGTACAAAAAATTTCTTTCGTTCAACTTTTCTGTTTGGCTAAGCATGCTCACCATTTCAAAGTGATGCAACCGATGACCAAGTTCCTGCACTATTTTGGTCACGTGTCTCGCTGCCACCCTAAAACGAAAACTCGTGTGCAGCAGACTGTCTTGGACTTCAACACATTACTGTGATCGTACCAAAAACTCACATTTAAGAATTGTGTCTTTCGTTTTCTTTTTTTCCTTAATAGTCAGTGCAATACATTACACTGAACAAAGTCACTTTAACGTTACTCTTGAGAAATCTTAAATAAATGTTAGCGAACCGCCCAGAGAAACGTGGGCAAACGAGTCACAAGACAAAACACAACGCGTTTCGACCTCTTAGGTCTTCTTCAGGTGAGATACAAACGAATAAAATAACGAAAATTCACTTAGCTTTGATCGCTTCAGATCGCTTCAGAGTTCAGTGCAAGGAAGAAGGCGATCAACGCCTTCAAAGCTAAGTGAATTTTCGTTATTTTATTCGTTTGTATCTCACCTGAAGAAGACCTAAGAGGTCGAAACGCGTTGTGTTTTGTCTTGTGACTCGTTTGTCCACGTTTCTCCGAGCGGTTCGCTAACATTTATTTAAGATTTGTTTAGATTTCCGCCTGCAGTCGTCTCACTTTGCAATTAGATCTGTTACTCTTGAGGTTAGAACCGTTCCTCTCTCTCTCTCTCTCTCTCTCTCTGTCTATCTGTCTGCCTGTCTCTCTCTCTCTCTCTCTCTCTCTCTCTGTCTGCCTGTCTCTCTCTCTCTCTCTCTCTCTCTCTCTCTCTCTCTCTCTCTCTCTCTCTCTCTCTCTGTATGGTCCCATTGTGGCCTAGGCAATCGGCTTGGGTTTAAACAACGACGCTGAATAACTGAAACGCCGAACAGGCCAACGTGAATGCAGCGTGGCATTGTGGATGTCATATCAACATCAGAGTCCCTTCTTACCGTCAGGATGATCTCAGCTTAGTGTGAATGTAAGCGCGCGCATGTGTGTGTGTGTGTGTGTGTGTGTGTGTCTGTGTCTGTGTCTGTGTGTGTGTGTGTCTCGTCTGTTTGTGTGTGTCTCTGTATATGTGTTTGAGTCAGAAACGCGCACGCATGTGTCGTTTCTGTTGTGTCTGAGAGCATTTTTTGAACACGCGAAGTAACACGCAACTGGATGATCTCAAGAAAAAGCAGTTTCAAAAATTCTCCTCATTCAGTGACAGTCAACAGGAAGAAATCCGCTCCATGGCTTCTTGGCTCACTGAGAAGAAATTTCGAGACTTGATTAACTCTCGTGTGCTTTTTTGGCAGTCGGCTTTCTGTATGTTCAGCTGTTTGCCAAGAGGGAGGAACCCGAAGGGTTAAAACTCTCTGTACGCAACATGCGCTGAGCAAGAGGAAGCCCCAGTACCGCGCCAGTTGATTATTTTGCCTGTTGCGTGTCTGTTTTGTCTTCTTTTCTTGGAAGCCAGGGCCAAGAGATAAAAAATGCTGGTGCAGACGCTGAGGTGCACTTAACGGAAAGGCACGGAAGCATCGCGGCACAGTGGATCTATACATACATTCATTGCCTGAGTTTCCGTGTCACTTTTTTTTTTTTTTGGTCTC
>CM065734.1:16049884-16064884 GCA_033310375.1 Conus canariensis | reverse complement strand
TTTCTCGCATCTCGAAAGCTTATTCATTCTATTACACAGTATGTCTATTTGTCAACTTCAGTAAGTAAGTGTTTGCATGCTTGACCAAGGACAGTGAATAGCAAACAATACTTGAGTTAATTCGCTGCTACCAAAGAGCAAGCTATGCCGACTGCACCATAGAAAATGAAACTTTTAGAATACCACTCAGGATCAGTCATTATATATCTACAAATGTTGAATTTGTACTGGCATTCATTTGACCATTTTTCAAATAAAGTATGACTTTCATTCACAATAGGCAGATAACACTGACATGGCAAACAAGAACTGCAGGAGACCGTGACCTCTGACCTATTGCAGACAGCACAGACATTGTGGACAAGAAGCTGAAGCTGATTCTGGGGTTGATATGGACTCTCATTCTTCATTACTCCATCTCCATGCCCATGTGGGAGGGAGAGGAACCCACGCCTTCCGAGGGTGCTCCCACACCCAAGCAGCGTCTTCTCAACTGGATCCAGAGCAAGGTGCCCGACATGCCCATCAAGAACTTCACCACGGACTGGAACGATGGTCGGGCAATCGGTGCTCTGGTTGATGCTCTTGGACCTGGTCAGTTACATTTTTTTCTTCTTTTTTTGTTGTTGTCCTGTATTTCATAGAAAAAGTTTGATGCCCTGCTGTAGATTGAATACTAGTACATGTTTGTTGAGTTGAAATATTCCCAGTTTATTGATTGATTATTTTATGACTTCCAATTAAAAATAGAGTAAACAGTTTGTAGACTGAACTGTAGTACTTGTCAACACGGAAAACAATTACCAATTCCATCAGATAGAAAAAAAAAGAAGAGAAAAATAGAACTTTCTTTTCCTTATATGCTCTTCTTGATTTCCTAAAAGTTACAACTTGGCAGATGCATTTGCTTAACATTTTCAAGTCAAGACTTAAAGATCTAAAAGTTAAAACAAATTCAACGTAAATGTAAAATTGGAACAAGTAAGTGATACAGTCAGAAAGGTGTGAGCTTGTGAATCCTGTCTTTTGTGATGTCTGAGTGTTCTGTTATACAACATTTCGTTTGTTTGCTCATTCGTTATGTCCTGAACGTAGGACTACTGATATTTATTGTAATAATATGTATTAGACCTGTGGACAGCAGAGTTCTACTGCACAGTTTTAAGGGTGCATGTTAAACCATGGCGCATCTGTACAGGTCTGTGCCCAGACTGGGAGGACTGGGACCCCAAAAAGGCCAAGGACAATGCCAAAGAGGCTCTGGATGCTGCTGAGAAATACCTTGGGGTTCCTCAGGTAAAGGGCAGAGTTGGGAGAGGAGAGAGTGGAATGTAGATGAAACAGAGTGTTTGAAAGGTGTACAGGATGTGTGGATATGTAATTGCATTGGTGCATATATACATGATTGTCCGTGAACGTGTGTGCATGCACATGACCACCCATGTATACACACAGTGCGCATTTATGCACATACACATGCAGGCGCCTGTACACACACACACACACACACACACACACACACACACACACACACACACACACACACACACACATGTAAAAACACGCACACACACATATGAAGAAAACCGCGCTCGCACACCACACCACACGACACCACACCACACCACACCACACCACACCACACCACACGCATGCACGCACACACATACGCACTCACGCACGCATGCACGCACACACTCACACACACAGAGAGACAAACTCACACACACATATACATGCATACCGAAGGCAGCAGGCACACTTGCGTTCATGCATGCACATATGTATGCATGCACATGCCCATGCTTGCACATCTACATACACATGCTTACACACACAAACACACACATCCACACACACACACACACACACATCCACACACACACACACAACACACACACACACACACACAGTTTTTCTTTTCAGTTCACTGTTTCATTTGTTTTCCTACCTTACCTCCTTGCTCCTCCCCTGTTCTCTCTTTCACTTCCAGTGTTTATGTGGAGATTCTTTCCCTTTTCTTGACTGCAAGTGCTTTTTCAGCCGTAAAGCAGATAAGGCAAACGAGATAAAAGATAAAAAAGTTACCTCAACAGCACAGCGCCAAGAAGTTTTCGCCAGCAACAGGTGCAATCTGCACACACATCTGTGCAGATACCTGCTGGATTTGCCTGGGAGTGGGAGGGGCAGTTTTGAAAATTGAAGTTACGGAAAAAAATCACATGCGCGCGCACGCATGCACACGCACACACACACATGCAGTTTCAGACAAAATTAAGTTCTGGAGATACAGCAAATAGGTGTGTTGACCAGTAATCGGGGAGGCCTGCAATAAAGAGAGGAATACCTGTGTGGACTCCAGGGAACTGATAGGGGAAAATACTGTTCAGAATGAGGCAGGGGTATAATTTACCTGGGATCAAAGAATGCATGTATTGTCACTGCTGTTGCAAATCCTTATCAAGATTGATGTTCATGCTGAAGGTACTTTTGTGTCTCTGTTGGCAAGCATCTAGACACACGTTTTTAAACCCCAGTGCATTTCTTTTCACAAGTCTTGGCGAAGAGCATATACAGTACGCATATAAGGGGAATCGTAGGCCTACCTGTAGTCTAATGCTTTCAGTTTTCCATCACCCTGACATTTGTCTTTTGATCTGTAGACACCTCCCAACCCCCCCTTCTACACCCACGCTCTCCCCCCTCTCATTCCTACCCTTGGTTTCCTCCCCCCACACCTCCTTCTCCCTCCCCCCTCCAACCCCATGCCCTCCAGGTCTCCCCTCCACACACAGGTTCCTTTCACTAGTTACGTCCTTGGCAGCAGCAGCCTACGGCGAAAAACATACCTGTCTGTAATGCAGCACCACTTGCAGATCTAAATCATATGTCAGAGGCAGAGAAGGAGGCAGCCTTCCCAAAACACATGTGTGTAACACTGTGTGTGCTTTACAACAGTGATGAAGCTCTGTGGCCTGGAAGAAAGATGTGGGGGATGGGGGGAGGGATTGGAAAGAGGAAAGGAGAGAGAGAGAGAGAGAGAGAGAGGAGGTGGGGGAAAGAAACAAATGCAGAGAGGGTCTTGTATAGGAATGCTTCCATAAGCATTTTGTCTGCTGGCAGAGGAGATAGGAAAACCTGCGAGAACTATATGTCACGCCTGAAGCTGGGGCTTGATAACTCAGTTTTGCAAATGGGGAAAATTACTAGAATGGTCTGTGGTGTGCTGATGCGGACTATTGATAGCTTTTTTTACAAATGGGGAAAAACTACAAGCGGTCTTGATCTTGTAGTGATGTTCGTTTTTCAGCGTGCTGTTTTACCAAAATTCTCCGTTCCTGCGCTTGATTCATTTCTCATTGTTGTCTTCGTTATCTGTTACTTGATATATTGACAAACGATCTTTTTTCCCACTTTGCTTGATTTTATTTTTTCTTGCTATGATTTTTACATAAATGCATTCCCTCCTTTCCAGATGTTACAAGTATTTCAGAAACCATGGGATGAACATATGTTGTTCTCTAGTCTGATTCTATTCACAAGTTTTAACCATAAACAATATCAGGCTGTTAATTGTGTTACATGTCCCTTAAAATGTTTCTTTTGCCAGAAAAGGGTCAGTCAGTAATGAAGAAAAGCACTGTTTTGGATCATAACCTCAAGCCTCCATAAACAATGTACCAAGCCTGCTCTTACATGATGTCATCTCTTACTTTGACTGTGAACGACAGTCTTTCTGTAGCACAGGGTGGATATCCATCACTTTGGAGGAAAGAGACTGCATGTATGCCCAGCGAGTTAAATGTCTGATGAATCTGCAGATATCAAATAAACAAACACAGCAGTGAACATGAACAGTTGATTGGAAAGAGGGGAAAACTTCTGCTCCTGTAGCACTTGCTCCATACTTTATCATGGGCAGAAGGAACAAAGGAGGTACTTGTTTTGAGAATGGAAATGGCAGCTGTCTCACAGTTATCTGTGTGGATAGGTAGAATCAAAATAGTGTTTAATCTGAGGTACAGTGTCACCTCAGCTGGCTGAATTGGAGTTAAAAAGTTTATCATGGAAAGGGCATTGAACTCATGGGAAGTAACCCATGTTGAATGAAATCCGAGATGTGGCTTTGTTTGTTACCTGAAAGAGTTCTAACTCTTGTTCCCCAAACAACTTGTAACTCCAGTAGTGATTGTGGTCTCAGATGTTTTGCATAATTTTTGAAGTGAAAAGAAACTGAGTATTTACCTGTCTTCCATATCACTTATTACAGAGTAACAAGATGGTACAACCAAGTCAAGATCTTTAGTGATCCATGATGTGTTTAGTGGTCAGAAGTCTTAAGATATTTTTGTCAGAGTTTCCATAACTATTTCATTGGACAGAATCTTTACTTTCTGCTTCAATCCCCTCCTCTCCATCCTCCATCCTCCCCCTTCCCCACACCTCTCTCTCACCTCTCTCTCTCTGTGTCTCCATCTCTCTTCTCTCTCTGTTTCTGTGTCTATGTCTGTCTGTCTCTTACGTGCACTCACATTTTGGATACACATACTTCACACACACCACATTCCACACTTGTGTATATATGCACTTGATATGCATGCACATACAAATGCAAGCATCCACATGCGCGTGCACACACACACACACACACACACACACACACACATACACACACACGCACACACACACACGCACACGCCACACGCACACACAGCCACACACACCACACAACACACACACACACACACACACACACACACACACACACTCTCTCTCTCTCTCTCTCATGAACACACATGTTCACACTCTCATGAACACACACATTCACACACACTTGAACTTGAATTTAATCCTTTCACCCCTTTTGGTGTATGGAGGATATCAAATCAACAAATCAGGATAGCGAAACATACATGCAGTATCAATAAGACGGCAAATACTGTTGTTGCAGTTTGAATTTTGGGCTGTCAGTCATGAAATGATATTCAGCACTTTGTACTGCAGTCTTTACAAAGCTGTTCGTGTCTCTCTGTACCATCTATTATTTCCATCTTGATGTGGAGGTTGTGATTACTACATCTAAATTTGAAAAAATTGATAAGTTCGATATATGTCCGGAAGAGTATTGATATAAGATCCTCGAAAATTTTTTTGCAACTGTGTGTATAATGATAACATTTACTACTGTTTTATATACTATCTCACCACAGTGATTTGACATTACCTTTTTTGTAATGATTCTTGAATATTCCCACAAAGTGCTTCCCTATGAATAAAAGACTGTCAAGACCAAATGGCATTGTACACACACACACACACACACACACACACACACACACACACACACACACACACAGAGAAACACACACACACACACACACACTTACACACACTTTCAAATACACATGCATGCACACACAGAGAAACACACACACACACACACACACACACACACACAACGCACACACTCTTTCAATACATGGTCATAAGCAATCTCACTCCCAATCACTACCGTACAATGTGTCATTTGTTCATCCATTTGTTAAGATTGATCTAAATGTGATTACTTTTAGTATCTTTAAAAAAAAGAGAAAAAAAAAGGAAAGTACCACCATGAAATTTGTGTGTGGAGATCTGTTTTCAATTAGATGCGTAAGAAGAACTGTTCATCAAGTACAAAATGCTCACATGCTCATGACATTAGCACAATATAATCAGAAGTGGATGTCAGCTTCCCAACTGCTTTCTCCTGTATGAAAGGCAATTAGCGTATGTAGATTGGAAAGGTGATAAGTCTGTTTTTCATCAGTGTTTGAAAATGTTATTTTTGAAAGTGAATCAGATGACAATCTCCTATGTATAAGAAGTCACACAAATGGTGCATCATGACCTGATCTGTCTGTCCCACCCCATCACTAGGATGGCATAGTCTGTCACTGACAGTGACTGTGTGTGTGTGTGTGTGTGTGTGTGTGTGTGTGTGTGTGTGTTGTGTGTGTGTGTGTGTGTGTGTATGTGTGTGTGTGTGTGTGTGTATGTGTGTGTGTGTGTGTGTGTGTGTGTGTATGTGTGTGTGTGTGTGTGTGTGTGTGTATGTGTGTGTGTATGTGTGTGTGTGTGTGTGATCTCTTTTTCCTTTTTTTGGTGGAACAATCAATTTATTTATTCTTGATTGCTGTTTCAGTGTCCCTTTTTCTTTAAGCTCATGTATTCGTCAATATTGAAGGAGAAAAAGTTCATCCATGTTTTTATGTATTTTTAAAGATAAGTATGTTTGCTTGTATGGTTTAGTAGCTAGTCATGCCTAGTTAGTTGCTAGTCACTCTTAGTCCCTTGGTGGGGCAATGGCTGGATGTAAAAAAGCATATATTTGCTGATCTATTACCTTTGGAAATAAAGATTATCATCAGCAGCAGTCAAGGTTCCAGTATTGTTTATTGAGCGTTGATCAGCCAGTCTTTGGCTTGCACTTTAATCATTCATTCTCCAGGTATACATGAAAGATGCGTAATAGTAGATGCAAAGATTTTCACCCAGTTTGGAACAAACAGATCCCATGCAGGCAGAGTGAAGCTTACACAATTTGAACCACTGCCTTCTGAGCACAGCACAGGGAAAAACAGTAACAGATAAAAAGAGAAGGGAATGTGGAACTTTTAAAGCAAAAACGCTGTGAAGTGCCTGCAGTGGTAGTCACAATGGTGCTTGCAGACACTTGAAAGCATAGATTCACCGCCAAAGCAAAAGCAGTGCTTCAAAATGTGCAGATGTAGCAAGGGTTGCCATCACCTCTGTATCTACGAAATTGAGTTTCTCCCTACACTCTCAGTTGTTATTTCATATTTAATTGATAGTCAAGTACACTTTACCCACATAATGGATAAGCCAAAATTTTGTTCCAGACAAGTAAACTGATTTGTGCCAACACCATTGTTTGGCTGACCTGAAATTTGGTGACTGGAACCCGAAATTTCAGCTTACCCAAGGAGAACATTCTAGTCCCTCTAACTTTGAGTAAAGTGTGCCAGACACATATGTGTTGTTTGCTCTTATTTTTGAGAGAGTAAGCTGTTTGATTCATTATTCGTGTTTCTTGTCCCCAGCTGATCAAGCCAGATGAGATGACCAACCCCAAAGTGGACGACCTGTCCATGATGACCTACCTGTCACAGTTCCCCAACGCTAAGTTGAAGCCAGGCGCTCCTGTTCGCCCCAAACTCAACGTGGCCCGCGTGCGGGCTTACGGACCCGGCGTGGAGCCCAAGGGCAACCAGGTTGGGGCTCCGGCTCGCTTCACTGTGGAGACCTTTTCTGCTGGCAAGGGAACGGTGGAGGTGGTGATTCTGAACCCTAAGGGGTCCAAGGAGAAGGTAGGAAACTTGTACGCATTTAAGATGACATCCTGTAATGTGTGCATATGTGATCTGGAGTTTTTTGTTGTTGTTGTTGCTCATTCGTAGATTATCCTTATTAAGGATAAGTTAATGTGTGTGTGTGTGTGTGTGTGTGTGTGTGTGTGTGTGTGTGTGTGTGTGCATGTGTGTGTGTGTGTGTGTGTGTGCGTGTGTGTGTGCATGTGTGTGTGTGTGTGTGTGTGTGTGTGTGTGTGTGCGCATGCGTGCGTGCATGTTAAGATTACAAACTGTAATATGTGATATGGATTTTTGTTGTTAATTCTTAGATTATCCTTAATGTGAATCTGTCTATCTTTATATCTATACATATGTCTATATCTATTTATCTATCTATCTATCTATCTATGTGTTTGTGTGTGTGTGTGTGCATGTGTGTGCGTGCGTGGATGTGTGACAACAAGTGTATGCATGTGCATTTGTATGGGAAGAGAAAAGAGGAAGAAGGATTTGTGACTTGGTGATAGTCCATAAGATATTGAGATCAAATGTTCATAGATGTGAGCCTGTTGTTTTGATTTTAGTTTGGTGACCACATCCACCAAGAGGAAAAAAAGGCAGACTGCAATAACCATCCCAGAAGAGTGGGACTGGGAGTGTAGGTTGTTTCTAACATTACTGCAATAACCATCCCAGATTAGTGGAAGTATAGGTTGTTTCTAACATGATTCAGACACCACCAGTACAACTGTGTATTAATAAAGATGATCGATGAAATGCCAACTTGCGAGGTCTGACTGTGAGCTGAGTGCTTTACCAGTGATTCAGCTAAGCACCCTAAAATTGAAAAAAAAACCCAGGAGAGTTAGAGGTGAATTCATCTGCTATACTGTTTGAGATCTTATCATGATGGTTTTCTTGGTGCAGCTCGTTTCCATTACTTGGTACAACTAATGATTGTTTTTCAGCCATTTTTTTTTTTCAATTTTAGTAGGTGGTGATGTGATGTGGCTGGAATGTACAGCACAGTTTTTTTTTCATTTGCAGTGTGAAGTGGTGTTCAACAATGACAAGATGCAGACATACTCCTGCGTGTATGTTCCCACCATGGAAGGACAATATAGGGTATGTGTCATGACTGTTTCATTTTCTAGTGGATTTTTTCTTCTTATTTGTGTATCTTTAATATTGTTAGACTTGTTTGAGTCATTTTACATGATATATGCTTTGCACAAATCCTGCGATGAATGCCACTGCTTCTAACTGAACGGACGCTTGTCAAAGACTCTGTAAAGGATAAAACGATGTACTGAAGTCCAAGCGTTCAGTACACTGCTGGGACTCATATGGAAGAAGACGGCTGTGATGGTCTGGATTATGATTAATGAGAGGCTTGGGGAGTGGGGGGGGGGGGGGGGGGGGGGCCTTAGAGGGAAATGAAGAAGTGTGGAACAAGGCATGAATGAATACACGTCTCATTGTAAATTTTCTTGATTATTCTTCTCACACTTGGTTTGGAACAAAACTGCATCATTGCTGAGTGCTTGTTTTGTTGGATCGGAAGAATATAGGCATAACGAAAAACAAGTGCAGACAAACAATTCCGTTTTGATTATGAAACTGACATGGGAACTATTTATGTGTAAGAAAAGCTAATTGAAAAAAGGGGTGGATGGGGGTGAGGGAGTGGTGAAGAAATGAGTGTCTGGAAGCCATTGATTTCTGTCTTGTGAACAGAACCATTTTTCAATGCCTGTCTAGCATGAACTTTGGTCTGCTTGGTGAGACCTTTGACTGGAGACTGGACTGCTTGTGGTAATCTACCCATGGTATATAACCTCAAACGTCATCCATAATTCTGCGGTGTTCTCACCACCAGTGGGAGAAAATCATTGTTTGTTGGTTATCCTGTCACACGTCATGGCAGTTTTTAAAAGCTTTTTGTTCTGTTTATAAACCCTGGTCGTGTTACTTGATGGGATACCGGTTCATGAATCAAACCTGGATCTTTCAGCAGTTTCAGGGACAAACTGCATTTGGTTCTTTATGTATCTCCTTTTGTGCTAGCAAGTGTGCGTATGTGGATACGTGGCTCATGTAAGTGTGGTGTGTGTGTGTGTGTGTGTGCGTGCGTGCGTGCGTGTGTGCGTGCGTGTGTGCGCGCGTGTGCGCATATGTGTGCGTGTGCACTCATTCATGTGTGCAGAGCCGGGGAAAAGTACAGTTCAGGTATTTATATCAAGAAGGGGAAAAAAAAACAAAACTTGAGCGGCTCTTCCTTATGTTTTGTCTCCCTGTTAGCTTTTCCACTGCAACTCTAGTTAAGTAGGGAATAGAAAGAAAACAAGCACTATGCTACATCGTTCCACAAGACTAGTAATGCTGACGTTCCATTGGTCCACAGGTGATCATCAAGTTCGCCTCCAAGGAAATCCCCAAGAGCCCCTTCACCGTCAGCGTGGAAGGAGCGGCCGGCGATGCCACGAAAGTCACAGCCAAAGGACCGGTATTGAGAAGACTGGAGTTGTGGCCACCAAAAAGACCTACTTTGAGGTCTACACCAAGGGTAAGGCTTGTGGCAAGGCTTGTCTGCCATGATGGGACCTGTTGATGAAATAAGCCGTTTTAAAGTGATTGCTTAATATCAAGACGAACGCTTAAAGCTAAACATGACAGGTTTATGACGTACATGCATTATTGCTGTCTATATCGATAGAGTATATATGGTTAAAAAAAAAGCCAAAGGATATTAAAAAAAAGAGAAAACAGATGAAAATATTTAAGTGCCTGTGAATGACGGTAAACATGGTTGAATGAGAGTTTGTTTGAACAGTACTGGTGAATGGCTTTTTGAAATGCTGACATCGATATTTAGAAAGAATGTTGTATTACTGCATATTGTACGCATTATGTCTGCATATTTTTGTGCGATAGTTAGTGTGTGTTCTCAAGTTTCAAGCATGGGAACGTCAGTTTGAATTAAAGGTGTTTTATTTGTTTTATCTATTAATATGTTTGGAAGGAAAATATTTGTTTGTGAGTGCCTTTTGAAAAGTTTTATTTTTCAAGTTTGTTGAACTCTCAAAGGTCAATTTTTATTTCTAAGCATCCGATCTCAGTTGTAGTTTGTGCTGATGAAGGCTTGAGATTGTTTTTAGCTAGACCTAATGTTCTGACTTTAAAACTTTGTTTTTGCTGTATACATTTGTTTTTAGGAAAGTAATATTTAAGCATGTATGCTTTACATAATAATAGATGACAGTAGTAGGATTCTTAGTTTGCTGGTTTTTTTTGGTATATATACATTATTTGCATGCCTATGTTTGTAGTGCTTGACACTTTGCTAGAACATGCATTGATATTAGTTGGTAAACGTTGTGTCTATACAGATGCTTTTAAAATGGGTGGTAATGTATTTTCACTATATCTTGAATATTCTTTGTTGCCCTCCCATCTGCACCCCTATCAATTTGACAAATGAACCACTACATCTACCATGATTTGCAATCCTAACTTTTCCTGGCTCTTATGCAAAACTGGAGACATCTCTGAGTAACATATGAAAGATACCTGCTACACATTTTGCATGCAGCACTGGAACAGACCTACGCCTAAATGGACTGGGGCTCTAATCCATGCCATGTAATGATGATGCTATGATTTATACTTCCTCGTGTCTGATTGTTCTTATGTTGCTTGAAGACGTTTGAACTGGTACGCTTCTGTACTTCTACACGGTAGAGAGAGAGGATCGTGGGGGTAGGTTTATGGAAGGGCGTGGGGAGGTAAGAAGCAGGGGAGGAGGGAACCATGAAGAATTCACTCTACAAATGAAAGGTTTTGAAGCAGACACAACAATTCTTGGGGTTTTTAAGGATGGGTCAATACAGAACAACCAAACCTGCTTCTCAGTGGTTACCTATTTACCACCTGCAAGAACAGACATTTTAGTTTAACATACCACTTTGGAACAGGAGTGGGGGTGAAGGTAGGGGGGTTGACAGGGTAAGGGGTGGGGGGAGGGAGGAGGCTGGGGTGTGTGAATAGTTTCTGCTGTTCGTTGCTGAATTATGGATTATCAGTGAAACACATGAAAAGTCCCTCTGTACCTACATATGCACACATGCAAAAACGAGCGCACACAAACGTCCATGCACACGAAACACACACACACACACACACACACACACACACACACACACACACACACACACACACACACACACATTCACACACACACACACACACACACACACACACACACACACACATACACACACACACATATGGCTGTTGACTGTTTGGTTCTATGTGAATGCTGCAGAGGATGTGTAAGTTTGAAGGGTATTTGGCTTTCTTTGGTCACATTCCTGCCTCCTATATCTGTGATAAAATTGCTTCTGAACAGATTTCATACGTATGCATGTTTTTGTGTATGATTTCCGAGATAATGTTGATAAAAAAAAAAAACAATATCTCTCTGGCCCTTATTTTTTCCATTTTCAATGCATGTGCCTATGGCTTTTGTTTACATTCTCAGTGACTTGCCACTTGAACACAGACATTTTTCATCGCTTTTGTTGTTTGTGTTGTGTATGATCAAAGTCTTTTCTTTTCATGCTGATGGTTAACCCTTTGGCTGCTTCCAAGTATTGCTCTCATGTGAGAGTCTGGAACATTTCTTGTGGTGGGGCAGGGCAGAAAAAGCAGGTTGTCAGGCACTGCAGTCAATCAAAGCCTGTCTCACATGGAACAGTATGGCTTGGTGCAGGTCAAGTAGTCACAGTTTGAAACCCAAAACAAAATGTATCCATCATCACTTCTGAAGTGTATCATATCCTGTGCCTTGTCTTGTGAATACCCAAGTGTTCCCAAATAACCAGCATAGTAACTCTTAGTAGACTGACCTATCCAGGGGCAGAAGAGGGAACACTGCTAGTTGTAAGGTTAAGCATGCTGGTTCACTTTCATTATGATCTGTGGTCTGAATCGATAGATTGGAAGTTTCACTCATCTTTATGGAATAAGAAGTTCTTGTGACATTATGTTGAGCTGAGTGCTTATTTAGAACTTGAATGTGTTTGATAAGCTCAGTCATGAAACCAAAGTCAAAACAGTTGTTCAGATTTCTGTTTTTAAATCATTATATTTAACCACCGAACCATCTTGTAATGGTTATATATCCCTGGGTGTCTTTTCCCAGTGCTCAACAATTGGTAAAAAAGGCTAGAAGTGGGCGCGTGTGTGTATGTATGTGTGTGTGTGTGTGTGTGTGTGTGTGTGTGTGTGTGTGTGTGTGTGTGTGTGTGTGTTTGTGTGTATGTGCGTTCACAGAAAATTGTTTCTGAGCATTAGATTTGATTGAAACAGATTTAGTTTCAAGTTCCCAGGCAAGGGCAGAAAACACCTGTCTTCGCTATTTCAGCGTGGCTCTAATTATTAGATTTGATGCACTGGTACAAATGAAGTTCTCAAGAAACAAGGTCATAAAAAAAAGATAAAAATAAAAGGTCAGTCTTCTCAGTTGTTTACATCATTGGAACAATTCAGTAGATCATGATGGGGTTTTAGTTTGATTCCATTGAGTTTTCAAGTTTAGCATATTTAGCCTTCTTTATAGTCACAGTAGTACACTGTATTAAGTCAGTGTAATATTTGTATATGTTGATTGTCGTAATTTCACTTGTGTAATGCATGTGCAGTTTATTGTAGAAGTGGATGTATTTTTTATTTATACCTTGTTTTTATCCAATAGACAATTGATTGGCAGGCATATATCCATTTGTTATATTTTTTGCTTACACTCAGCTATCATTTGATGTCTTGTGCTACACTCCTTTACATTCACATGCACATGGAACACATGGAATACACCTGTGATATCCTCTACCACCCTGTTCACCTTTGGTCTGCTTTCGTTTCCTTTCATTTGCAAGAAATTCGTGGGCATGTATTGTATGTGTGTGTATGTATGCTCTTTAACCAACCATATATAATGAAAACTGAGATGAATATGAGATGAATATTTGAGGGGGTAGGGGAGAGAGGGGAGGGGGAGAGGAGGACTTGAAGTATAGCGATCAGGGGAAGGGATGAACGGATATATTTGGACATTTTTACACATTTTGTGCAGCAAGTGGATAATGTTTTGATGCCTTTTTATTAGTTAAGCTTTTTGATTTGTGAAAAGTTTTATTTGAAAATTGTGTTGGTTTAAAAGATTCCACTTTTGCTTTTTAAATTTACCTCTTACAGACTGACATCTATAAAGCTTTCAATGCCCTGCTGACTGGTAAGCAGTCCAAATGTGTGATATGGTGAAATCTTGCACATAGAATACTTGTAATTCTTACATTAAACAGCAGGGTGTGTGCAACTTTTGACTTGCAGAGTGAATCATTTACTCATATGATTATGACTGTGCTTGATGTGAAAACGTTTTGTGAGTGTGTGGGGTGTGTGTGTGTGTGTGTGTGTGTGTGTGTGTGTGTGTGTGTTTCGTGTGTGATAAATGAAACATTGTATGAGTTTGAAGTGTAATCAACAGTAGTTTGATAATGCAGTGTACACAAGATATAACATTAGGAGCATCCACAGTAGTTACAGTGACTTTGATAGAAATAACTAATGAATGATAGCTAACCTCAACATCTAGCAGTAGATCTGATTTAGAGGAAACCTATCAATGACAACCCCAAAGAAATCCTTAATAAAAATGGATCTCAAATTGGAAGGTATCTATACTGGGAAATCTAATATTAGAAAAGAAAAATGAAAGGATTTAGCAGGTCTTTGTTGGAAGGTTCCAGCAAAGAAGTACACTAACTTTAAAAACCAACCCTTGTGCCACATACTAACACCTCGGCAATGCCTACAGGTGCCGGCAAGGGCAATGTCGACGTGGTCATTCTGGATCCCCATGGCCGCAAAGACACGGTGCGCCCCAGCATTCAGCCTGTGGTGGGCAAGGAAGGGACCTTTCTGGTGGAGTACACGGCCATCGAACAGGGCACCCACTCCGTCAGTGTCTTCTTTGCTGGACACCAGATTCCCAAGAGCCCCTTCACTGTGCAAGTTGGAGCTCGTAAGTCATCACATTTTCCGGCTTCTTTTTCTCTCTCTCTCTTTTTTTTTTTTTCCCCAAAGAGATTTTCCTTCTCTTCCCCCATTTAGTGGATATTTATAATCTCGTTTTTTTTGTGAGTAGTTTGATTAAAGTCTGCAAAGTAGATGTTTGAAATTGTAGAAGTTTGAATGACATCCATGAAAGCAGCCACCAAGTGTTCTTTACAGGCTAAAGAGTTTCATTTGACATGAAACAACTTGAACTTCTTTCACAATGCAGAACTGAATTTGGAAAGTAGCGGTATACAAATTTTGAGGCAAGATGATTAATTTAAGACATATCCATTGATGGTTAGCAGAACAGAAGAGTGCCCTAAGCGCTTCAGAATTATTTTTGTCATGTGATCAAATTAAGTGCCTTCTGCAATTTTTGCAGTATGGTGTTATGATTTGTGTATGTTAGGGAACGGAAGGCAGTTATGAATGATGTTAAAAGTAATCTGGAAAAAGAAACTTCCCATTTTGTCTGCTTAGTCTTCAATAATTAACTTGTTTTTGTCACGGGGTGCTTGACATGCACTGA
>CM065734.1:15989884-16042384 GCA_033310375.1 Conus canariensis | reverse complement strand
TTAGTGGAAAGCCAAAAGAGAACATCAGATTACCTTTGGAGAAGAATGCTTCTTTCAGTACCATGAAACTCCATGAACAGCCCCATCACAAATTCTGACAGAACACACACACACACACACACACACACACACACACACACACACACACACACACACACACACTGATGAGATACCACCACCCACAGCATGGGAGCACAGGGCAGCACCAGACCATGTAAGCATTCATTTACCGTTCTCAGGAGGCCTGGAGGAGAAATGCCAGGTCCGCAAAATTCCCGACAAGCCAGAGTCTACGAGTGCATCTACGTGCCTTCCAAGACGGGCAACTATGTCATCAGCGTGACGTTTGCGGACCAGGCCATCTCCAAGAGCCCCTTCAAGGTGGAGGTGGGCCCCATGTGGATGTCCAAGATCGTGGCCTTTGGGCCTGGCCTGGAAGGAGGTGTGGTCAACCAGCCTGCCAACTTCACTGTGGAAACTAATGGCGAGACTGGCGCTCTTGGTGAGTCTGTGAACGTTCATTATAACTGGTGCTCTTGATGAGTTTTTGAACATTCATTAGAACTGGTGCTCTTGGTGAGTTTTTTAATGTTCATTATAACTGGCACTCTTGGTGAGTCTTTGAATGTTCATTATAACTGGTGCTCTTGGTGAGTCTTTGAACGTTCATTGTAACTGGTGCTTTGGTGAGTTTTTGAACGTTCATTATAACTGGTGCTCTTGGTGAGTTTTTGAATGTTCATTATAACTGGTGCTCTTGGTGAGTTTTTGAACATTCATTATAACTGGTGCTCTTAGTGAGTTTTTGAACATTCATTATTGTATTTATATGCTTATTTATTTATTCATCTACCTGCTTATCTATCAAATCACCAGTAGCTACAATTGACAAATAAGCATTACAGATTTTTTGAATTGTGGAATATGAAAGTCAAAGATTGACAGATATTGTCACTACAAGCTGCTCCCTTGACAGACCATAGGACACTAAGATTTATAGCTTTCAGATTCTAGGCTACCGGAAGCTAAGGTAGACCAACATCCGTTGCAGGGTTCTCCATCGAGGGGCCTTCAGAGGCTAAGATTGATTGCAAGGACAATGGGGACGGTTCTGCTGATGTGACCTACTGGCCCACTGTGCCTGGAGAGTATGCTGTTCACATTCTGTGCAACGAAAAGGACATTCCAAAGTCACCCTACATGGCCGACATCAAACCTGCTACAACAGAGTTCAACGCTGGAAAGGTGAGTCAACGTCCCCGCTTTAAACTTGTTCAGCTGCCATCATTGCATCCAAAAGCCTTGCATGAAAATCATGCTTATTTTATTTTCCAGGTATGTTTCAGAATTGATGTCAGCAGTTTAATTCAGTGGTGATAAACTTTGGCATTGTGCCAACAAATGGTGGCACGCAGAAGTTATAACTTTGACAGAATGAACTTCAGTCCAAGAAAAAAATAGACTGGCCATAGAGCTTTACCATTTAACTGTTTGCAGTTCTTTACCATAGGCTGTAAACGATGTTTTTGTCTCTGCTACTGTTGTTTTGAGACAGGTCAGAGGTCACTCCTTTCCCAAACAAAAAGGCAGAATAAAGGCAATCCCCATTTCAAGAGACAGTCAAACTAGTGACATATGAAGGATGGTATACTGAACATGTTTATATGACAAAAGAGATAAGAAATATTACTTTGATGGAATAATCATAATATTTTTTGCTCTAATAGGCAGCAGGAACATTTTTAGATAAGCACACATACCTTTTACACTTTTTCAGCATTTAGTGACACACATTAAAAGAAGTTCAGAAAATGACCTTGTGGAAATATGTTTGATATCATGTATAAACGACATGGTTTGGTTGTTTTGTATAAGACTGATTAATTTTGAAAAGAAGGCCAAAATGTCAAATCATGAATTGGTGACAAGTCAATTCTTAGTGTGTTGTTATTAATTTTAAGTGTTACTATTTGCACGTAGTGTCTTATTATCTGATTCATGGCTTCTTTATTGAGGTTGCTATAATGATAAGAAGTAAAAGATGATTTAGATGATAATGATCATTAGGTATTTTTTCCTATCTTTTAGTATGTCTTTCATACAAAACAGTATGTAGGCAATAAATTTGTATGAGCAAAGATCCAGATGTAGAATTAATACTGCATTCAGATTGCTTTTTTCAATGTTAGAACTAGTACTTGATGCTGGTCGTCATTTCATTATGGACAAAGTCAACAGGAAGTGCAAAGAAAAAAAACAACTCTTATCTGTGGGCTTATTATATGCAAAATGGTAGGCATGATGTGGAGAGGACAGATGAGGAAGCAAATGCTGTTGACCTTCATGATAACAACTCCCCCACTTCTTAAAAATTGGATGTAAAACAGCAGGTTGTCTTGATTGAAAAGTAAGCGCAGCATAGTTAAACTTCTGTTAAAGAGGGTCTGTGCAACGACCAAACATTCTATGACATACCTTCAAGGAAATGTAGTCTCCACTGGGCGGGTACATGCTGCATAGAGGGGCCTGCAGTCAAACGGTCAGAGCAAAGCCTGCAGATCAGTGGTCAGGAATCAACTGTTTGTGAGGTGGAGTGGTCATGACTTGAAAACCTGTTGTCCACCCAGCAGTAAATGGGTACCTGGTCAGGGAAGGTTGAGGCAGCAAAAGTAAAGGATTGGGCTTCACCTTTCATAACACTGTTCATCTGACATGATGAGTCTTGAAACAATTCACTGCCCTTACGACCATTAAGCTATGGAACTTTACGTTTCCTCTCTCTTATCCAATTCATGTTTCACAGTATTTTTCTTCACCTTTCAAATTTCACGTCTCCTCACAAGGACCTCACGCTAACCAACAGGTGATCGCCAAAGGCCCAGGCCTGCAAAAGACAGGGGTCCAGGTGAACAAGTGGGCAGAGTTCACCGTGGACACCAAGCTCGCCGGCAAGGCTCTGCTGAACATCACCTGCATGGATGTGGACTACAAACCCGTTGAGGTGCAGGTGAAGGACAACAGGGACGGAACCTACTCCTGTCGCTACATGCCCACCCGCAATGTCAAGTACACCATCACCATCACCTACGGTGGCGTTAATATTCCCAACAGTCCATTCAGGGTGAGTCTACAAGCAGTTTGTGGATTTATCCTTCTGGAAGAATCGGGGCTGGGTGACATGCCAGGTGGTTAAAAGAAATCTGAGCATCTTGAGTTCAAGCCCCAGCAGTGCGTGTTGCTGGAGTTTGGAATCAGTTTTTATTTCCGTGTCAACACATGTGTAGATCTGATAGGAATTAAATCTTCTTTCTGTGTGTGCATTTAGGTGATGAGATACACATGCTGATGACCATGTAATCCATTTCAGTGTTTGGCTGGACAGTGAAAGTCAGTTAGTGCCTGGAATGCATCAGGATATTGGAGAAGAAATGAAAGGCTGCAATCAACACTCAGAAGACAACACTGTAGTTCAAGAGACTATCATAGCACTATTGGTCTTGAGTAAATAATGTATAATAATAATTTCCTTTTTTTCATAATGATTCCAGACATTTGTTCTTGCAGAAAACTGATCTGTTAGTGAAAAATGATTTCTGCTTTGTCTAAGCAAGATTTTGCTTTGTAGAACAAGTCAGTCTTTGAACAGAATAAGGGTTGTGTGTCTTGGCCAACAGCACTAGTTGTTTCAGCTGTGTGTTTTTTTATAGATTTTTTTTTCTGCTTGACATTATCTGAAAGGGGCAATATTGCATGTTACACTGCCTGTTTTGTTTTTGTTTTTGTTTATAATTGTTTTAGACATCTTAAAAGGTTACACTGGAACAGAAAGAATTTTTCTTTTCTTTTTATCTGGTTGTCTTTTGGTCTTTGTCTCTCTTTTTTTATGTCTATTTTTCTGTCTGTCTATCAGTGTGTCAGTCTGTCTGTCTGTCTGTCTGTCTGTCTCCCCCATTCTCCTTCCGTCATTTCACCGAATCTCTAAAACACAGTGCATGAAGTTTGTAAAAAAATAAGACAAGCAGATAAATTGATGAGGAAAAGTTGAAGTGACTGATTAAAATTAGATTATCAAGGTCTTACCATCAGTAGAACATGTTGTTTAAGGTGTTATGCAGGCCAGGAAATGTGGGACTCACCTACCAGTGTGAAAAACAAAGTAACAAGTGGAAGATGATCTCAAAGAAGCAAGTCTCTTGGTATAAGGAGCTGTGCATTTTTTCCCACAGGTGTTTGTGTCTGAGCCATCCACGCCAGCCAAGGTGAAAGTCTATGGGCCAGGTGTGAGTCCAGGTGTCAAAACCAACACCAAGACCTACTTTGTCATTGACTGCAAGCAGGCTGGACCTGGTAATAAATGTTTTTCTGTTCTGCGTATGTTTCTCACTCACACGCTCATGTGCACACACACAAACATGCAAGCATGCATGCACGCACACACACACACACACACACACACACACACACACACACACACACACACACACACACACACATGAACACGCACACGCACACGCACATGCACACGCGCACACACACACATGCACATGCACACACACACAGACACACACGAACATGCACACACACACAGAAACCACACACACACACACACACAGAGACAGACAGACAGACACACACACACACACACACACACACACACACACACACACACACACACACACACACACACACTCTCTCTCTCTCTCTCTCTCTCTCTCTCTTGTCTGTCTCTGTCTCTGTCTCCATGTTTCTTTCTCTCTCTCTCCCTCTCTCACTCTGTTTCTCTCTTTCTCTGTCCTATTCTCTGTCAGTCTGTCTTTCACTCGAACACATGCGCACACATGCACGCACGCATGCATGCGCGCATGCACGCACACACACCACACACACACACACACACACACACACACACACACACACACACACACACACACACAGAGCCCGGTTGAGATTAAAGAGAATTTCTTTGAATTTCCTGTATGCTTCCTCAGCAGCCCCTCATACACATACAAGCACATATATAGTTATGTGTATGCCAGCGTGCACACACACACACACACACACACACACACACACATGGTTGAGATTAAAAAGAATTTCTTTGAATTTCCCATATACTTCCTCCTCAGCCTCTCACACATATGCAAGCGCACATGCAATTATGAGTTTGCCAGCGCACACACACACACACACGCGTGCACACACACACACACACACACACGTGCACACACACACACACACACACACACACACACACACACACACACACACACACACACACACTCACACTTACATACACACACTCACACACACACACACACACTTACACATACACACACATTTTCATACTAACTCATAACATTCCCTGTCAGATCAACTTAATCTCTCCCACCCATACTAACTCCTTCCACCACCTCTCCTCCCCTCCCACCCTCCTCAGTCTCCTCCCTCTTCTCCCCAGTCTCCTGACTACACCGTTCCCTTCCCCATCACCTGTCCTCGAACCTTAACCCCACCGCTGCCTTGCTGTCCGCAGGCGATGTGGCAGTGGGCCTGACGGATGAGCGCGGAGTGGACGTGCCGGTCAAGACCATTGACAACAAGGATGGCACCTTCCGGGTGGAGTACGAACCCAAGACCCCGGGCGTGTACACGGTGATGGTGTACTTTGGCGGCAGCGAAGTGCCTCAGAGTCCCATCAAGGTCATCATCGAGAGCAGCATGGACACCAGCGGAATCAAAGTGGAAGGGCTGGAGCCGAGTAAGACAGTGTGCGGGTTGGGGGAGGTGGGGGTGGGGCTGAGTTATATTGTGTGTTGTGTCCTGTGTGTGTGTCTGTGTGTGTGTCTGTGTGTGTGTGTGTGATTGTTGTTGTTGTTGTGTATTTACATAGTATTGTGTGTTTATATGCGTGTGTGCATGTCTTTATGGCTCTGTGTGTGCGTGATTCTTTTAGCTGTCATGAGGTTCATTAATTTTCTTTATAAGCTTTCAACATTTGAAAAGTTTAAAAACCATACTTATTGACTACTTTTTGACTGCCATTGTTGACTGCCATTGTTAAAACCATTTCTATTCTATCATTTTATTATCGTATTCTGTTATTAGTAATCCTGTACAATAAATCACTAGCAAATTTGCTTTTATGCGCAGAAATGCTCTTATGAACTAGTTAAAGCAAGATCTTTTGAATTTGAGATTGGTTCAGGGTTCTAGGAAATGTTAATTTCACTTCTCTCTGTATGATGTAACCTAGTACACAATTTCATAAACACACCCATTCCTCTCTCACACACACACACACACACACACACACACACACACACAATATTACACAAACACACGCTCATGTACACTGTCTTGCTGTTGTTGTATTTTGCAAATTACAACTCTATTGAATTCTCTGGTTTTGTAAGTTAAACGGGTGTCTTAGAAAATATTGCAAAATATACAATCATATCAGTACAGTATCCATTACAAATTAACCAGCACTCTCACTGCTTTCCAGAAATCCCTGTGGGCGTCCAGAAAACAGCGACCATCAGAATCCCTCCCAAACTCCCCAAGGCTGCGGTGAAAATGGCCATCACTTCGCCCACGGGCAAGACCACCAAGTACCTGTCAACGACATGATGGACAGAAAGGTGGCCCCCTTCACCCTGCAGGACCCGGCCCCCACACTGTGGACGTCACCTACGGTGGTGTACCCGTCAAAGATTCTCCCTTCAAGGTGGATGCGGTGCCTGACCTTGGCGTGCCTAAGGTCAAGGCCTACGGGCCTGGTCTGACAGGCGGGGAAGCCATGAAGCCTGCGCAGTTCACCATCGACGCACGGGAGGAGACCATGCCCGGCAACCTGGGCGTGACCGTGGAGGGCCCCAAAGAGTCCAAGATCGACGTCAAGGACAACGGAGACGGAACCTGCGGTGTGACCTACATGCCCGAGGTTCCTGGTGACTACAAGGTTAACGTCACTCATGCTGACCGCCCATCAAAGGCTCTCCCTTCACCGCCAAAATCAAACCCAGCACTGCCGCCCCAGCCGGAGATGCCCCACGGGTCAAGGCCTATGGCCCGGGGCTGACTGGAGGCGAAGCTCAAAAGCCTGCAGAGTTCACCATCGACACACGGGAGGAGACGCGGCCCGGTGGTCTGGGGGTCACAGTGGAGGGGCCGAAGGAGGCCAAGATCGAATGCATGGACAATGGAGATGGTACCTGTGGTGTGAGATACCTGCCGGAAGTCCCTGGGGACTACAAGATCAACGTGACCCATGCGGAGAAGCCCATTCCTGGGTCCCCTTTCACGGCCAGCATCAAGCCTTCCACTGGTGTGGACCTCAGCGGAGTCACTGCCTATGGACCTGGCTTGTCTCCAGATGGTAAGCCCACTCATTGCACGTTGTATGTTCATGATATTGCCGTCGTCTTTTACATTGCCAGTTGAGAAGCTATTTGTTAACTTGATTTTTGAAAAAAGAATTAAAGGTTACTTTCAAACACACACTCACACAAACACAAACACATACACAAATACATGTAATCCTTATGCTATACATTATCAGCTAACATCCATGGAAATGGTTTTCAGGTGTTTTTACGGAAGCTCCTACAGGTTCACAGTTGATGCTCGCACAGTGACCCCGACAGGTGAAGGTAAGGTGCAGGCTATCCTGACCACACCCACAGGACGCAAAGTGCAGACTCAGGTGTCCAACAACAAAGATGGTACCTATCCTGTACTCTACACACCTATGGAGAAAGGTAAGCTGAAGGTTCTGCGCTAGTTATTTTTTCTTGCTATCTAGAAAGCAAACAGCTGTGTGTATCATGTTGTATTGTATGAGTTCAAATATGTTATTCATATGTTAGCTTTAGATTAAATTTTCTCTTCATGACATTAACACTGCCATTCAGTTTCTAGTCATCAAAATGTGTGTAGACAGGTCATTTACATTCAGGCTCAAGTCATTGAAATTTGGTAATGCAGGTCACATACATCCAGACTCGAGTCATTGACGTGTGCTATGTGAGTCAGACTACAGTCATTGAAATATGTTGCTCAGGTCACCTACATGTATTCTTAAGTCAGTTAAATCTGTCAGTGAAAGCTAATTACATTCAGATTAGAATAGATGAAATACATGTAAAATATGTTACGCAAGGCACTTACATCAACTTTTGAGTGATTGAAATGCGCATGCAGGTCACATATGCACAGTTTGAGCAAAAAATTTAGAATGGTTTGATTGATCCTGTTTTTACATTGTTGTTCGCACAACATCTTGCACACACGTAAAATCCCATCACCAACTTTCGGAAGAGAAGGCCAGTTTGGCCGTTGGTATGGATGACACGTGACACATAGCATGCACCTTCCCCGAAGTTGGAGTATGGCTGCCATAATGGTGGGATAAAAAAACGGTCATACACACGCAAGTGTCGGAATCTTCAACTGTATGAAGGTGGACACTCAAAGAAAGAAGAAGAAGAAGGAGAACAGACAGATGATAAATTGTCCTCAGATAAAAGAAAGGTGCTTGGCCTGAATCCAGATTGTCACCCATATGGAATTTTCCCTCCTTGGCCCAGCACACAGAACCGACTCTCTTTGGCATGCTGGTTACGAAACTTTGTTCAAAATCATGCAACATACTGTCCCATATTTTTGCCACCTTGTGCTGCATTTCTTCAACATTTTCAATATTTTTCTGGTACAACTTGCCCTTCATGTGTACCCAAATGTTCTCAATCAGATGTAGATCTAGACTGTTGCTCAGTCGCTTAATGACGTGCATATCATTGTCCTGAAACCAATATTTAATGCAGGCTGCAGTATGCATGGGGTTGTTGTTACAAAGCAGTCACTATTGATTTTCATATAAAGCTTGTGCATATTCAGAATGGTATAGCCTCTCTTAAGAAATCCCTTCCCTCCCCTATCTTCCTTCCTGTCCATGAGAAATTTTGGATGGTGTTTTGGTCACCGGAAAACTAGCTTTTTACCTTTCTTCACCCACTTCTGCTTGAAAATGAATCTGAACCAAACAGAACTTTCACCCGTGAAAACACATTGTCCTGGTTGAAATTTCTTTGGGCTAACCTCCAGTTACACTACCAAAGTTTGAGTGCATTGGGTGGTGTTAGAGTTGGTTTTGCATTTCTTTTCTCCCAGCCCAGTATATTCAGTTCATTCAGAACAGTTTATCCGGACACAGCAAGGTTTCCTCTGTCAAACAACTCTCTTACCTGCTCTTATATCGTTCTGTACTTCCCAGTGCAGATCATTTGACTTGAGCCTTCTCCTTTCATTTTCATTCAAATTTTTGGGCCTCCATACTTTTTCTTCTTCTTCATTTCTTCACCACATCCATTTTCTTCACAACATCATACATGGTGGCTTGAGGAAAGCCTGTAAACTCAGAAACACCCAGTAGATGTTCTTATTCCTTCCTTGAGGTTTCATTTCTTCCAAATAATAAGTATATTGATAAGCCATTTTTTCTGCTTTGCCAGGAAGGAATCATCTCTGCAGGTAAAGAAAAAACAACTCTTGAGAAAAAAAAATCACTGAAAAGAAGAGTCTGTGCCCTTTTCATTTCCATGCAAAATATTTCTCCGAGTGTTGAGAGAAAAGCAAAACAGCACTGCTGAAATTTAGGGGAGAATTCTCAATACTCATCAGATGATCTGCACAATCATACTTAGTTTTTGCAATATCTATAGAGCAGGCCACTTAAATATTGTCTAAAGTCATTGAAATAAATGTTAAGTATGTCACTTTAGTCCCATATTAAGTCACTGAAATATTTTCTGCATAGATCACCTGCAGCGTCCATTCTGTCTTGAGAATTGAAATGTGTCTTGTGCAAGGAGGATGCATCCCATGTCAGGTCACTGAAATGTGTGTTATTCAGGTCATGTAATCCAGTCTTAAATAATTGAAATGTGTTTTCACACATCCAGTCTAAAGTCATTGAAATGTGTTATTCACAATCAGTCTACAGCATTGAAATGTGTTATTCAGGTCACTTAATCCAGTCTACAGACATTGAAATGTGTTTATTCCAAGGTCACTTAATCCAGTCTAAAGTCTAATGCAAATAATGAAAGGGTTATTCAGGTCATGTAATCCAGTCTCAAGTCACTGAATGCATGCTGTCTCAATTCATCAAATCAGTGGTGCATACATTGTGTATATCCAGTCTCAAGTCATTGAAATGTGTGTTACACAGGTCCTCAGTCTCTGGATGTCACTTACGATGGAACTCCAATCCCCAACAGTCCCTTCAAGGTCAACGCTGTACCCGGCAATGATCCCAACAGAGTGCGTGCCTATGGGCCTGGTGAGTGATCTCCTCTGTCTGTCAGCATTTGATAACAAAATGTTTTTGTGTTTTACTCATTGTGTTGGATTTCGAACTGACTTACTGCTGTGGGTTCTTTCAAGTGTGTTAATTACATGTTGCCCACAGGATTTGCTTAATCAGAACTGGAAGGAAGAGGGGGAACAAAACCCAGCCCTGTGTGAGACTCCAACCTCAGAGTGGAATCTTTTCACTTCATAGTTCATTGCCTCCGCCAGGGAGACTTAATCTTTCACAGATGTCTGTTGGTTGGTTTGTCTTGTCTGTCTGTCAGCAAGAGTACTCTGAAACTCTTTGAAACCAAATTTAACAAGATTAGGGTAAATCTCAACAGTTTTTGAATTTTTTTTTTTTGCATTTTCTGTGCAGTATCTTTGCAGCAATATTGGAATCTGTCAGATGTTTTTTTTCACAGTAAATGTGTTTGTTTAGGTTTGTTTTAGAAAACTGTTTTATTAATTAAAACATGTGTTTTTAAATGTGATGAATTCTACAGAAGACCTCCGATCAAGGTGCTCTTCTGCCTGCCCTTTTCAGCTCTTCTCTCATTCATTTTTATCTGTTTTTTTGTTGTTGTTGTTTTTCTATTCATTTATTTTTTCTTGCACACTTTCTTCTGACTGTCCTTATAGAAAATTACCTCTACATAAAGTTTCCCTTTTCTGTGTTCTAAATCATGACTTAAAATGTTAAGGAAAAAAGAACGCTTCTAATGTTCTTTGTCGATAGACTTTAGACCTGTGAGAAGCAGAAGACAGACACTGTACCATGTTGGGTGTGTTACAGGCCTGGAACAAGGCATCAGCAACAGGCCCAACAAGTTCACCGTGGACATGAAGGGGGCCGGCAAAGGGGCGCTGGGCCTGGGTATCCAGGGCCCGACGGAGGCCAAGATGCAGTGCAAAGACAACCACGATGGCACCTGCGAGGTGGAGTACTTCCCCACCCAGCCTGGCAACTACGACGTCAGCGTCAACTTTGCAGGAAAACCTATTCCTGGTGAGATATGAAGGCCACCTTGTTAGGCAATTTTGAGCGATTTTTCTTTGTTTTGGTTTCAAGTTTCTAAATTCTAAAGATTTGCTGATTTTGTTGAGTTTTGGTGATGTTACAGTTTCATTATCATACCTTTAGGGGCAATCAACAAAAATCTAGTTACTTATATCTAAGTGTTAAAAAGAAGATATTTTTATTGAATAAGTGTGATCGCGAGATGGGTATGTTATCCAATTTTAGCATAACTTGTACAATTTTCACTCAACTGAATAAAAACAAAAACACATTTTTCATATGTTTTTAACACAGTTATAGAAACTGAAATATTGCAGTGTGCAGATCAAAATGTTGATAAACACACTAAAGAAAAGTGCAAAGTTATGCACATTTTATGACAATACAAAATAGACAAGTACATTTTCAATTAATATGTCTTCTTCAAATGTTACAAACAAACAAACAAACAAAAAAAGTATAAAATGGTACTCCCCTGGTGGCAGCCAGCCACAGAATGACGATGTATGAAAAGTGAAGGGGAAGTGAGCAGGATTCAAAAACAGACAGTAGGAAGGGGACAGGAAGGGAGACAGTATGAGAAGGAAATAGGTGGAAGGGAGGAAGCTAGAAGTGAGCTGGATGTGTGTGTGTGTGTGTGAGTGTGTGTGTGTGTGAGTGTGTGTGTGTGTGTGTGTGAAAGGAGAAGAGGAGCACGGAAGGGTGAAGGGAGGGAGATGGGGGAGGGGGAGGAGAGGAAAAGTAGAGAAAGGGAAGACGGGTATTGTGGAATGATATTCAGAGCGTCAGTACAAACGAAAGTGATGCAATGAACAACAAGCAGTGTATAATCTTCAAGCACACATATTGCAAAGCAACGGATACTGATGGGGAAAAACGCAAAGAGATTGTGTTTATGCTAAATTTTGTACCAGACAAATCTGAAGGAAAAAAAGGAAAACAGTGAGTAGGTCTTGATTTGTTATTCATTTTGGTCAGATAATCTTTTTTTTTTTTGTCTGTTTCATCATATAAAGAAAACTGTAACAACATTTTTGTTGTTTTTATTGGTGTTGTCATTTGTTTTTTGTTTTTTTAATTTCTGGAAATTAAATGATTTATGTATTGCATTGTACGTCCAAGAAATCTGAACGTGTGTGTTTGTAGTTTTTGTTTGTGTATTTTGTGTGGTTACTGGTGGGTTGTTTTTTTCTGGAAATGAAACGATTTATGGGGTCAGTTGTAAGTCCAAGATAATCTAAACATTTGAGTGTGTATGTGTGTGTGTGTGTGTGTGTGTGCGTGTGCATGCGCACATGCTTACGTGCATGCATGCATGTGTCTGTGTTGGATCTGTGTCCACATTTACATACATACATATGAATTTTTGAATGCATGCTTTGACACTTGCATGGATGTATATCCATGAGCGCATGCATGTGTCCAGACTCTCCATTCCGTGTCCGAGTCACCAGCGAAGTGGATGCCAGCAAGGTGAAGTGCTACGGACCGGGTGTGGATGCCAAGGGAGTCGTTGCTGGTGCTCCAGCAACCTTCACTGTGGACACCAAAGAGGCTGGTGAAGCTCCGCTCCAGGTCACCTACACCGATCAGACAGGTGAGAAACGTTGTGCTGTTATTCTCAGATTACATGGGTTTATCACTGCAGGCTGTACACTTTGATCTTCTGGATAGAGATAGAAGACCTTTTGGATTATGTGATGCACCAGCTTCTTTGTGAATGAAACTGAGGCTGTCTAGTTTTTGCCTCTGTACCTAAGCATCTTGCTTTCAACTTTGGAGGAAGGCGAGAGGTAGCTTTAATGTTTCTCCACTTTGTTACCATCAGTATATTTCCAGCTCAGAACAGCCTTTTGATAGCTGTTTTCATTTTTCTCTTGCAATTTTCTTACTTTTGAATCCCATTTATACAAATAGGGTATTGCATTGTCAGGCCATAGCAGCAGGGAGTACATGTAGCAGGTTTAATTGTCATGTGTTCCAGCTTCTGGCAACCAGTGTAAACTTCCAGTACTGCCTCTCGTTATGACTGTGTTCTAACTGATGACAGGTGCCACTCGTCCAGCCAATGTGGTGCCAGTGGAAGAGGGAGTGTACCAGGCCACCTATGTTCCATCGGCTGAGGGCAAGTGCAAGGTAGACGTGCAGTACGCCGGAACTGAGGTCCCCAAGAGGTGTGTCCTCTTTCTGTTCTCATCAGCATTCTTTGAAATTCAGGTTTATGTCATCATGCTTTTCGTTTTTTCGATGTATCAGTTATTCCACCTGGAGATTTCAGGTTGTGGAATTGCTCAGATTACTGAAACAGTGCTGTTTTGTTAAAGATTCCCCATCATTTTGGGAAACTGTTCCTGATGTAGTAACGCCAGTTTGACGTTGTTTCCTCAACTTGATATATCTGAGTAAGGAAAATTAAGTGAATGACTTAAGAAAGCTTGGAAAAGTTAATTATGAAGTGGTCCATGAAATATATAATTCAGTATGAAATGATATTAAAAACAGATTTTTCTTCCCTATGAAATGTTCATGCCCATATGGATTGAATCTCAAATATTTGATTCCTTTTTTTCATACAAAGAAACAATGTTTATAATTGCTGAATCCTCTTTCATGTTTCCTCTTGAATGTTTGGGGTGACTTGATAGTTGATTATATTTTGTGACAGCTTTTCTTGTTTGAATTAAACTGATGAAAAAATCAAACTTTTTTTTTTTCTGTCCCAACTTCTGCGCCACCTCAGTGGCAGCGTACCCATGCTGCTCATTCCAACACCCCGTCCACAGCCACAGCCCGGTCAGTCCCACCGCAGCCCTGGCACCGGAAAATCAAACCCTTTGATTGATAAAAGAAACATATTGATTTACAGCATGAAAATGGAGTGTGAAAAGAGGGTTGAGCCTGACCGTAAGCAGGGGCATAATAATAAATCCCTACAATGATAAAAAATGAAGGAAGAATTTTTTTTTCTCAATGACTGATCGTACCATAATCCTGTTCCATACACATGTATCTTTCGTGAAGAACTGACAGTGTGCTTTGGCCTTGTAGCCCATTCCAGATGCGCGTGTTGCCAACCGTGGACGTGAGCAAGGTGAAGGTGACAGGGCCCGGTGTGCAGGGAACCACCCCGGCCAGTCTTCCCGCGCAGTTCACTGTGGACACCAGAGAGACCGAACAGGCCTTCCTCGAGTGTTTTGTCCAGGTAAACCCTTCACTGGGTCTTGCATCCTCTTCAGCATCGCAGCCTTTCATGGATTATGTTAGCAAGGCATAACCTGCGTGTTTGTTGTATCTGCGTTATTGTGGTGGTGGTTTAAGCGTTGCGACAATATTTGGCTTTGTTTGACCTCATCCAGTCACCTACCTATCCCTTTTCCCAAACAGTTTCAGGCCTGAAACTTTAATAACGTAACACTTGGTTCAGCAACCTGGGTAATCCCACAACATGAGAATTCTAGGGTGCAGTAACTGATGCATAAAAAAGAAGCAAAAAGCATGATCACATAAACAGTCTATCAAGGTTGTCTGACTTGAGTTATCTCTCTTTAGCCAGATTTTATGGTCTATGAAGTTGTGATTTCTGCTCAGTCTCACCATTCAGCCATTTGCCAGGTCTTCAGCATTCCTATGTCTGCTTTTAATCCCATTATTTGTGACAGCTCAGACAAGAGCCCAGTTCCCAGATTTGCTCCTGCTGCAACATGTACTGACTCAAATGAATCCCTAGGGGAAAAACAAAGAAAGAATGTTTTAACCCCCATGAAATTTGTCTATTTGATGATGTGGAGCTTGTTAGTGATCAGACTTTTATATGTTAAATAATTTTCATTTTCCAAACCAAAGTTGATAATTCCTTCACCAGGGCATCAATCAGAATTTGCAGTCATTTTGTCATAAAACAGAGATATAAAGCTAATCCTTTCTGATGTGAAAATGGCTCTCCCTGACATAGGGGCTTTCACTGGATGTCACATGCAGACTTGCCAATATCAGCAAGGGTACGTCAACAGGGATTGTGCCCATTTCAGGTTCCTTAACATTTTGATAAACTTTATTTGATGGAAATAAGACGCACAGAAACTTGATTTCGTGTCTCAGATTGCGGTGGTCCAAAGAACACAAATTGCCACGATATACAGGAATACTCATGAAACAGTCATAAAGATTATAAATGATTCATCTTGACAGATATGGTATTTACAACAACTTTCTTCAAATCTTGATGAACTTATGTAACTGCAAGCCATTACCGTGATGGGGACCCCAAAATAAAACACAGGATGTAATGTATCATAAAGTAGGGCATGTAAGTGAAGAACTGTGATCCGGAAGGACTAGAGCCAAGAAAGGGGTCATCTCACTGACAATGGACTGTGACCCAGAAAGAGGTCATGCCACTGACAATGGACTGTGACCCTGAAAGAAGTCATCACACTGACAATGGACTGTGACCCAGAAAGAGGTCATCTCACTGACAATGGACTGTGACCCTGAAAGAGGTCATCCACTGACAATGGACTGTGACCCGAAAGAAGTCATCTCACTGACAATGGACTGTGACCCAGAAAGAGATCTCACTGACAATGGACTGTGACCCAGAAAGAAGTCATCTCACTGACAATGGACTGTGACCCAGAAAGAAGTCATCTCACTGACAATGTGACTGTGAACCCCTGAAAGAGAATCATCAACTGACAATGGACTGTGACCCTGAAAGAAGTCATCTCACTGACAATGGACTGTGACCCTGAAAGAGTCATCACTGACAATGGACTGTGACCCTGAAAGAAGTCATCTCACTGACAATGGACTGTGACCCAGAAAGAGATCATCACTGACAATGGACTGTGACCCAGAAAGAAGTCATCTCACTGACAATGGACTGTGACCCTGAAAGAAGTCATCTCACTGACAATGGACTGTGACCCAGAAAGAGGTCATCTCACTGACAATGGACTGTGACCCAGAAAGAGGTCATCTCACTGACAAGTGGACTGTGACCCTGAAAGAAGTCATCACACTGACAATGGACTGTGACCCTGAAAGAAGTCCATCACACTGACAATGGACTGTGACCCTGAAAGAAGTCATCTCACTGACAATGGACTGTGACCCAGAAAGAGGTCATCTCACTGACAATGGACTGTGACCCTGAAAGAAGTCATCTCACTGACAATGGACTGTGACCCAGAAAGAGATCATCCTTCTGACAATGGACTGTGACCCAGAAAGAGGTCATCCCACTGACAATGGTATTGTATTTGCCATCAGCGTCCAGATGGCACCTTCATCCGTCCCGCCATCAGAGACAACATGGATGGCACCTATGATGTCAGCTACACACCTGAGGATCTGGGCGTCTACAACGTCGTCGTTAAGTATGCAGGACAGGATGTGCCAGGCGTTCCCTTCCCTGTCAAGGCCACACCTGTTGGTGATGCCTCCAAGTGTAAGATCACAGGTGAGTTAATTTGTGCGTGTGGAAACTTCTGTTGCTGAGAATAGCCTTTATTTTTGGTTTTATTATAGGATTCAAGCAGCTGACTGCTTTTAAATGTTTTAAACTATGTGCGTGTGTGTGTGTGTGTGTGTGTGTGTGTGTGTGTGTGTGTGTGTGTGTGTATGCATGCGTATGTGTGTGTCTGTATGTGAAGATGAGCACATGTGTGAGTGTGTGTGTTAGAGAGAGAAAGAGAGAAAGAAAGAGGGAAAGAGAGAGACTGTGTAGTTCTCTTGAAAGTGTTGTGTGTGTGTAATATCGTATGTGACCACACACACACAAATTCTGCCATTAAACAAAAAAAATCCTGATATAAACAGATTATTATGTAATTGTAAACATACTCCTGCATAACCACAAACCTCAAACACTCGCGTCTCCGGCTCCACAGAGGGAGCGGATAGGATGGTCCCCATCAACAAAGAAACCGTCATCACCGTCGATGCTGCCGAAGCTGGCAACGGCAAGGTGACCTGCCGCATCCGACAACCCAACGGCAGTGAGATCGACATCGACATCATCGACAAGGACGATGGCACCTTCAGCATCTCCTTCACCCCCCAGTTCCCCGGTGACTACACGATTGAGATCAAGTTTGGTGGCAACCTGGTGCCTGAAGGAGAGTACACTATTCAGGTAGGACAGGTTGACTGTATCCTGTACTCTCTACCTTTCTTTCTATGCTGTTACAGAAGAACACAACATGGGGGCAGTTTGCATGTTCGTAATTCTTTTTTTTATTCTGTTCCTGTTTCAGCACTTGGCCTTTGTTAATCAGCATAACTGCCAACACTTGAAGAATTATTCTGCTTTTTCCCTGTTCTGAAAATCATGCCTGAATTCTTGGAACTGGTGGAAGAAATCCTCAATTTCAAAAGTTTGTCAGAATCTGACATTTTTGTAAAAGATTGATGAAATGTTGCCACAGTTAGAATGGTATTCCTCAATTGTTGACAACAATAGTAGTGGAACATATCTTCTTTTTCTCCTGTACATTGATCAGGTATAGTGATAAAGAATGCAATACTTTCAGTTATAAAACAAACTTCACAGTTGATTTCCTGGCTTTCTATCTTGGACTCCTGAAGGTTGGCAGTTATGATGGCATTCTGCTTCATTTTATGGTGACACTGGCATGCTGGATATTGCATCCGAGCAAAGTACTGACTCAAACAGTGAGACTTGTCCTTGTGCAAAGCATGTTCCTTAGATCCTTAACATGTTAGAAAAGGAGAGAATGCTCTGTTGGATGGCAGTTCTTTTAGCTTTTTGCAGCTTTCTCTGCTCAGTTTGATGTAAAAATGTCTTGAATGATGTATGTTTATTGCATGCCATGTTTGTTTCTATGTTTTGTGTCTTATCCAGACATTGTTTCTCCTGACTGTGTAAGCTTCTGTATTTAGATTTGCTTGCTGTTAATGCATCTCATTACACAGTGAAATCTCTCAAAAAAAAGTCCTTCCTTGTTGAAACTCCTTTCTTAGGATTTGCTAATGTGGAATATTCAGCATTTTTCAGTCTCTGTTAATTCTATTAACTTCCCAATTTGAAGACCCTCTAAGAAAAAACAGAAGAGATTTCTGGATGTCATTATTGAGAGGTTTCACACTCAGCTTTTATGTTATCAGCTGTTGTTTCAGTTACTGCCTTTTTTGCTCAATGGTGTGGATGAAAGAACAGTTCGTAAACAGTATGGCATAGGAGGGGAAAAAATGCTCTTAGTTTTGCATCACTAAACAGCTGTTTCAAACTTTCATAAATGGAGTAGCTAGCATTAGCCGTTACAGTCCTAAAATGTAGACGGTTTGGTTGGAACAAAGAGTTTTGTTACTAGATTTTTATTTACCATCATCGTTTTGTGTTGGGTAGTCATATGTTGCTTTGTAGACAGTCTGTTGTTCAGTGTTGTTGTCATCTTTTGTGTTTTTCTGTTTCTGTGTTTGCCTGTAGTGGTTTAGTTTATAACCACAGAATAATTTGCCCCCACACCCTTCCCATTTCGTCTCACCTCTTCCACTCCTGTTTGACTACGGCATCCCAAATGGGAGGGAGGGAGGTGGGTGTGAGGGAAGCATGGGTCGGGGCGAGGGTTAGTGCAGGGCGAGTTGTGTGACAAAGACTTGTGGAAATGAGTGAAAATGGGAGTTACTTGAATGCAAAAACAAAAGACAATACAGTTCCTACTTGCTCGAGGTGCTGGATGAGTTGAATATCTCATGAAAGTAGTAGTTACCAGGTTGCATTTTGTTGCTTTAGTTAATAGTTCTTAATGGACTGCTTTCCATGTGATGGAGAACTATGGAGAGTGTAGAACTATGTTTAGAATTATTCTGTATGTCAGCTGTGTTGCTGTACAATGCTCGTTGTCAGAAATGTACTGTGGAAGAGATAATTAAAAGAATTGAGCAACTGGAAAGTGGCACTGATAGTTCTATGTCTAACGCAGAAATTTTGGGCCTGTATTTCATTTAACTGCTTGGAAATTTTTTTTTGTTATCAACCTCTTGACTGCCAGGGAGTTGTTGCCCTTTGGCATTTCTATATGCCGGGGCAAAAGCACAATTTATATTTGATTCTTCTGTGACAATGTATGTTGTTACATGAAAAACAGAATCCTCAAGTTATTTAGACAGAACTGAAATGCAGATGACGGTGTTACCACTATTTTACAATGAGTGCAAAGAAAAGCTAGTGGCATGCCCCCAGTGAGGGGTGTTTTACCTATTAAGTCAGTTCTACAAACATTCACTGACCCTTCAGACAACTACAGATAGATTTAGTCCAGCCCTAAAAGCTGTCGGCACAGCCCACTTTTCATGCGCAAACCGAAAGAGAGTAATCGGACAACTGCAGGCATGAAGCCAACACTTGACTAAGGCAGACATGGTTGGTGGTGGTACTCAATGACCGACAGGTTCCAGCCATGCTGCAGCTATGTCTTATTGGTGAAGTAAAAACAATAAGCTATCTCGTTGAAGTATTGTGAAATGCTTCCACCTTTTAGTTTGCTGACAAAACTGCTTTGTGAAATTTACTGATTAAGGCACCTGAGATACCAGAAATGGCTCCATTAAAATGGATGGGGCAGTCAAGGGCTTAAATTATGTTGCTACAATAATTTAATAAATGATGTGAATTAGTACAGTGGACAGCTGTCATTGTGAAACCATACAGCACTTTTTCTTGATGAAGGGGCCAAGCACACACACGTATTGCCCCCCACCTCTGCCCCTTCATTGAATGTACCTGATTAAGTAGTCCAAGCTGTGTGACAGTCTTTAATTTTTTTTTTTTTTTTGCAGTCAGCTCACTGTTGGGCTTTAAACAGGCCAAAGGGTGAATCTACTTTTTCATGTAGGCTGAAAAAAAGTGCTGTATGGTCCTTGCTGTATATCACTATGCTCTCTCAAGTGTTACGAGTGTTTGCAAGGTAAACACTGCTTTGATTTGCTGTTGGATTGCAGTTGTCACCTCCAGGTACTTCCAGCTACCCCTCGTTTTCCCTCTTACCTTTCTGTTACCACTGTCTTTGACTGCACGATATTGGCAACGTTCCTCCGTTACCACTATGTAATCTCTTTAGTAGTCTTTTCTGGCACTTTTCATTGTGATTTGTTCCCTGCCTTTCAGTCATGAAAAGAGACGAGATCCATTCTTAGGAAATGTAACAACAGATGCTTGTAGCATATAGCTTTGGTCATTGAGAAGACAGAAGTTGAGTACTATCAATTATGATCATGATAAAAGTTGAGTGTGCAGGTAGATCATTAGTTCTTTGATCAACTGAACTCTGGATTTACCAGCTATTTCTTTGGTGACCCTAAGGCTAGAACACAGGAGAAGAAGAAGAATCATGAATCAGTTGATATAATCATTAGATGCAGGGTTGAAGTGTAAGATCACATGGACTTACCAGATCACTATTACATTGAAAAGAAGCAACTTGCCGTTTCTGTTGAAATGGTGATGAGAGAGGAGGTAGGGGCAGTGCGGTGACAACCAAACAAGAAGGAGGGATAAGAAGAAAATTCTTTGAAATATGTCAGTTTCATCAGGGGCAGATTCAATGACTACCTAGCCATGTATGTAAGAAAGTAAATCTATGACTACTTAGCCATGTATGTAAGAAAGTAAAGAAGAAAAATATCTGGAAACTATGACGTCTGAAAAATGAAAAGCACTGAAAAAAAAAGAAAAAAAAAGAAAAAGAAAAATCACACCCAATGACCATAGCTGATATGGTTATAACTTTGCTGTTAAAAAGAACACTGACTAAATGCAACATTGACAGGTCAAAGGAACAATAAATGTCTGACTGGATTTTGGAAACTGAAATGTGGCAGAAACAAACTGAAGCAAACACACACCAGCTCCTATATAATGCTCCTGACAGGCAACATTAGAACAACAGCTAGAAAATGATAGTGAAGTATGCAGTTGTGAAGAACTATTTTTCATATGCAGGCAAACAAACTCATAAATCAACTACATCATGGATATCAGGATAGCAGCGTAGAAATTGTCAGCATTTGTTCTGAGGAAATGAAGAATTGAAGAATATGGTTGGAGTCAATATCCAACCAGTTGAACTCACTTTCTGGTGCGTGGTTATTGATCCTGAAACACGAACACAAGACCAGTGTATTTTGCAGTGAGTTAGCACAGCAGAGTTGATAGATTTAAGAAATAATACAAAATAGGGAATGTTAAGACATGCTTTGATAGTTGCTAACTATATTCTTCAAAGAAAGACGAATTTACAAGATAAGGCAGGTGAGGACATTCCACAATGAAAAGATGCAATACGTGAATGAACCCTGATTTTACAATACGAAAGCACTTTCCCCTGGCTGATGGTGTTTGGCACCAACGTCAAGACACAGAGTGTTGTCCGTCAAGATGACTGGCTCATACAGTTGACCTTTGTAATGCATGTGCATGGTCCTGATGGAATGTTTCCCTTTCACTGTTCTTGTAGGCTCGCTCTGAGGAGATCTCTGCCGACTTCCTGGTCCAACAACCGGTAAGTGTCTATCTTCTTCATTCTTCTGTCCCAAAACTTAAAAAACTGACAGTCTTTCTGCTTTCTGCACCACAAATAACATACAGAATTATCTGCAGTGGATAGGGAATATATACGAATTAAACTTGTACACATTAACTTTTGTTGAATTTAGAACAGTTTGTCGAGAAAAATAAGTAAATGGGTGAAAAGGATTTTGTGTATTTCTGTCACATCTTTCATGCGCACCATGTCAGCAGGGCATGACAGGTTACAGAATTTGAGACTTATTTTTTCTTTAAGTGATGCCCATTCATAATACATCCTGGTGTCAGTGAGAGACACAGACATATATTCTGTTGGTCAGGCATTGGAACAACACTGTCAGAGAAGCGTCTTTCAATTAATGAAAACTGCCAGAGAAGCGTCCTTTAATTAGCAAACTTTCAGAGAAGTGTCCTTTAATTAATGAACACTGTCAGAGAAGTGTCCTTTAATTAATGAACACTGTCAGAGAAGTGTCCTTTAGTTAATGAACACTGTCAGAGAAGTGTCCTTTAATTGATGAACACTGTCAGAGAAGTGTCCTTTAATTAATGAACACTGTCAGAGAAGTGTCCTTTAATTAGTGAACACTGTCAGAGAAGTGTCCTTTAATTAGTGAACACTGTCAGAGAAGTGTCCTTTAATTAGTGAACGCTGTCAGATAAGTGTCCTTTAATTAGTGAACACTGTCAGAGAAGTGTCCTTTAATTAGTGAACACTGTCAGAGAAGTGTCCTTTAATTTGTGAACACTGTCAGAGAAGTGTCCTTTAATTAGTGAACACTGTCAAAGAAGTGTCCTTTAATTAGTGAACACTGTCAGAAAAGCGCTTAAGCGTCCTGTTAATTTGTGAACACTGTCAGAGAAGGTCCTTTAATTGGTGAAATCTGTCAGAGAAGGGTCCTTTAGTTGGTGATAACTGTCCGATAAGGTCCTTTAATTGGTGAAAACTGTCAGAGAAGGGTCCTTTAATTGGTGAAAACTGCCAGAGAAGGATCATTTAATTACTGAAAACTGTCAGAGAAGGGTCCTTTAATTACTGAAAACTGTCAGAGAAGGTCCTTTAATTGGTGAAAACTGTCAGAGAAGGGTCCTTTAATTGGTGAAAACTGTCAGAGAAGGGTCCTTTAATTGGCGAAAACTGTCAGAGAAGGGTCCTTTAATTACTGAAAACTGTCAGAGAAGTGTCCTTTAATTAGTGAACACTGTCAGAGAAGGGTCCTTTAATTGGTGAAAACTGTCAGAGAAGGGTCCTTTAATTAGTGAACACTGTCAGAAAAGTGTCCTTTAATTGGTGAACACTGTCAGAGAAGCGTCCTTTAATTAGTGAACACTTTCAGAGAAGCATCCTTTGATTAATGAACACTTTCAGAGATGTCCTTTAATTAGTGAACACATCAGAGAAATGTCTTTTAACCAGTGAACACTGTCTGAGATGCTTTCTTTAATAAGTGGATTACCTACCGGTTCCAGTCTTCCTACTTGACCCTGTAGCACTCTCGTTTCTTGTTGGGAACCAGCCAGGGCCGAAATATCCACAGGTGCCTCTGGTGAGAATCTGACCCACAATCTCCCAGTCTGCAAACCTGAACTGCTAGCTACTGTACATGGCAGCTGGTTGAATAAGAAAAAGAAACAATTATCGTGACATGGCAGACATCACAGCTCTCAGTTTTCAGTCATACTCAACAGGATAAGGGTGTTGTAAACAGGCCTGTCTTTTATAGAACATGAACGGTGTTGGTGATTACGACCAAAGAATGAACTGCGGCCTGACTTCGCCTGTTTCAGACTGTAGAAAGGAGGTCCTCACCTTCAGAGTTTGTCGTAAAAACTAGATTTTCTCTGAACGTATGAAAACACCAGACACTTTGAGCTTCTCTTTTCTTCATGCCTTGACTCGAAGTGTGGTGTGGAGATTAGACTGTAACGTCCAGATGGGAAGAATGTATGATCAGAGTGAGTATCTAGATAAATGTAGCAATAAGTTCAGCTGCTGCATCTCCCAGTTTCTGCGCTGAATACATTAAGCGTACAGTTTGGGCCAAACACTGCAGATTTCACTGCTTGATGTTTATGAGGCATTAGTTGTTGCAGAAAAGTAATCTGTGACAGCACCTTTCCAACTTGTTGAAAAATACACCCAAACAGCACAGTCCGCAGAACTGACCACATTCCTTTTCTTGCATGTGACTGAAGTTGTTTGTATCTCCAAATGAAGGAGGCAGCTTTGTAATTACCTGAGGACCATGTGACATGTTCCTTGTAATAGTCCAAGGATCTGTTAATAATCTTTAGGGCTTTCTGAACGTGCCATTTTCATGGGCAGGGGTAGGGAGGAGAGGGGGCAGGCTGGGTGATGTGAGGGGATCCTAGGTTCGGATCAACATCTAGTTATCCTGTTTGGACTCATTCTTTAAACAAGACACAAATCTATATTCACATCATTTTGCACACACTGTGAGTCCCATAAGCATGTTGAGAGTAATTTTATGTGATTCCCCATCCCCTCTTTCCTGCCCAGTATATTTCATTCTGTCAAAAAATCAAAGACAACTGCAGAGCTGGTTTTGACTAGTCACAGACTAAATGCGGCTGCATGTTGCTGACCAGGTGGGCGCCACTGAGGACATGATCAGTCCTGACATGGTGGATAACCTGCGTGCCGGGGCTCCAGGTGCCGGGGCTCCCTACCAGGCCGTCGACTTCCACTTCCACGTCGGACCTGTCTTCAACTATGTATCAGGTGAGTAAAAACGAGTTCTGGTTATGGGGAATGTCGTCTTTCTCTTTTTTCTTTTCAAATTGGTGTCCAAACTTCTGGCTGTCACAACAGCTTTGTTCTTGTTATGTCACCCACATAACACAACTACTTAAGAACTTATCCTGTCACTGTTAGCACCCGCAGCTCACAAGGGTAAACTGGTGTCTGTCATCAGACCACCTGCTAGAAGAGATAGTGCCTTGTGGAACTTCATCCTGGTTAACTCCCTTCTGTTCTTTCCCCTCAAACAAAAACAGCAATTGTTAGTGCTCATATTCACTCACTTCTGAAAGCATTCTGTAAATTGCGAGTTCGGTGCATATCCACATATCCTCCGCACTCCCCTCCCTTTTCTTGTGGTTTTGGGTTTAGACCTCATGAAAATAATCTTGGATCTCCACCCCCCCCCCCCCCCCCCCCCCTCCCCGCCCACTGATATAATCAGATCTGCCCCAGCACGTATTTTTTCGCATTGACGTGATTTTTGTCATACACCAGCATAAAATCAAAGCTGGATGTTTCCAAGAAGACAATGTTGATTATGAACTGTACACTTAAAAATAAGTACTGTTGTCAGCACAGTCTTTGCAGGTGGTGTCCTGCTTCTGTTAGATTACGACAGGTGCCACTGGACTCCACCAAAGTGAGTCAGCAGCAGTGCTTTGTCTGCTCTGGTGGGTGTTCTTTTGGTGACCAGATACTGACAGCTCCCTAAGGACTGCTGGAGCTTGAACTGTGGCTGGCTGCTAACATGAACAAGCTGAAATGAGCAGCACAGAAGTAATGTCATTGATAGAATATGGAAAAGGAGACACCCACACACACAAATAAGGAAACAAAGGAGAAAGAAAACTCTTTGCTCATACACATATTCACAGATGGATGGACATATATGTTTTAAAGATGCAGGCATGTACAAATGGACGCATTATATATATATATATACACACACACACACATTCTCTTTCTGTCTCATGCACACCACACACCCTTGCATATGCTTGTACACTCATACATATTTGCAAGCATGTATGTGGGCATGTGCACACATGCATGCATGCGTGCACACACACACACACACACACACATACACTCACACTCGCACTCACACTCACTCACACACACACACACACACACACACACACACACACACACACACACACACACACACACACACACACACACACACACACGCGCGTGCGTGCACGCACACACACAACACGCACGCACTCACCACACACACACACACACACACACACACACACACACACACACACACACACACACACACACATGCGCGCATGCACGTACACACACACACACACACACACACACACACACACACACACACACACACACACACACACACGCATCTACATTCACATAGATTCACACTTGCACATACACAGTCGGTAAATTCATATCTAAAAAGAAGTGAATTGTGTCCATCACAGCTATGGTGCGAACACCTTCGGGCAAAGAAGACTACCCGAAGATTGAAGATAATGGTGATGGCACCGTGACGGTGAGATACCAGCCCACAGAAACTGGACAGCATGAGCTTCACATCATGTACAACAACCAGAGTATAGAAGGTAAGACTGTTGCAATGCATGCACCAAACTGTTCATGTGCTTGTATGGAGTACACAGTGTTGTGATTGCTGTCGCTCATTATAGGACAAGATGTATTAGACTGGTTAAGAAAAATAACGAAAAAATCACCAAATGTGATAGAATCTGTGGCAAAATAAATGTCAGTCTGGCTGTCAGCTGTTTGAGTCCCTATTAAGTTATATCATTACTATCATCATATACATATACCTTTACTTCATCTAAATGAGACCGTAGGCTCTCACTAATTCATAGGGAGAGGGGCAGTGTGTTGTGACTTGAAATGGATAAAAAAAAGAAATACAAAGAAAGGAGGTGGTATTCATTGAAAAATGATGGTGATGAAAGTGAAGTGTGAGTGTTTGTTGCTGTGTTCCAACTGTTTCTGAATCACATCAGATATTGGAAATGACTATTCCTGCATTGTTTATCCTGTTTTTTTCTTTTTTATTTGAAAATTTGTTTTTTTGTGATGAAGATCAAAATGTTTTTAACCCTTTCACCGCCAGACATTCTATTTTGCATAAATCCCCATCGCCAGCCATTTTTCCAAAAAAGCTCTTATTTTATACCAGCATATGTGAAACGCGGATATCTCTGGAACTAAACAACCAATTCTCATGCTATTTTTTGTAAAATGGAGGAGATACACTGTACTTTTATTATATCGTAACATGTTAGTAATGGTAAGTAAACAACAATTTCAAATTTTTAGTACTTTCAAGTGCAAAAAAAATGCAAAATAAAAAAAAGAATGTTATGTTCCTTCTAAACGTAAAAAATGAAGAAAGAATGCCAACAAACTCTCAACAAGGGAGGAAAAATACTCCACTCACAATTGAAGACCAGAAAGTATGATATTTCCAACAGAAAAGTGGAAGAAACAGCCACAAACACAACTACTCCAATAGCAGGGAACACACACACACACACACACACACACACACACACACACACACACACACACACACACACACACATATGCTTATGCCTAACTGGTACACATGTAAGAAAGAAAAAGGGAACACACACACACACACACACACACACACACAACACACACACACACACACACACGCACACACACATACACACATGTCCCTTTCACTCTCAACAGTAATATTTTTTTATGAAGCCAAAGTCATTCATGTGCCTGTTGGTCTCTGAACCTTTGAGAGCCCTTCAGCTATTCATAAAACCCACCCAACACGTCTCTGTGGCTCGCTTCTCACGTGTCAGTCGGCCTTCAACCTCGACCAGCAAGTGTCGGCCCACAGCGTGTGTGAAGTTCATAGCTCGCCCCCTCACATAACCCATGAGTCAGTCAGTGAACAGTCAGTCAGTGCTGGCTGGCTCAATGCAAAAACACTGGGGCACAGCGGTAGTAAGTGGGCGTCTAGTCTTATCTCTCGTCAGCACGCCTCCTCTCCCAACTATTTGGCCACGGTCCAACGCTTCACGTTGCAATAATTCGGTCAAGCCCTCACTATCGTTGTTTCCTTGTAACTATCTGGGTCTTCTTCATCTGTATTAGGAACAACTGACCGTCTATTCAATATTCCCAGCACTTGACGTGTGGTAAATGTACGGCAAGGTCGAGTACGTAAAGTGCTTGGTGGTGACGTCATAGTGAATGGAAAAACAATCGGAATAAAGTCGATAAAACACTGAACTGAATAGTGTTCTGACAAAGCAAATGGCTGTGAGCATGGGCCAGACCATCCCCCAACTATGACGTTTATTGCTGGCTTTTTATCTCATGAACTTGGATCGTGAGAGTATCGGGAGTTAGGTCACCCTACTTTGTCGCCAAATGGCAACATCGGCGCTCTGCCCTGTCGTCGCCAAAAGGCGCCTTCGGCGGTGAAAGGGTTAAAGGATTGATAACCATAGTTACGTGGAAAGAAATTCACTATGAGAAGGAATAGATCAAGACTTAATAAATCTTGAAATCTTTGTAAAAACAAGTGCTTGTAAAGTGGAATTGTTTAAAATGTCATTTGAAATAAACATGTCATGACTATTGGAAAAAAAAGACTGAAAAACCATTTGGATTCTATGTTCTGTTAGATGATATATCAGAATGAAAAATCAGCACATATTTTTTTTTCTAGGTTTTGATACCGATTTCTTGATAGGGAGGCCCATGGTACTATATAGAATCAGAGAGATGTCTTGGAAACACTGTGTGACATTTAAAGATAGAGAGATGTCATGTCATGTCTGAGGTTGAGCACTGTAAATACACAGTTGAAAGTTGTGTGCAAGGAAGGATCAGTCAAGGAAGCATGTTTGCAACATTGTATATGTATGCGTTTGATGATGTGAGATTGGAAGTGACAGCACAAATTTGCCTGTTGATTTTTTGTTTTTGTTTCGCTAGTTTACATCCTTTTCTAAGTGCCATGACTTAAGATGATTTGAGGTCATATATATATAAGTTATAAACTCAAATGTTTTAGTGATTTACCCAGATCACACATTGGTTACTTAATCCTTGAATGAATAAAACAAGCACAACACAAGAAGTGCGCATTGTAATGCATCATTTTAAAGAGAAATGAATATAGTTTCATAGAAAACCAGTAACAAGTAAAAAATGTGTGGTTTAATAATTCATTCTTTTGCAGATCTTTAATGTTCATATTTTCATTAGATTAAAAAAAAAGTAAACGTTTTCTTTTTTGAGATCATGAAAAAAATTTTCTTCATTGCTTTGTAGCTGAGATTTATGATGTCAGTGTTCCTATACAGTTCATTGTAGGTCAATTGTTTGGTATTTTTGAGCTGCTACGGTATGAAATACTCTATATAAAATAGCTCTGAACTCAAGAATTTATCAACATACACATGCACAGCTGGGAAAAGAAGAATTTGATGCTGAAAATTTAAATGAATAGTTCACAATGAAATGCCAGCAAAATCCAAGCTTGTGACACTGGAGATGGCAACACTGATGACAAATAATGAGCATAGTAAAATGACATTTTTCAGCTTAGATTTCAGTTCTGACACAATAAGAATCACCTCTTGTGTTGTCATATTGTATTATTTCAGTCATACAGTTTCATATGAATATGATCGACATATTCAGGAGCAGTGGAAAATGTCATCATTGAAATTGTTTTGATTCCCAAAGGAATAAACTGGTGAGAGTTAATGATGCTGATTACATTACTGTGGAGACTGCTGATATGCTGTTGCAGGCAGTCCTTTCATATTCCGCGTGGACGCGGTGAACAGCGGCTATGTGACGGCTTATGGCCCTGGGCTGAGTCATGGTGTAGTGGACGAACCTGCATACTTCACCATCAACACCAAACAGGCTGGACCAGGTGAGACTGAACACCTACAAAACAAACCATGTCAAGGTGGACAAACGAACGAAAGCTAATCCCTGGACTATAGCTTCTGGGAAAAAAAAAAACAACTAAAAAATCTGACTTGCAAAGTTTCGAAAGAGAGGGGTTTAGTTACCGCCAAGGACACAGACAAACATTGCACAGGACAAGACATTTGTCTACAAGACACAGTGTCTTGTCCTGTGCTATGTTCGTCTGTGTCCTTGGCAGCAACTAACCCCCTCTCTTCTTAAATTTTGCTTCATTTTCTGCCCTTAGTCACTCTGTTTTGAAACTGACTTGCAAAACATTTTCACCGTCATGTTATCTCATGATCAACAGGTTGACAGGGTTCTGTGACTAACAACTGAATTAGTGTGGTGTTCTTGTCTGAGTGTTCCTTGCCACATTTTAGTTGACAAGGGGAAATTCTCCAAATTCTTCTTCCTCCTGGTGAACACCTTTGACTCGTTGAAGATTACCCCTCACTTCAAGGAGCAAATAAAAAGAAAAAGGAAAGAAAAAAAAACAAAAAGGAGCAACAAAACAAAATAGAGCCAGAGACAGACAACTAACTTCTGTTGTAAGAAATATGGCCACTGGCAGGCTGCACATGTTTCAAGCTCCATGTAAATAAAACTCTGGCACAGTCCTGGACACAGCCTGGTGCCGTGCCTGGGCCTGCAATGTACCACACTCTACCAAACAAGCAAAACCGAAAGTGTGGTGGGGAACAGGGGAGGGTGGGTAAGAGAGTGAAGAGAGGTTGTGTTAAATTCAGTGTTGGAATGACTCCATAAAGAGTGCAGATACTGCCTCTTCTGAGAGCATGTTTTACTTCACTATAATACTTGATGGCACATCTCTCCATGTGTGCCAGTTCATGCTGAGTATTTCAACATTTCCCAAACCCATGCAATGCTAATATAGATAACAGAACTGTAATATGTGTATATGAACATCTGTGTGCATACTATTGAAGGGAGATCACTCAATAAAACGCCTGCGCAGATACCAGCCTTGGAGATAACAAAAAAAAAAACAACACTCCACGCGTCACTGGTCAGGGGCTGCAGAGGCTCAAACCTGTAACCCTTTCATTAAGAGTTAAATGTTCTGACCACTCAGCTGCCATTTCCGTTACCAAACTGTTTGGAAATTGCAAGATGTTTTGACTGAGTATAAGACTGGCATAAAGTCTGTCAGTAGTTGCAGTGGTTATCAGCAGTTCTTTTGTCATGTTAATCATCTAGGCAACTTATTCCCACCCGTACTTGAAATCAGAATATGTAGGTTGTTTTGTCTCTGAACTGAGTGCACTGATTCTTTTGTGGCATAAAATTGCATGGCAGTTGAAAATTAAACCCATGTTTTCCTTTCCTCTGAACATGTTCATTGAGTTGGCTGAAATATTATTGTGGCTTCTTCTTTAGTAATCTCTCTTGACTGAATGATTTCGCTTTGCTCCTGTTTGGTTTTCTAGACTAACTGTACACTATATTGATTAATTGATTGATTTTTTAAATCTTTTTACTTGAATATGAAAAAATATTATGATTAGCTGCATTTGCATGATGTCATTCTGACATTTCCCACACCGGAAAGTTCAAAGTACTGTGTTTTTTTGTCTTTTTTTCTGGCTTGCATTATGGCCACAATTGCTTCCCCTTGCCTACATGCACCAAGGCCAGTGCCACAGAATAGTTGTTACAGCCTGCTGATTCTGTGCTGCAGGTGGCCTGTCACTGGCAGTGGAGGGGCCGTCCAAGACAGAGATCAAATGTGTGGACAACCAGGATGGCACCTGCACTGTGTCCTACCTGCCCACGGCCCCCGGCGAATACGCCATCACCGTCAAGTTTGCCGATAAGGACATTGCTGGCTCCCCCTTCACTGCCAAGATTGCGCGTGAGTGATTAGAAATGGCAGTGTTACATTTTCTACATTTGCAGACGCCATTTTGTGCAGGACATGTTCCAGTAAATGATGGGATAGTTGTCGCTTTCTTCAGAAGAGCAACAGTTAGATGTATTTCCCAAAATGTTTTATCAGTCTCATGCATTTTTTTTCTAAGAGATTTGAATTAAAGTCTCGCAGTGATAAGGTAAATTAACATACCTGAATCTGAAAAAGTAAGGAAATTTAAAACAAAAGTAGATTTTACTTACAAGAGGCCCACAGTCAGATGATGAATCCCTTCAGGGAATGTCAGCGTTGTGGATGGAGAGAGTTATGCTCTCCTTCCATGATTTCTTGCTCTAGACATGGTAGACCTTTTACAGTTAACTGCTCCAACGACCATTAGATTAGGCACTGTAAGCTTTAACCTTTTAACTTCACTTTTCCCATCCACCAAAGTAAAGCCAAAACGCCAAAAGTTTTGTTTCTTCTCTGACAGCAGTGGCGGCACCTCTGACTAAAACAATCAAATCTATGCAGTCTCCTTGCTGTAAATCCAGTACATGTTCATACTCAGTCATTGTTTTTTTTTTTGTTTTTTTTGGGGGGGCATATTGTCTTCATTGTAATTGATGTTTTCAGTGATGTACTGCCCACATTTGTGCATGCTGTGTGAAGCCCTGACCATCCATTTTCTGTCCTGGTGCTGGCAGCAAGGACAGGGGAGCCCCGCAAGCGTGCCCAGTTTTCTGTGGGCACCAGCAGTGAGGTCTCCCTCAAGGTGACGGAGACGGACATCTCTGATCTCACCGCCACTGTGCGCAGTCCTTCCGGCCGTGAGGAGCCCTGTCTGCTGAAACGCTTGGCCAATGGACACTTGGGTCAGTTCATGTGTGAGACGCTGATGGGGAGTCATTGTAATTTCTGGACTAGAAGGCACTTTGGAATTTAGGGGACATCCCTTAATTTTCACGGGAAATAAAATGTTTTGCATAAATAAGACGCTTTGGAATGTAAGACGCATAAATGTAACTGCATGCAAAATAGCAGTTTGCGGTTTCATACAGTAAATATAAATGTGACCATAGCTGAGCACTTAGAGCCGGAACTGCCATGGTATGCGTGCTGGATTAATATGTTCATGGGATAATCAATGATTTGGAGGGGGGGGGGGGGGGTTGACACACACCTTGATCATGATTGCAGCTCATTCGTGCAATTTGGCCAATGTAATTGGTTGCCAGAACTCACTGAACCATGCAGGCTGCACTTGGGATTTTAAATTGCCCTGGTCAGAATGTTGCAAAAAAAAAAAAAAAAAGAAGTGTCCTCTTAGTCTGGAAACTATGGTGTATTGTCAGGTGATGCATTTTGTTCGTGCTTTGTGTTGTAATATTTTTTTTGTAAGTGTTTACCTATGGCATGTTGTGTTTTAGTATTCCTAGTGAATGAACAAAAATGTACATACTAAAACTGATGTTAAACTAAGATAGGAACACCAAGTTCAGCACAGGTCATGTTGAAATGTGTCTTTTTTTTGTTTTTTTTAATTCTCTGCACAATGCTTTCAGGTATAGAAGGAAGAAAAATATGTGTATGTGTGCGCGCATGCGTGTGTGTGTGTGTGTGTGTGTGTGTGTGTGTGTGTGTTTTTGTACATATGTGTGTTTGTGTGTGTGCATATGTGTTTGTGTGTGTGTGTGTGTGTTTGTGTGTGTGCGTATGTGTTTGTGTGTGTGTGTGTGCGTGTGTGTGTGTTTGGTTTGTGTGTGTGTGTGTGTGTGTGTGTGTGTGTGTGTGTGTGTGTGTGTGTGTGTGTGTGATGGTGTCACAAATGCTGACCTGTTTCTTCATCTCTTACATCAGCACATCTTCGACAGTAGAATGAAAACTTCCCTGTTTTTATGTCAGCAGTTTTTTTTCTAATTTTTTTTCTTCTAGTTACTGTCTCTGAAAGAAAAACTAAAAGGCTTTCAAATCATTTCCTTAATGACAGTTGCATTTTCCATTATTTAAAGAAATGATGGAGTGAAGTATGGATGTTTTGCATGTCTTCCCGCTTATAATTGCAGATAAATAATTTGCTGATAAACAGCCTTGTAAATCATATTGTATGCTATAGAAGTCCCACATACGCATCTTTTGCATAGTATTTCTGATATGTCGCCATTTCTGATTCCCATTCCTTGATGTTTCCAAGGGGCTGGCATGGGAAGGTAAAGGGACAATAAAGAGGGGAGCTCTCTGTAGTTGAGTCATGTTTATAGCCCAGCCAACTCAGAGGTCACATCAGGGTCATTAAATGTGTGGGACCCACAGCTAGATGCCAAAGAATACCACTTTGATTAAAACTGGCTGGCTGTCAGATTCCACACACCACTTGTGCTGGTTTTTTTTTTTGTTTTTTTTTCAATTCAGATCGGTTTTAGAGGGAAGGGATGTGGCGGGGGAGACTTTTTGTGTTGCTGATAGTGTGCAGAACATAAAAAAGAGAAATGTAAAGTTAGTGTGAGAACAATAGGCTTCAGTTGTCTGTGAGAGATAGTGTTGTAGGTTTGTTTTCCATCCAGGTTATCCTTAATGTGTTTATAATCAAAATGTTTTCAGTATTTTTCTTAGGCAGACATTGTCTTTTGTTTACTGTTTGAAGGTAAACACTTTTGTACATTTGAAGACATATCTATTTTTAAAAACAAGAGATTTTATGTGTCATTGCTGTCTTTTCTGCTGTCGAAATGATGTACGTCTCCTCCACATTCCTGCATAGCCAGTTGTTGAAAGAAAGAAACAATGTGAATGCAACTGGTTTTTTTATGTCTCATATATCACTTGAATTATTGAAAGAAAGTAGCATTGTGAAGTATGACAGGATGAAAAAAAAAATCTTTGTGAATAGTTCAGAAGTACCGGCCTGTTGTGTCCTGCAAGACACTTTTCCTTCTTGGTAGCACCAGTGTCCCAAAGCCAGGGTCACTGTGACCTTTGCACAGGAACAGAACATCCAAGTCCATGACTGCCAGTTGGTCACTCCTCAGTTGACTTCTTTCAGCTTTTTTTTCTTTTTTTTTTTATTCATTCTTTTTTGTTTGTCAAGAAAATTTGGCAAGGAAGCGCATTAAGATGTCTCAAAAAATTGCAATTTTTCTCAAGTTATCTGTCAACAACCAGCGAAGATCGTTGGAGAGTTTTTGTTGGTAACCGGTAACATGGAAATTGCCTTTGAACATCAACTTTCTAATGATAAACACTGTTTTTAATTGTAACATTATAAAAGATAATAATTAGTAGTCAGTGTTATGACCTATGAAGAGGTAACATGCAGTCAGTTTAATGCCTCTTTCAGAGTTAACCAATTCATTATCTGTGACATGTACTTGGATCAACTGGGATCTCCATAGTTTCATTCAGTCATGCAAAATGGGATAGAGATGTTGCGCCAGATCCAGTCCTTCCTGGACTCACTGTGCTACCTCTACAACATTCAGTTTCCAATGTATCACATAGGATGGTCTTGGAAAAGGAGTTGTGGTTGTGGTTGTATGCATGTCTGTGCCAGACAGTATTGTGGTTTTTGAATACTGAGAAGCGTCTGTCTTGTCTTGCTGCTTGATATCTTGTTTGTTGTATGTTCACTGTGTGAGATACAGAGGGACTGTCCAGAGCGTTTGTCTATATGGAGCAGATAGCATGGCGAGAGTAGACAGTGAATGTGTCCACAGTGTCACTGTTTGCTAATCCAAAGTTGCCAGGGTTATAGGTGGCTGTCTACTTCACAGGGGGCCCCAGCCCAGGCGTTTTCACTTAAAATCCCATGCCAGCAAAATGAACCGCTCAGTCAACTTGCAGCTTGGGAACATGATTCTCATGCCTACTGCTAGCTAGAGAATATCACTTTGTGCTTTTTTTGTTGGCTGTTTGCATCATCTGAAGAAGAAAAGAATTTGCCAAAGATTTGCATTGTTTCACGTGATATATTTGTTACTTTACACTATGTTCTGCGTATCCATTTGTATTTTGACCAGTTAAAAGTAGCAGATTATGACATTCTTTGGAAATTATCTCCTGAAATAGCTTAAGGTCAGATCACAAGTTAATTAACCAATAGAAACTATTAAATGATGGCGCGTCAGAGTGTCTGCTGCATGAAATTATCTCCTGAAATAGCTTAAGGTCAGTTAAATGACCATCCACAAGTTAATTAACCAATAGAAACTATTAAATGATGGCGCGTCAGAGTGTCTGCTTCATGAAATCCTGGGACTGGTCCCAAGATCTGACAGCAATAGAGAAATTTGCGCTAATGGAAATTTGAGGACGAATTCCAGAACTGGTGTTGCTTTGCCGGGAAGTAAGTCTTCACTTCGTGTAGGTATTCCCTGTCAAGATCTTTCTGCCATTATGCACTTTCCTGCTGGAATAGTAATCACTTGTTGAAATATAGTGAGGTCGATTGAACTGCGGTCATAGAGCTCACCATTTCTAGACCTCTGATCATCAGCGCTCTTTGACACATGGTTGTGCTCTACCTAAACAAAATGGTTAATTTTTTTTAGTACAGACAGAGCGTGCTGTTTTTGAATATCAGCCAAACTGCTTTTGTACTCACTTCCCAGGATACCATTGTCTTGGTTTTTAAAGAAAATCTTTAATCATTATTACATGGAATAAACATACAGTACAAGCAACACGGGAAAAGTGACATGCTGTACCATCTCTATTAAATCTGTTGAAAGTGTTGTAGCAGTAGGTTAAGTTGTACTGGCTGAACCCCTGTTCTGAAGCACCCATTGTGTATCATGGGTGTAGTGAAACAGATAACAAATCTACCAAGGCCATCCTTTTTCCTTAGAAAACACATTCTGGTTCACCGACCCCCAGGAAGCCTGCTGTGAAATGACAGCTTTGATAACAGGAGTTGATGCCTTGTTGGTCTGGTTGGTCTGATAGGAGAGGTACAGGCAAAGAACAAGAAGAAGGGGGAGGAGTTTGAGGGGGGAAGAAAAGGGGAGAGGGGAGATGAGGGGAGGAGGAGGAAGAGGAGGAGAGCTAGGAAATATATATAGATAGATAGATAGACAGATAGATACATATAGAGAGAGCAGGAAGGGAGAGAGAGAGAGAGTGTATGAGTATGCATGTTTGTGTGTATGTGTGTTTGTATGTGTGCATGCGTGCGTGCGTGTGTGTGTGTGTGTGCAAGCACAAAGAGCAATCATGTTTGTATGTGCCTGAGTATAACATTTTTTGTTCCTAATATTCTCATTTTAAGAGGAAAGAAAAAAAGCCATTTCAAATGCTCTTCCTTTCTTTCCATCCATTTTTTAGCCATCATTAATCTCTTCCGTGTTTACTTTACCCAAAACTCACCTTATCTACCTTTGTAAGTGTCACTGTCGCTGTCTCTCCACCTCTTTAAGGAAAGAAAAATGATGCTTCCTCTCCCACACTATCCACCTGCAGGCATTCGCCTTCCAGAAAAGATAAGAGGGGTGATAGCAGAGCCTGCAGGCATTTTCAACTTCATGCCAACCCTTCTCTCCAGCAGTTGTTTGTAAGTGTCTGGGTCATAGAGCGCACCATGTTGGCGCGGGCAAGCAAAAAGGCCAAGGTAGCTCTAAGGATGTTCAGAAGAGATTAGTCTGTGTGAAATGGGGATGCAGACAGACCTTGAGGTCCGCTGCTGTGTTGTCTTTTCATTCACTGCCTATTTCGTTGTGTAATGTACATTTGTAATGCCCTTTGAAAGCCTCAAGTTGTGTTGCGACCAGCACATCTGGACGTGTTTGGTCTTGGTAGATTTGCAGAACAAACATGTCTGGAGGAATGGGATTCAAGAGAATATTAGTGGCTGCTGCTTTGCTGTTGCCGACTCTCCATGAACTTTCACTGTGGCAGCCTTGTTGAATAGACTGCTCCAGAGAAGCAAGATAAGGAAGATTGCCTGGTACACCGTTGGATTCTTGACAGGGTGTAGCGTTTCTAGCCATTACTCTTCTTGTGGAAGCCTTTAGACTATTCAGATTACCGTCCTACCTGTGTTTGTTCTGTATGTTGCTGGTGTGCCATAGAAGTCTGTTTTGTAGCTGTTTATAGAACGGTCCTCATTCGATTCAGGGAAGTGAAACAGCAATGGAAAGATTTTTAGCAACAATCGGTAATTGAGTCATTGTTTACGTCATGATACGATTGCATTTTGCAGTGTTTTCTTTTAGACTCTCTGTTGTCATTTTTCCATGATCTGACTCTTTATGTATCTCTCCCCACCTCCCCTATCTTCGACCCCTCTCACACACTCAGCCTCACCCTTTTCTCTTTCTGGATTTTCTAACCCCTTAACCTTATCGTTTCTGTTTTTCTTTCCCCTTTCCTCCTGTTTGATTATTGATTTAGAGTGGCCATTGCGTCTAAAGGATGCCTTTAATGCTGTGATACAGGCATGACCTTTACGCCGAGCGAAAAAGGTGAGCATCTGGTGAGTGTGTTCCGCAACGGCAAGCACATCCCTAACAGCCCCTTCAAGGTCATGGTGGGTGAGAGTGAGCTCGGCAATGCCAGCAAGGTCAAGGTGACCGGAAAGGGCATTACAGAGGGCATGGCCAATGAGGTCAATGAATTCTTCGTTGACACCAGAGAGGCTGGTAAGTGCAAATATCTCTGTGTGTGTGTGTGTGTGTGTGTGTGTGTGCATGAATGTGTGTGTGCGTGCGTGCGCGCACATGAGTGTGTGCATGTGTGCAAGTGTGCATGCATGCATGTGAGCGTGTGTGTGCGCACACGCATGTGTGTTTATGTGGGTGTGTATGTATGTGTGTGCATGTGTATGTATGTGTGTGTACATAATTAAATGTACGTGTACATGTGTAAAGTATGTTTGTGCATATGTTTGACGTGCTTGATGTGTGTATTGTGTATAATGATTATCTTTGTGAGTTTTCTTTTTAAGTAGCCACCATATCACACAGGTCAGAGTCACAGACTGTAGCTGCAAGGCCACGAGAAAAAACCCTCAGTTGTTCAGTGGTCTCTGAGCTAATGGGAAAACTGGGACAACACAGACCAGATTTACCCATTGATCGATACATCTCGGCACTGCAGGCATTTGTATTTCTCAGACCTGATGCACTATGGAAGGAACTTTACAGACTGTAGCCCTGTCTTGTAGTCTCAAACTAGACTAATACTCATCTTCTCCTCCGTCAAGGGTATTTTATCATTATTTGAAAGAAAAAAAAAGGAAAGAAAAGAGGCAGCGTCCCTTTGGCCCTGCTCTTGAAGTCACTTCAGTTTCAATTCTTCCTCCACTACTAAACCTGTGATGACCTCCTGTCAAAGTCTTACCTGTGCTAGCAGATTCATGGAGGAAAGAATTTTGTAGACCAGCTACATAAATACATTCAGAGTGACCAGATTTTTGACAGTGCCGCTCTTCTGATGTTGTGAACTGTCATTCCTAACGGCCCCAGCAATCTTTTAATCAGCAAAATTGTCAGATCAGAACACGCATAACTGAACCCATCTGCATGACTTGGCAGATGTTCAGTATCTTGTGTTGTAGCTAGCCTGATCTTAAGAGCTGCACGTGGACTTCTGGTGCAGGGATAGCAACAGCTTGAGTACGAGTGCGGCTTTGTTTGGGACAGTTAGAATGAGCAGATTGGGATTCATGTTACTGAGAGAACATTGAAAACATTAGTAGAGAAAAAAAATGAAAAAAATAAAGAAAAAGAAAACAAAGAAATAAGAAAATTGATAGAAATTTATATGAATGAAATGGCCCAGATACAGCAGAGTATGAATATCTTGAAATCTGTGGTCATATTTTGTGGTCCTTAGTATTTTTTTTTTAAGGTTTTTTTTATGTTGATCAGATTCCTTTGATATCATTTTTAATTTGTTTTCTTATGCTGATCAGATTCTGTTGTTTGCATGTTATTGTTGGACATTGTTGTGACAATTGTGTTACTGCCTTCACTGTGCAGGCTACGGCAACATGAGCATGTCGATTGAAGGGCCCAGCAAGGCCGACATTGAGTGCCACGACATGCCGGACGGAACCTGTCGCGTCACCTACACCCCACTGAGCCTGGCACCTACATCCTGAACCTGAAGTTTGCTGATCAGCCTGTCCCAGGTAAATCATGGGCCGTGCATGGGGGAATGGGTATTTGGGGCTGCTTCCATTGATAGGAGTCTCTGGGTGTGCATATGTGCAAGAGTCATTTTGTGTGTAAATGTGTGTGTGTGTGTGTGTGTGTGTGTGTGTGTGTGTGTGTGTGTGTGTGTTAGTATAACATCTTTGGGAAAGGTGAGTATGTGTCCGTGTGTGTGTGTGTGTGTGTGTACAGGTGTGTCATGTGCTTATCTGCATTGTGTTTGAACATCATTAGATTGAGGACCAAAAAAAAAAATACAAGTGTGATTGCACACTGCAAAGATGTTATGTTGAGTGCTTTGAGTTTTGAAGAACTATGCTTAATGTCAACTATAATCTGTGTTATGTTTTCTTATTAAAATGAAATAATTCACAGTTAGCTTTATCTGGAGGACCACATCTCAGTTTTCTTTAAAATCAATTGTTTGAAAGAATGGTTCAGTGGGTAGAATCCTGTTTTTTTTTCTCTCAGTAGAATCCTTTTCTCTCTCTCTCTCTCTCTCTCTCTCTCTCTCTCTCTCTCTCTCTCTCTCTCTCTCTCTCTCTCTCTCATGTGTGTGTGTGTGTGTGTGTGTGTGTGTGTGTGTGTGTGCGTGCACATGTATTTATTTATATGTACTTTATGTGTACATGTATACAACAGAAGAGCTATTTCAGTTGGACTACTGTGTCAGCCTACAGATGCTTCTATACTTTATCAAGCACAATGAAAAGGACTGCAGTGTTTTGTCAGAACTAAAACAGAGGATGTTTCATTTTTTCAGGAAGCCCTTTCACAGTGCAAGTAGGAGGAGAGCCTTCTGCTAAGATCACCGAGAGAATCACTCGCCAGAGGGCTGCTGCTGATGTCAGCCATGTTGGCAGTGAATGTGAACTCAGCCTCAAGATCCCTGGTAAGTCCAATGGCTTTTTTTTGTTTATCCTGACTCTGTGCGTGGTTTACAAACAGAAACATGGTTTAGAGTCGGCTTGTGTATTGTATGTGTGAGCAGTTGATCTGTCTGTCTTTTCATTGATAGAACAGAACTCCATAGCAGCTCCTTCATCATCGTAACCCTCATTTAGCATCATAAATGAAATATTGCATTCTGCGCTGTCCATGCCGTACTGTTGCGATGACCTCGGTTTTAATTTCCTCTTCATGTGCATGTGTGTGGTTTTGTGACAAAGCAGTTACTTTCATCAGAAGGTGGCTTAGTAGGCGGCGTCTTTCATATGTTGAATCAGAACGGGTTCTGAACACCACTAAAGCAACTCGGCGCCTGTGCTGCACCGTCTCCTTTTGTTTGGTTGCCCAATGGTAACCTGGTATTGATTGCTGCCTGTGAATTGCCAGTGTTGGAGCTATGACAGGATGAAAAAAAATAAGCAAACAAACAGACAACATCAACAACAAAACAATCAACATCAACAACAAAACAATCAACCAACCAACCAGAAATATCTTCTGATGTCATCTGCATTTGTTTAAGATTGGTTGTGTGTTTCGTGTACCAAAGCTCAAACAAAAGGCTATGCCAGTTACTGATACCTACATTTCTGCAACTGTTATTTCTGTGAGGACAAGTGGTAGGTGGGAATGCAGGCAAGCTCTGAGTTTTTCCTGGGGAAAAGGAGGGGGCCAGGGTTTCCTTGTTTGTTCTTTGTGTCTCCTATCTGCGTGTCCGCTTGTTGAATGGGTACTGCAGGCAGCCTTGGTTTAATTACAATAGTATAGACTTGACATTTCTGTTCTTCAATATTTAATGTTTTGTCTCTGTGTCTCATAGAAGGCTTCCTTTGTTTTGAAAGCAAAGGATTTAGTCAAATCAAGTGACGCTTGTCCTATGCTAAAGAAATCCTGAGTATGCCTAGTAAGGAAGAAGTTCATGTTCACCACCCATCTTTGTACTGTGAGGTTACAACCCTTCATTGTTGAAAAAGCTTATCGAAAGTAGTAAATGGGGGTGTACTGTTTAAAACCTCTGCTGTGCCACCAGGATGCTGCTGCCGAGAAACAGAGGTGCAGTTTCAACCTAAGGGCTGGTCACCAAATTATGAAGGTGTTAGAGAACGAGACGAATTGGGAAGCAAATCTAAGAGGAGAGATATGTTAAAGAAACTGAACAAGTCTTTGAGGAGGGATTCTTTATTGCATGGGTTCATACTCTATGTCATTGTATGTTATTCGAAGGAATTGAGTTATCCTTTATATGCAGTACAATGCTGATGCAGGATCTCCAGGTTTAGTCGTTGCATGTTGAAGGAAGTATCACAAATGTGAAGGTGCAGAGACATTGAAATAGTTGCTGAACATTTAGCTGCTCTTCCAAGTCATTGGGTGCATTTGAATTAATCTGTTTAGCAACAACACCATTCAAGTTTTCCTTTGTAAATGTGGGTTTAGTAAAAAAAAAAAAATTGATTATGTAGTTAAAGAAACCTTGCCCAAGATTGCCTGTGATGTCTCTCAAGTTGTAAAAACTGTACACAAAGGCACAGTTTACCTTTGCAGCTCTTGGGGGATGTTTACATAACAGTGTAATGGGGAAAAAAGATTATGTACATACAATTAATATTACAACTGAGAACCAAGCTATAGTTATTCCTGGCTACACTTTGGGAAAGTGTCACCTGTTGTACCACAGTATAGAATGGGTGGGAAAGTTTGTCCGCAGACACAAGAAAGAAAATTAAGAGAGCTAGGACACTCTTGAGATCTCAGAGCTTAGCTAAGGTGGAACAGATCCTGGATCAGTCATTTGATCTTTGACTGCATTGTGGGTCCCTACCAGAATTTAGCAAGTCTCTCACTGAGTCACATTCTATCATTTCACGAAGTTTCATCAAAATCTGTTCAGTAGTTTTTGCTTAACCTTGCTGCATGCATCTCAAAGCTGCCCTTTAATCAAAACCCCAGTGGAATACCAAAATTTAATGGATTAGCGCATGTGATATATTCTATCTTTCCATCAAATGTTGTTGAAATCTGTTGTTTCTGTGTAAAGTTGTTGACAGAAGAATAAAGAAAGCAGCACATTCAGGTAAAAACATAACTTCCTTGGTCAAAAAATGAAGATTGGGTCATTTGTCATTGAAAAGATGGCCTTCTTCAGTATTTAATACATATATATATATATATAAGGCTCAAAGATTGCCCCCTACATTTTATACTGTTTGCATAATGCTTTTAGTTTTTCAGCAACTTTTTTCCTCTCCACACTTTTGTTTTGTTCCATTTACTACCCTTCGCTGGCTGCTTTGGGGGTGCTGTTGGATTCTTTTTTGAACCCTTGGTGGTGAGAACACCACAGAATTATGGACTGTGGTGTGTCTCTATTTGACACCAAGAGCACAGACACAATTAGCCATGTCTCCCTGATGAGTCCGATCCAGCGGACGAAAGGCCTAGGAGCAGGCAATACAAATAGATGTGCCTTTGAAGGGGAGTATGATGGTTCCCTCAGGCAGCTAGTGAAGGGTTTCTTATATTTATTATATATTCCCACCATTTTCTTCATCTTCAATCTTTTTTTTTATTTTTTTTTTTAATTCAGATCTTTGCCAAGTCATTACTATAATGACTGAAGAATTGTTAGCCTGCACTTTTCTCCCACTACTTAATTGTTCAGCATTATATATATATATATTTTTTTTAAAAATATATTTTATAATGTAACAAATGTCGCTCCCACTGTGGTTGAGCACTCTTTTTAAAATAACGCTGATCCTTATCACTATTCTCTTATATATATATATATATATATATATATATAAATTCATACTCTCTTGCCATTTTCAGCCATCTCAAAACTAAGAATTGAAAGACAAAAGAAATCGTGTGATATTGAGCTTCAAGGTGAGAAAAAAGAAGGAAGCACTGTGATGTAAGTGAGAACACCTCATTTGTTTTCTAAATCTTTATTAGCATCTGCATAAAAAGTTTCTGATTGAAATAAAAGAAATTGAAAACATTTGCCTGATTTAGTGATACTGGATGGAACCCAGACTATGACTTATCCATTTTCCTATGCAGTTGAAGCCAATAGCTGTTTAAGTATTCTGTTGGTCATAAAAAGTTGCTCATGCATCTGTTAAATTCTTACAGAATACACCAGCCACTATCAGATCCATTTTGTTGTTGTTGTTTTTTTTTTGTCCTAACCGGTTCCCGCCAACAGTTAAGTTTGCTATGAGCTCAGATCAAGAGACTTGAACCACAAAGTTGAGTTTCATCCACTTAATGAATGAATCCCGGTGAGTGTTGCTCAAATTTCCTAACCCATGCTGCAAGTGTCTCCTTGTTTTTAGCCTGATGTTGCTGGATCTGTCATGAAAGGAAGCATAGGGTACAGCATAGTCTCTGACTAGAATGGAACTCCATAGCACTATTGTCGTTCTCATCATCCTTGTCAGTCAGCACAAAGTAGTCTCCAGTTCTGTGGGCCTTCACATGGTGCTTCTGTGGTGACTCCAGTTTTGATGTCCTCTCCTTATCTATGCTTGTTGAGTTGCCCCAAGGTCGCTGGTGTTGGCAAGTTCATTAGGACATTCGGACAGGTGTGGTGGCATCAGGAATGGGACGACGCTGACACATGCTGGCTCCATGACTAAGCAATGATTGCTGTCAGTAGGGGGGAGAGCAGGTGGTGTCCTGCATATGCTGGATCAGAACAGGCATCACTGAACACCATAGAAGTGACTCGGCAGCAGTGCAGTGTCTTCTTTTCCTGTGGATCGCTGGTGCCCAGGCTGCCACAGGACCAGCCAATTGCTGTGGATAGAGAAACAGAATGAGCCGTGTGGCAGTAATGTTGCTGCTGTGGTATGGGAGATGAGACCTAAAAAAAAAAAAAAATGATTTATTTCAGTTTTGATCAAGATCTTGGCCTAAAGGTAGACACATGAATCTAGAACAAAACAAAACAAACCAAATGTATTCACTATGTTTCGGCACTTTTAAGAAATGAAGAAATCGACCAAAGTATTTGCTACCTTTCCAATTGGAAAAGTCTGTCAGATTAATGTTGACGAATATCCATCCAAACATCCCCCCACACACAGGTGAACAAAATCCATGCACACAACAAACAAAAAAACCTAGTCACGAAGATCCAGTCATGTAGAATAGTTAAATCACAGATGTGATTACCATGTTTACTTGCAGGATCTGTAGAGGTTTGTCACTAACGTTGTCTTGTCTTGACATCTTCATTAAGGAGATTGTTCTGTGAGACTAGCTTAATCATTACTGTGCACTTTGGTCTGAATTCACATAGTGTATGTATTTGTCAGTATGAAAAGGAGAGAGAGAGAGAGAGAGGGAGAGGGACAGGGGAAGGAGGTGGAGATGGAAGGGGGAGAAGAGGAGAGAAGGGGTGAGCATGGAGGGTGGATTGGACAGGGTAGGTAGAGAAATTCAACAGAATTCTGGCTTTTTTTTTCTGCATTATTCCTTTGGCCTTGATAGTGTTTTATTTTCCTGAACCATGATTTTCAGTTTCCAAAACCTTGATATTCTGATTCTGCGATGTAAAATGGGTGGCATGTTTATGTACAAGTTTTCTGATTAGTTTCAATGAAACCTTTCGTTATTTAGATTTCTGTTTTAATTCTTGTCTGTACCATCAGTAAGGTTGGCCGGGCTAAAAATAAAATGATTAGACTTTCACTTGCAATTAAGGCTGATTTCTCTCCCTCCCCCACTCAAAGCTGTTCTGGGAACACAAGAAAGAAGAAAGGCAAGTCCATCCCTTAAGTTTATGGTCTGAAAAACAAGTGAAAACACATAGCAATTTGAAAAACAGAGTGGGTCGAAAACAATGAAACACTCAGGTTTGTCACCTGGTCTTTCAATATAGCAACAATGGTTGCACTGGAAAAAATGCCAGAGCATTTGGGACTGGAGTCAGAAAATAACAAAACAATGCAAAGAGCGTCATTTAAAGTGATCAGGAAACATTGTAAACAAACAAGAAACTTTTTACTTTCTGGAACATAAATTGAAATAGTGCTTCCCGAAAAAAAAGAACTGTTACAGAGCCCTTAGAAATCATGAAAAGAAAGCCATCATTTGACGAAAATACCAACTCCCTACTCCTTCATCTGTTCCTTAGAAATACAAACATTGATGTTAGCAACGAATCTCTAAAGATTCTGAAAAGGTAAGTTAAAGTTGGATTGTTTCACGTTTTGCTTAAAGGAAATTAAATAAAAAGGAAAACGTTATCATAAGAACTGCCTGAAACAACAATCTCTGTGTAGACTATGTCATTGGAAATGTTTGTACATATATAGAGAGAAGCAGGGCAGCACAGGACTGGGTTCACAAGCTCTGAGTAGTGGAAAATAAAGATAGCTTTCCACAGAACAGATAGAAGATGGAACAAATAATACAGGCACATTAAGTGAGCCATAGACTCTAATGGTTTTTGGGATGACAAATAAAAGAAATCTCCTGAGCTGGAGAAAATGTTTGAAACAGTTACAGGCCCAGAGGATCAGGAACATGAGAGAACCTCAGGCTTCTGCGCTGATCTGATAACAACATTGAAACATTCAGATTTTTTTTGTTACTGGATATCTGAATTTTTTCTACCACTGCCCATGATCGACTACTTTTTTTCTTATGTCTGTATTGCTCTGTGTGTGTGTGTGTGTGTGTGTGTGTGTGTGTGTGTGTGTGTGTGTGTGTGTGTGTATTTTCTTCTCAGTTTTTCTCTGTTCACTGAAAATGATATCTGCTTGTCTGCTGTCTGCACTTTCTGACATTTGAACTTACCCCCCCCCCCCCCCCTTTCTGATTATCTTTTTGCCTTAATTCTTTCCCGCCATTGTTTAATTAATCTCATCTGAAACCAACCCACTTAATATATTTGTCACCACGGATCACCACCATTCATGTGAGTTATGGACTAGTTACGTTCTCAGACCTTTTATGATAGGATTCCCATCAAATTTGGACTTTGATTTGCAAAGTTTGGTTTACATCCATGTGCTTGTGTTCTTACAGAGGAATCATTCAGTTTCTTAATGCAGTTTCTGGACCTTCATGATCTTGGCAAACATTTCACTTCTACTGTTTATGGTGTGAAATGAAAAAGATTTCGCTTCATCAAAGAAATCGTCAAAGTGATTGATCAAGCAGATCAGATCAGGAGCAAGGCAGTGGAGATGGTTCTGCCATCAGCAGCTGGTCTTAGCTTATAGACATTACTGCCTGCAAAGCCTCCAGGAATACAGGGACTGATTCATCTGTGTTACAGACACAGAAAAGGATCTGCACTGGTATTATTAGTAAAAGTGTATGTGCATATTATTCTTTTTAAAAATGTAGAAATAAATGTGTTTATAGGTTGATGAGGAAAAAAGGAATGCTACTGTGGATTACCAAATTTTCATATTGAAAGAAAAGACGGTTATAGTTATTTTCTGTAAGATGGGGGTGATCATAGTCATGGACTGTGTGGAAAGTCGTGAAAGAGTTGAACCTTTCTTCTCTCACTGTTAAACCTAAGGAAGGTTTACCAGAACAAAAGAGTTGGGAAAATATGGCATTTTTATAACAAAAAAATATACGATGAACCTTTCTTCTCTCATTATTAAGCCTAAGGAAGATTTACTACAACAAAAGAATGGGGAAAATTTGGTGTTTTTATAATTAAAAAAATATACGATGAACCTTTCTTCTCTCATTATTAAGCCTAAGGAAGGTTTACCAGAACAAAAGAGTTGGGAAAATATGGTGGTTTTTTTGATAAAAGAAAAATATATGTACTTTTTGCCAGCGAAATGTGTCATGTGTTGATCTTAAATATAATCCTTCAGTAAAGCAGAGGAAGCTCAGAAACGAAACTTTAGGCAGAGATTATCTTCTGAAAATCTTGGCCTTTGTGGGAGAATTGTGAACTTAACAGATTGGGTGTGCCATTTAACATTCAGCAGGAGTCATACTTGCAAGTATCAGCAACATAATTTGAAAGAGCAGAAGAAACTGAATTTTGTTACTCTACTCAGCACTTGTCCTGCTTGACATGGACAAAGTCCAGGAAAACAGGGGGGTGTCATGTAGCATCATCTTCATCATCCTCATCCTCATCGATCGGCATTTAAAAAAAAAGTCTCAAATTCTGTGGGTCTTCATGCACATGCCATCATGGTTACCTCAGTTTCAGTTGCCTCTCCACATATATGGTCTAGATTTGGCTCTGCAAGGTCATCAGCATTGGCAAATTTGTGGGGACTTTCTTTGGATGGATGTAGTCATGCCCTCCAGAGGGAGAGTTCACTCATGTAGGCTCTGCGACTAAGCAATTATTGTCATCAGTAGGGGTCTTAGTGGGCGGTGTCCTGCAGATGTTGAATCAGAACAGGCACCACTGACACCATTAAAGTGATTTGGCAGCAGTGCGGTGTCTTCTCAGGGGGTTGCCTCATGATAACTTGATTTTGACTTCTCCCCTTGGATTGCTGCTGCTAGGCCTGTGGTGGGATGGGCCAGGCTGTGGCTGTGGACAAGGGATCAGAATGAGCGGCATGGGTGCAGTGCCACTGAGGTGGCACAGAAGATGGGACAACAACAAAAAAAAAAGAAAGAACACAACAACAAAAAAGAAAACCAGGAGAGGCGAGGAAGACTTTGAGGGGTTATTGTTTAGGGCATATCATCACTGTTTCTTGAGCTTTGCTGAAGATGGAGCTATGAGGACCCGATTCTGTCCATTAATGTAAAGTAGAATGTAAGAACAAAATTGAAAACGCAAATTTTCAACGCTGTAAAAAGCCATTTGAACGGCTTCCCTACTGACAGCCTAGGACTGAGCAGTTCCTTTCAATCCACTGTCTGTAAAGCTGGATGGGCACAATGATATGTGCATGATTTTAAACATAATTCAGTAAAAAGGATCAGAATTCAGGAGAAGATCAGCCATGTTGACATCAGCCCTGCTCCCCTGCCTGCAATGGCCCCTCCCCATCTGCTTTCCTTGTGGCCTTGAAAGATAGTGCTTTACTACATCATAGAAACTGGGAAATATTTTGCATGTCTTGACTGGTGTGCTTTGCAAGTGGGTAGCAGCAGAGGAAGCCAGAGGTTCGTCTCCACAAAGTCTTGCAGAGCGTATCGACAGTTCTCTGTCTTAATCATAAAGATAGGGGTAGGCCAGGGTAAAGGGAGGGGATGGGTAGGAGAACGACTTGCACGGCAGGCTGATTATGCACTGACATACGGCGTGTGACCTGGAGAAGGTCATCCTTGCCTCTCAACTTGGCAAGCTGATGTTTTTTTAAGTGTGTGTGTTTTCTTTTTATGTCTCTGGCCATGGAGCATCGAGTAAACTCTACATCATTCTGCAATTACAAGTGCACCTACAGTTGGAACAGTTTGAAATAACAGTTGGAAAAGTCAACAGTTTTAGGCATTTCTGTGATGAAAAAAAGTTTTTTGGGGAATGCGAAAATGCACATGTGTATCGTAACATGTGTTCATCCTCCACTGTTTTCTCTCTTCCACACCCATCCTCATCCACCACTTCATCTACTCGTATATGCATAGGCACACACTGACATATCTATGCTTGTATATACACACACTCACACTTGCTCACTCACACACATACACTCACTCACTCACACACACACACACACACACACACACACACACACACACACACACACACTTACACACACACACACACACACACACACACACACACACACACACACACACACACACACACACGCACGCACTGTCTCACACACACACACACACACACACACACACATTTACACACACAGTACACTTTCTCTGCTGCCTGTCTGTCTCTGTCTTTCTCTCTGTCTACCTGTCTGTCTGTCTGTCTGTCTGTCTATCTCTCTCTCCCCCCCCCTCCCCCCCCCACTTCCTCACACGTACATGCACCCCCTATCCCTCCTCCCCACACCCACACACACACACAGCCACATGGTTGTGTGACCTCTAATCTGGTTCATGTACCAGGGGTTTGTGTTAGTAATGTACAAGACTGAAGAAGCGCCAAGTCAATTTTAGTTGATTAGATTGCTGCCTGCGTGGGTTCAATGTTTTGCTCCTCCTGCCACCTTCCCCGTCTGTACAATGCTGTCTGCCTTTAACAATCCCCAAGTACTTCCAAGTGGTGATCTTCATTTTTCTTTTTTCTTAAGAGCTGGAGGGGGGTGGGTAGAGGGGGTGGGTAGAGGAGGTGGGCAGGCAGGGGGAAAAGAAGAAGATGATCAGAAGATATGAAAGAAAACAAGGTAAGTGGATGGAGTGATGGTAAGGGAACGGAGGGAAAGAGGATGGACACTTAGAGTGAGTGAGAGAGAGAGAGGGGGGGGGAAGGAGGGAGGGATGGTGAGGGTAGTGGGGAGAGTGGTGGGGATGGGGGATGGAGGAGTCAAAGGAAGAATCCAGACAAAATGAGGTGAAGTTTTGGTAGGGAAGATGGAGTGGAGGGGGTGGAGGGGGGGGGGGGGGGGAGGAAGGAGGGGTTTGAAACCCAGGTTTAAGTCAGTGCCAGAGGAATGCAGAGAGTGAGAGGTATTTTTAGGAAAAGCAAGAGTGAAAACTGAACAAACACTGACTGGCAGTCCATCCTGCTGACCTTTTATAGAACGGCCCAGAGTGGAGAGGGGGCAGGGCAGGAAGGGGGAGGGGGGGGAGAGGGGGGGGGGGGAGAAGTGTAAGCCCTGAGCACTGGGCACCACGTTGCTGAGTAGGGGGAGGTTGATTACTTCTCTCAGTCAGAGACTAGCCAATCTCCAGTGTCGCTGCTGCTGCTACTAGCCTGTATGGTTGGACCCTGTGTTGTGGCATTAGCACCTGCACACCTGAGCTTCCTCGTCACTGGTATTAGTGCATCAGATGATGGCATAGCCTGTGGAGCCCTTGGGGTGCCCATTGTGTGGCTTTGCTTTAACCTTTGCATTAGGATCCCCCCTTTTTGTGCAGTGCTTATGGCTTTGATATACAGATCATTCCTCTTGCAGTAAAACAAGTCAGGATGTTGTTATAAGCATGATCCACTAAAAGTCAGTGTCTTCAAAACTTGTTGCTTAAATTTTGAATTGCGAGCGATTGAAGAATTTTTTTAAGAGATTGTGAGAAACCGATTCAGAAAGCGTAAAATCTGCGTGAACTTTAAAGTAGATTATTTCAGCTGATGCAGAATCAGTTCTGCTTGCTTGTGTTTTTTTGGGAAGCGAGTTTAACTGGTTCATCCCTTTTCTGAAATCGCCTTCTAGTGTCCTTATACATGGAACATGTTAAACTCTGTGTATAAACACTAAGTTGTCGTCAACTGAAAGCCAGTTTTGTGGAAATGTATTTGCTTAGCTTTCAGGAATGTGACAGAGGTGAAGACTGCAGTGGTGTCACAAACTGTCAGTGAACTTGGAGATCGTTTTCTTGATCCACTTCACAGTCTGTTGATGAGCCGACATGGTTTGTTTAACCGCTAAGCAGGTGGTGGACCTGGAAGTCATCATGACCGTCGCCTGGCAGTTCAGTTAGTTAAAGTGGTGGGGAGGAGCTGATGTTGTGACTAGGTGTTGTAGTTGATTTTAAAGTGGTGTGTGACTCAAGACAATGTGGACCATACCTATCAGGATGCCCTACAACAGCAACCTTCACCATCTGTACCCATTTTCCCCTGGGGCAAAAGGTTGGATTGTTTGCTCTCTCTCTCTCTCTCTCTCTCTGGTTGTATGACAGGGAATGAAGTGTTGTGGTTATGACTGGGAAATGTGGGTATACATGCTCGACTACAGATGTTCTTGCCTCTTCCTCTCTGGCTAGGATTTGCTGTTAGAATGGAAAGTAATGATTTTTACTGAATGTAAACAAACTGGGAAAGGAACAAGGATTCCTGACAAGTGTTCCTTTCACCTGCACCCCCATCCCACCCTCCTTCCTCTACCATCCTATTCCCTTCCTTTCTGACCTTTTTCCCCTGCAGACTGATTTTTTTTTTTTTTGCTGCTGGTTTGAGCTAGAATGTACAAGGCATGAGAGAGAAATGTATTGCATAGTTTTGTGTCATGGGAAGAGGATCGATGAAACAATGAAGTTGTTCATTTGGAGAGGTGGACAAAAGAAATGTTGAAAATCTCCCATTAGATGTACTGTGCATAGGTAAAGTACTTATTAAAAACAAAAAGCCCCACTGACTCATGGAGGTGTAGGCCACGCAATACTTGAGGTTTAAAGGCATTCTGAGTTGCCAAGTACTCAGTTGCATCTCTCTCTCCCTCTCTCTCTCTCTCTCTCTCTCTCTCTCTCTCTCTCTTAATATATATGTTTGTATATCTTGAAGGAAGTAAAATTAGATGGAAGAAAAAATATTGATTAAAGTATTAGCTAGAAAACCCAGACTTATGGTGTGTGTGTATGTGTTTTGTGTGTGTGTGGTGTGTGTGTGTGTGTGTGTGTGTGTGTGTGTATCCTCCAAACTAATAGTCCCCAAGTAACAGTCACAGGATTACCAAATAAATTATGATAATATGCATGATGATTCAGCATGGCGAAAGATAACACAACTACTTTCACATCAATTTTTTTTTCCTTTACTCAACACACTTGTGCACACATACCCTCTCCCCTGTTTTCCCTCCTCTGCCCCCAACCTCACCCTTACCCCACATACTCATACACACACCTATGCGTGCACGCACATATACACGCACGCACACACGCATGCACATACACACACACACACATGCATGCACATACACACATACATACACACACACATGCATGCGCACACTCACGCACGCACGCAGCACGTGCACACACACACACACACACACACACACA
>CM065734.1:15944884-15984884 GCA_033310375.1 Conus canariensis | reverse complement strand
TAGACAGGGGTCACCATAGCTTTTGTTCAGTGGTCTATAGACAGGGGTCACCATAGCTTTTGTTCAGTGGACTGTAGACAGGGGTCACCATAGCTTTTGTTCAGTGGACTGTAGACAGGGGTCACCAAAGCTTTTATTTAATGGACTGTAGACAGGGGTCACCAAAGCTTTTATTTAATGGACTGTAGACAGGGGTCACCATAGCTTTTGTTCAGTGGACTGTAGACAGGGGTCACCATAGCTTTTGTTCAGTGGACTGTAGACAGGGGTCACCAAAGCTTTTATTTAATGGACTGTAGACAGGGGTCACCAAAGCTTTTATTTAATGGACTGTAGACAGGGGTCACCATAGCTTTTGTTCAGTGGACTGTAGACAGGGGTCACCATAGCTTTTGTTCAGTGGACTGTAGACAGGGGTCACCAATGCTTTTGTTCAGTGGACTATAGACAGGGGTAAACATAGCTTTTATTTAATGGACTGTAGACACCACTGCTTTTATTTTGTGGAGTGTAGACAGGGTAACAAAGGCTTTTGTTCGGTGAATTGTAGACAGGGTAACAAAGGCTTTTGTTCAGTGAATTGTAGACAGGGTAACAAAGGCTTTTGTTCGGTGAATTGTAGACAGGGTAACAAAGGCTTATGTTCGGTGGATTGTAGGCAGGGTAACAAAGGCTTTTCGGTGAATTGTAGACAGGGTAACAAAGGCTTATGTTCAGTGGATTGTAGGCAGGGTAACAAAGGCCTTTGTTCAGTGAATTGTAGATAGGGTAACAAAGGCTTTCGTTCAGTGAATTGTAGACAGGGTAACAAAGGCTTTCGTTCAGTGAATTGTAGGCAGGGTAACAAAGGCTTATGTTCAGTGGATTGTAGGCAGGGTAACAAAGGCTTTCGTTCAGTGGATTGTAGGCAGGGTAACAAAGGCTTTTGTACAATGGATTATAGGCAGGGTAACAAAGGCTTTCATTCAGTGGACTGTAGACAGAGTAACAAAGGCTTTTGGTTACCAGACAAAAAGAGGTTAGAGCTTACTATGAAGTGAAATCATGATTGGCATGTCTTCAACAGCTTGAATGGCTCAAATCTCCACACCTTCAGAGAAATCAGAGTGGGATTTTTAAAAGTCGGTGAAATCATGGACTGTTTCTGTATTTGTTGTTGGCAGGGACCAGTCCCCGGGACATGCAGGCTTCGGTGAAGAGTCCCTCAGGTGTGACTGAGGTGTGTGACGTCACCAGTCTGGACGACAACCACTACAGCGTCAAGTTTGTGCCGAAGGAAATGGGTATCCACACCGTCAGTGTCAAACACAAGGACATGCACATCCCTGGTAAGTGGGAGCCACGAGCATGCCAGTGTATGTTTAAAGAAAACGATTGATTGGGTTATATTGATTCTGGATCAAAGAATAGTGATCTTTTTCTTGTCAAGAAATGATTGATCATTTCATATCTTTTGGCTCAATTGTAGCTGTCTCCCTTTTCTTGTCATGAAATCATCGATCATGCTCTCTGTGTATAAATGGAATCAAATGGTAATGGTCTCCCTGATATTTGATGGACATAGTATATAACATTATATTACAATAATCAGGCTCACTCATGTTCAGTGGAAATGATTCGTCATATGTGTTACTGTAGATCATATAGTAGCAAAGTTGGATATGTTTGACAGAAGCAACCGAAGATGTATCCATTTTGAAAGTATAACAAACAGATTTCAAAACAGCTATTCTGCTAAGAGGTGTCAGCTGACGTTTTACCTGTACTTGGAACACATGCTCTATATCTACCAATTTGTCATGGGAATGTATGCTTGCGCAGTCTTTCAAATCATAAGTGAATCATATTCCTAATATTCAAAAGTTTGATGGGTTCCAATCCATTCCGAGTATGACAGATTTCAAAATAGCTATTCTGTGAAGAGGTGTCAGCTGACGTTTTACCTGTACTTGGAACACATGCTCTATATCTGCCAATTTGTCATGGGAATGTATGCTTGCGCAGTCTTTCAAACATAAGTGAATCATATTCCTAATATTCAAAATTTTGATGGGTTACAATCCATTCCGAGTACGACAGATTTCAAAATAGCTGTTCTGCTAAGAGATGTGTCAGCTGATGTTTAATCTGTACTTCGAACAAGTGCTTTATATCTGCCAATTTGTCAGGGCAATTTATGCTTACAGAGTTGTTCAAATCATTGGTGAACCATATTCCTAATATTAGAACTATTGATGAGTTCCAACCCATTCCGAGATGATTCGTGTGCCTAATGTCAGAGTTCTTCTTACTTCTCAAGCAAATTACATTTTCGTTTGTTGGGAGACTAGGTCTAACTCCAGGTAGCAATACAAATTACACTTGTTTTACCAGAATTCATATGAAGACCTGAAAGATATCCAAACTTCAGTTGAACATCTACATATGTTTCAAATGGCTTTCTGTCATCTGCCAGTAAAAACTCCATGTCATCCACGTTAATATTCTGTATAATTCCTTGTCCTTCTCTGAATACCTGTTCTTCTTTTACCATTATGGATAGAATTAGTACACAGTATAAATAGAAATGAAGATGTAGGGTTTCCTTGTCTGTAACCTCTCATAATTTCAAACCAGTTTGAAACCTGATGACAGAAATACAAATAGTGTGTTTGTGCGTGCACATGTGTGTGTGTGTGTGTGCGTGTGTGCGTTGTGTGTGTGTGTGTGTGTGTGTGAGAGAGAGTGAGAGAGAGAGAGAGAGAGTGAGAGTAGTGGTAGTAGTATAGTGTTTCTGCATATAGTATAAATAATTATAGAGATACAGAGTTTTCTTGTCTACAACCTTTCGATTTCGAGCAAGTTTAACTAGTTATCTCTCTTTTCTGTCAGTGACATGATGGTACATTTTCACTGTAGCTGTACCCCTGGCAGAGTATAAGATACCTTCCCATTTCATAATATTGTCCATGTTCTGTGTGTTCCCAGGCAGCCCCTTTGAGTTCACAGTGGGCCCCATAGCAGGCGGTGGATCCCACAAAGTACATGCTGCTGGCCCCGGACTGGAGAGAGGGGAGGTCAACCAGCCCTGTGAGTTTGGGTTTTGTCCCTTTCGGCAAGCAGTCAACAGCTTTGAGATGAGGATGCACGTAACAATGTTACTTTAAGGGGATCTGGGGAACGACTGTGTTTTCATGAGGTTTGCTGTTATGACAGTCCATTGCTTGTGAGTGCTGAAAGAGACTCACTTTAGTTTTGGTCTTTTGGTCTGTCTTTTTATCCTGATTCTGAATGGTTGAACGATTTGTAATACTAGAGGGTCAGATTTTTTTTTCTGATTTCCTTTAGTTTGCTGTGCTTAATTGAAAAAGACAAGGGGCTCAGATGTTCTTGTTCATTTTTTATCTTTCGTGCGTGTGTGTGTGTGTGTGTGTGTGAGTGAGTGTGTGTGTGTGTGTGTGTGTGTGTGTGTGTGTGTGTGTGTGTGTGTGTGTGTGTGTGTGTAAAATTCTGTATTATAATCGCTGTTTCGTAAATCCGCGTATGCAAGTACAGGTCTGATGCTCACAAACACGATAGTGTGTGCATTTTACTTGGAAAACAGTTGAGTAGTTGAATGCAGTAATAAGAAATTTGTTTAGTTCAATGCAGTTATCAGTTTGCAACAACAAGAAGAAAAATGTTGTTTAGTCCTAGGCATTTAGTTGTTGGTTTTTGTTTTTTTTTTACTTCACTTCTTAATGTCAACAATTGTTGTTTTTTTTTACCCATGTTCTCAAGTGAGAACTGAAGAACATTCAGGTACCTGTATCTTTTTGCTTTTCCAGAATTCAAGAACTCTCTCTCTCTCCCTACCCCCCTTTCTCTCTCTCTCTCTCTCTCTCTCTCTCTCTCTCTCTCTCTCTCTCTCTCTCTCTCTCCTGTCTTCTCCTCCTGTCCTTCCCTCCCTCTCTTTGGAGAATTCAACATTCTCTTACTACCTATATTTCTGTGGTCAGGTGATTTCAACATCTACACCCGTGAGGCTGGTGCTGGAGGGTTGTCCATCGCAGTGGAAGGACCATCAAAGGCAGAGATTGATTTCCAGGACAGAAAGGACGGATCCTGTGGTGTCACCTACACGGTCACCGAGCCAGGTACAGCTGTTTAGGACGAAAGACTTCCACTCTTGCCAAAATTCCAGCAGTATGCCAATCGATAGAGTATCTGGTAGCGTCCCTTGGAAGGGAATGATGGCTCTGTAAGCAAGTGGTATCATTATCAGTAGGGGCTTGATAGGTATGAGAACAAGCACAGCTGAAGGCCACCAAATGATTCAGCAGCAGCGCAGAGTATTCTCTGGTGGGTCACCTCTTGACATTTTGATATTGCTGACTCCGTTGACTGCGGCGCAGGGGCTGTGACTGGATAAACCAGGGCATAGCTGGGTATGGGGAGGGATTAGTGCCACTGAGGGGGCATGGAAGATTAAACCAAAAAAAAATAAAAAAAATTAAAAAAAATTTTAAAGCAAAAGAGGGGGAGAAAAAGTTTTATGTCAAAGTTTCTGTTTGTTTGTTTTAAGCCTTGAATCGACTTTCCTTTCTTTTTCTCCCAGTGAGCTTTGTCTGCAACAGAAAGTGCTTCTGAACTCTTTGGTTTACTAGGTGTTACAGAATATTATATACATTTGATGAATGTCAGTATTATGGTCACTGATCTCACAGCTGACCAGGGCTCTGAGGGATCGAGAGAGGAAGGGGGGGGGGGGGGGGGGGGTGAGGGGCAGTGCAGCGATGAACACTGCATCAGTTGTCTCCACCTTTGGTGATTGTGGGCAAGTCCCTGGGTTTGGGGAATGCGCCTCCTTCTCTCCATTTCCTCTTCCCTACCCCCTCCCTGCGACCCCTATCTTCACCCTCTCAAATAAGCAAATCTGATTATGAAGGCTCTAGTATTTTCAGTTGTGCTAGGAAAAGATATTATAATTACTTTGATTGATGAGATTGAAGGGTTTTTGTTGTTGTTGTTGTTTGTTTTCTACTAACACACACAAAAAAGGATGAAAACACCATGTTTTGAACTAGCATTGTAAAACCTGTCTGGTGTGTCATTGCTCAAATGTTTTTAACAAAAAGGAAGGCATGCATGATGCCATAGTTTTGTATAGTTTATAGATATGATAATCAGCTACCATGTGATGTCATATGTCATAGTAATAGTTTTAGATTTGAGAGAGCATGTTGATGTTTACGGCCCCTGCTGGACATCTTGCTGAGAAAGACAGCGATTGTTGAACTTGTCCGGAAACAGATCACTCAAATACTTATCACCATCTTAACACAAGACTGTCTGTTTGTTACGCAGGGGAGTATTATGTTTCCATCAAGTTCAACGACGAGCACATCCCTGATTCCCCGTTCAGAGTTCCTATCACTCCCAGCATTGGCGACGCCCGCAAAATCCAGGTCTCTGCGTTTCAGGACAAAGGACTGCAGGTGAGTCACAGAGGGTCACCTTTCATTGTTCCTGTTCTCGCTGGTTGATCTGATTCCCGTATTCACTGTCAGTTTATCTGCAGTGGTCGTTTAGAGATTTAACAAATCTGAATATTGTTTAGTAAATGATGATATTAACTGTTATAAATAGAACATTTAAACACAATGTATGAGAGGGATTGACAAGTAGAAGGTTATTCTGTGAGTGTATGTATATATTAGTATGGTTTGTAGTTGATCTAAACTGAAACATAAATTGAGAGCCAGCCTGATGTCCAAGGGAATTGCCAAAAGAGGTGTAACACCTCTGATATGCAAGAACCTGAGTGGAAACATTCGATCAAGTTTTGAAAACAGAAATTAGTATTACACCTACAGTACACAAAGAAATGATGATTGCTTCTCTCGTAGATCAGATATGACTGCATGTCTGTGCCAGTCTACCTGATGCCGTGGTGTGTGGTGTGTCATGGGCAGGTGGGCGACACGGCCACCTTCGTGGTCAATCCCAATGAAGCCAAGGGGACTCTGCAGGCTCGCATTCAGGCCCCATCCGGCCATCTGCAGGAGGCTTTAGTGCAGAAGATGGACAACGGTTAGTCAGCTTATCAGGACCTGCTTTTTTCTTTTCCTTTTTTGTTGTTGGGTGATTTACTTCCTTTGGTTCATGGTAAGACTTAGCGATATTTAATGCCTGGTTAGTCAGTTCAGCAGCATTCTTTATTTTTCCTTTCTTTCTTTCTTTCTCTGTACACAGGCTGATACTCCTGCGGACGCTCCCTGTACACACAGGCAAGGATTAATTCCCATCTACCCAACAAAGGGAGTGGAGTTTTCTGTGTATGACCGTTTTTTATCCTGTGCCATTAAGGCAGCCATACTCCAGCTTCGGGGAAGGTGCATGCTATGGGTAACCTGTCATCCATACCAGCGGCCAAACTGGCCTTCTCTTACGAAAGTTGGTGATGGGATTTTGCATGTGTGCAAGATGTTTTGTGTACATTCACACATGGAACCTCGGTTTATAGTCTCATTCAAAGGACTGAAGTCAGTGTTAACTCCCAGGGAAAAATCCCCCTGTACCAAAACAGCCTGACGGAGATTCGAACCCGCAACCTCAGGATCACCAACATTACATGTCCAGCGCACTACCACTGGACTATTCCAGCCCCCTTTTATTTTTTAACAATTTTTTTTCTCACAATTTTGTTTTCTATGGTTTAGTAGTAGATTTACCTTGAGTAATTTATGCTTAGTCAGTTCAGCATCCTCTTTTGAAAAAGAGTTTTGTTTCATACAGTTTATTAGAAGATTTTCTTTGCGTAGCTCAGTCTGTCTAGCAGCCATAAAAAAAAACAAAAAAACGTTTCCTATAGTTTATTGATAGATTTGGCCATGAATATTACATAGTTTGCCAGTTTAGCCGGATTAAGAAAAACAATTGTTTCCTCTAATTAATATGTAGATATAATCATGGGTATCAGAGCTACTGACCGAGTGCCATGCTTTGGGCTTAGCATGCTATGACGTTGTTGACTTTGCTAGGTGGTTAGACTTTGGGACAAAATGTTATTCCCAAAACAGAAATGGAAGAAACATAAAGAAGAAAAAGCAAAACAAAAAAAAGTCTCTTCATAGACTTAACAGTGGCATAAATGGAACCAAGATTATGTATGTATTTTGTTAAAAAATTGGCCAAGTTCAGTAAGGAGAGGAGGAAGATTTGCTAAAGATGGTGACATACTAGCGAGATTTCCATCCTCTAGCTCTGCCATTGTTTTATGTGCAAAGCAAAGCGTGACTAGTGCTTTCGGAGTCTGACTTGTGAGATGGCATGTGAGTACAACGCTTGAATTTGAAATGTTGCACTTGAAATGTCAATATGCTACATATTGTTGCATAATATGTGGTCTGTCAGTTTAGCAGCATTTTTGTTGTGAAGAAAAATGGTGTTCCCTTTTGTTTCTTGACAGATTTGAATATGGGTGATAATGAATCGTTAGACAGTGTAGCATTCTGTAACAAAGAACAGTTTGTTTCTGAGAAGATGAGCCAGGATTGGCCATACACCATCTTAGCATACATCATCATACACCATACTTATATCATCATTCAGTATACATATATGCATCATACATACATTGGCCACACACCATCTAAACCATCTAGCAACCATCACAGTCCTCTGCCTGGCACCCTCTCAAGGCAAAAGAAAGAGAAGCCACCCCAAAAACCACTTGGTGCGGGAGCCTTAAGTGGATATCAGACAGATGGACTGCATCTAGAACCAGTTGGACAGCATGGGCCAGGATAGGACAGTGTAGTTGACTGTTGTTGGCAGCGAAGGCCCCAGGGAGAGTGACAGGCCTCAAGACTCACAACTTTATGTTTCAGCAAACTTGAAAAATGTGTGTGTGTTTTGTATGTGTATGTGTGTGTGTGAGTGTGTGAATTTACACAGGCACATGATTGTATGTGTATGTTTGAATGTGACGTATGATCAGTATATGTCATCAGACAGCATGCAGTGACATGGTCTGCTGTTTTCAGGTCAGTACGCTGTGCGCTTTATCCCTCGTGAGAATGGCCTGCACTTGGTTCACGTGCTGTTTGACGGTTACCACATCCCTGGCTCCCCCTTCAGGGTCATGGTGGGCAAGGTCGTGTCTGCTGATGCCGGCAAAGTCACCGCTTACGGTGATGGACTTCACACTGGTAAAACCGGTCAGTACCAGCCCTTGTGCTATCTTTGGAGTAGAGGTCAACAGTCAGTTTGCTGTGAGGAGTCAGCAGTTAAGTGGATGAAGCACTTGGTTGCAAGGGAAACTGCTGGCGGGGGGATGTTCATGAGTTCACCAGTTGGATTTGATTTTTGCAGTTTAAAAACCTGTATTCACCCAGTGATAAATCAATATCAAATAGAGTTCAGGGAGGTTAAAACAGCTGATGGATAGGATTGGGCTCCGCCTTCCAGAATGCTCAACCCTAAACATGAGGAACCTCAACAGTTGCATTTCATTACTTCCGTGAGGCTGTAGGCATTCAGCATAAGTCAGTTTTCATAGCTAAAGGATTTTAGGAAAGTTAAAAGAGAGTATAGAACTTTAATGTTAAAAGATTTGAGACAGAAAGATTCAGCTTGGGTATCAGAAACAAAATATGATTTCAGTATGAAGGGAATGGGTGGGAAGGGATGCAGTGGGGGGGGAGGGGGGGGGTTGTTCAGAAAGATGGTTAACATACCAGGAGAGTTGAAAAGGAAAGTCCATTTCAAGAGTTGATACCAGGTATATAAAAAAATACTGATATTGATACAGGAGTCAAAAAGAAGAGATGGTCACATAATCCTTAGATGAAACATGAAAGGGTTGTTTCATCAGCTTTGGACTTCGTTGTTGATTCGGAGCCCTTTGGGTTCTCCTTGTTGGGACACTTATAGGGTGTTGACATAGAGCTTTTTGTTTCATTCCTTTACTACATGTTTAGGCGGTTAATTTAGGTACTTTGTGGTTTCATTCCATCGAGACATTGTCAGGCTGTTGATAGGAGCTTTTTTCCTCATCCCATCAGGATTTTGTGTGGCTGGAATTTTTCATGATGTCAGCCTCAAAGAAAAAAATCTCCATATCAATGCCTGATAAAGCACCTATGGGATGAAACATTACAGCCTTTTCCTCCAACAATCGTATTACCACATTTTTGTGCCCTTCAGCTCAATTACTCCTGCAGTCAAAGAATGTGATTTTATTACAAGGCTTATGCAGTAATATGAAATTCCCTCCGGCTCACAGGCCAGGTGTCCAAGTTCATCGTGAACACAGTGAACGCTGGGGCCGGAGCTCTGGCCGTGACCGTGGAAGGGCCCAGCAAGGTCAAACTGGAGTGCCGAGAGGTGGAGGAAGGGTACGAGTTCACCTACTGCCCCAAGGCCCCAGGAGACTATCTCATCACCATCCGCTATGCTGGCGTCAACATTGCTGGAAGCCCCTTCAAGGCTAGAGTGGAAGGTGAGTGTGATGGAGGGTTCTCTTCAGAATGCCGCCTCCTTCGCAGTATCAAATATTTGCTGTTATGTTGGGTTTTTTGTTGTTGTTTTTTTAATTCATGTAAACATGGTTTTATGTTAATTTTTACAAGACAAAAACGTGTTGATTGTTTAACTTTTTTGCAAGCCACAGCATTCTGCAGTGAGTGAGTCACCATGTATGACACACTGTGATAATTCTAGCAGCAGATGCTCGGTCTGACAGGACACGTTGCAAGAATGGTGACATTGTCATTCATTAAGTATCTGTGAGTGAATGATTGAAGGTTTTTAGTGGATATTATCACATCTGCAAACATATTTTTTGTTATTAATGCAATGATTTACAAACACAAGCCTAAACGAATGCATTCAACAAGAAAAAAGAAATTATTTGAAGAATTTTGATGTTGTTGCTTCGTAATTGCTCAGGAAATGTGGAAGACTCAGAAACTGTTGAGACTTACTTTCAATTGTTAATTTTATGAGAAATCAACCAGTCTGTGCCTTTATGCTGGCTACAGGAAACACAGATGTAGTGATTGATTTTGATTGTAGACCTTTTTCAACTCCATTGAATATGCACATTATATATATATATATACTATATATATAACTATATATATTATATATATAATATATATATATATATATGTATATAAATATCAACATTTCAAGCATACATCTAAGAAAGATAAAAGGTTTCTCTATATTGCTGTTTAAAATGAAGTCACTGTCTGCTCTTGATTTTCCAAAAAAAGAAGTCTTTGAATCTAAAAAAGTGGAACTGGGTGTTCAGAGGGAATTTCTGTGCTGTGCGCAATTAGCGACTTGAAGGACCATGTCAGTAGCATTAGCCTGCTGATGCATGACCAAAGTCACTGTTCTTTGAAGCTTAATTCTTAAAGAACCACTTTCACATAGCAATGCTCTTCCCCACAACCATGTGCTCCGTACATGCTGACAACTGTTGCCGACGTGAAATTCTGGCTCTTTTTTAATTGATTTTACAGTGTCTATGATGCACGTAACAGTCTACTGCTATATATCAACAGAAACCGCAAAGCACAGATTTTACACACAATATACTTTCAAAGACCTCTTGGGTAGTATCACAGAACAGTAGTGACAGAAACAACATGACCAAAACATAAGAGACAATGGTCTTGTGTATATTTGGTTAGTATTTTAACAGTAAAACATGGGGAAAGGGACTAAGAAATATCAGTCTAACCTTGCAGAGTTTACACAAGGGGTGAAGTATGTAATCCAAGCATAATCAAAAAAAGAACAAAGGACAGATACAAACTGGTGTCCCTCGAATTTACTCAAAACAATAGTTTGTTCATATTTTCTTTCAATGTGCATTGTAAGGAGTCACAAATATTCTTTTCTTCTCTGTCTGAAATGTCAATAGATAATCACCATGTAAACTATGTCAATGAAAAATCATCATATGAATCTTTTTCAGAATGTTTTGTGGTATGTGCACTTCTTCATCATTCCTTTCTTCATCCAAAGCATTTGGTGCACACTTTCCAACACTTCATTCACTGACGCATATCTTTGCCTGGCCAAGATGCGGCCAAGACAGGAAATTCCAAGCATGCCATGGGAAGAATTCCTATTACAGGCTGGATGGCCTAGTTCTGAGTGCGTTCGTCTGTAAGAGTAAAAAATGTCATTGCTCTAAGATAAGTGACACAATGAACTAGGACAGTGATACATAGTATTTCATGTGGTTCCTTTTCTCTGACTGTAGGTTGGTAAAAGGAAGCATTTTTTCATAATCTCACTGGCTCTGTGTTCCTGATGCATCAACAACATACAACAGCTTCATGGGTGCCTGGTGCCTGGTTGGGCCCCTGGGACCCATTGACATGACCAGCCTCTAACAGCCGAGTTAGCAGGAAAACGCTAGTGGCTCCAGGCAGTGATGGGCCTGTACATGATTGTATCCTCGGTATTGTGAACCGTTGTCTCCCAAACAACTGAATCATGATCAACATCATCCTACATCTATACACGGTCAGGGTGACATCGACCAATATTTACAAGATCAACGATCTTTGCTGCTTACTCAGTCATGCACAGCAGGGTAGAGTTGCTGGATGCAGTCTGGAGCTTTTCCTTGTCCATTTAGAATAGGATTATTTTTTGTTTGGCTTTGCGATATCTTAGGTCCTGTTCTTCACTGCACCTTAGAGAATGGTTTCGGATAGGGTGTCATGGCCAGAGACATACCTGTACCAGGCAAGCTTGTGGCATAAATAAGTAGGTATTTGATGATGAACAAAAAAAGCAGGATCTAAGTGTGGTGTTTTTTTTTGTAGGCGCTGGACAGCCCAGCGGTGTTCAGGAGCATGCATCGGTGGTGGTAGAGACCGTCACCAAGACCAGCACCACCACCAAGTTCACTGGCCTTCAGCAGCTCATCTCGGATGCCAGCAAGTGTGTCGCGAGTGGGCCTGCCCTGACCCAAGGTGTCTGCGGCCAGAACAACACCTTCTCTGTCGACACCACTGGAGCAGGTAAGTGTGTGTGTGTGTGTGTGTGTGTGTGGTGTGTGTGTGTGTGTTTGCGTGCGTGCGTGCATGCATGTGTGTGTGTGTGCGTGCGCTCGCGCACATATTTCGTGTGTGTATTTGTTATCATTGTGTATGTATGTGTGTTTGTATGTCCATGTGTGTGCATGTGCTTGTGAATCTTCATGCATAAAGTATCAGAAGTTGTATATGTATTTTATAACAAAATTTATTTCATCCAGCATGGAAGCGTTAATCTTTTGGGGAGAGTATGTTTTCAGTCCTGAGAGAATGTTTGTCTGTGAGTGAGCAGTATAACTAAATCTTCAAAACCATTGAGCACCTTGTTATTAATTTTACTGGGTTGTTTTGGGGTTATACATATCTGATGAGAAATTAGTTTCAAAGTGAGATGACTGCAGGTGGACAGTGAAACAACTTGTAAAAGAAAATTGAATTAATCTGGTGGAAACAGAGACAAATCATACAGTCATATTCAGGTCAGGATGGAGGGTAATTTTAAGCTGGGAGTATTTTAATGAAACTTTGTTGTTGTTAGGATTAGTATCTATAAGTTAATAAATGTTGATGTGTCATGGCTTAACAGTGATGATGCAGAAAAGAAAAAAAAAAGACATTCACAAATAATCAAGTTCAGTTTCAAATGGCAGATAGCTTCAAGTCGTGGCTTATGTTCAGTTTCAAGTGGAAGATAGCTTCAACTTGTGACCTGCATGTGCTAGCCTTGAACCCTTTTGCCAAATACTTTTTCGTTTCTCATTGATTTTGGTTTCTAAAGCTGCTGAATATGGTGCTGTTTGATGATGTTTGTGTCAGCTAGGTCATAAACACACTATGATTTTGTTCTTTTGTGTCTGCACTCTGTCTATGTGTATTGAAGTAATGGTCACACTGATCTTTGTTCCATGCTGTCCAGGCAACAACATGATGTTTGTGGAATGTTGGGTCCGGAGGTGCCTGTGGACGAACTGGTGGTGAAGTTTGTGGGCAACAAAAAGTACAGCGTCACCTACAATGTCAAGATGAAGGGTAGCTACATCCTCATCGTGCGCTGGGGCGAAGAAGACATCCCTGGCAGTCCCTTCAATGTGCAGGTTGTGTGAGCGCCACGTGTTTAGGTCTGTTGCTTCTGTTCTCAACAACCAATCTTTCTGCTGTCATCTTGTATCAGTCGTTTATAACACAAGCTGTAAACTAAAGACGCCTTTTAGGTAGATCATTGAACAATGTGCAAGAGAAAAGTTTTCGTAACCACTGCTGTCTCGGATCATGTACAGATCTTAGCTTCTGATGAACATTCTTTCTGGTTTCGTGGCATGTTCTGGACATTGGTGGAAAGCATGGGAGAGAGAACACTGTGAATCAAATTATTTCTGTTAGTTGCAATGCTGAAGTCTTCAAGCTAATTGAAGAAAGGTTATTTGTATTCCACTGCCATTAAGGATAGAGTATTTTGACACCAGTATTTTGAAGACTGCACTCTAGTCATTGTTCATTTTGCTCCTGGCAAGGTGGAAGTGTGTGATAAATTGGTTGACAATGTTCTCCTCTCTTGAGGTATTAACTGCACTTCAAATATGAGCTTAAACTTGTTTCAGTTCTGCTCAAGGGTGATATAAAATTTTCTTTGCTAGCTGCTTTACACACGTATAACAGATGTGTTAACTTTTTTCATTTCAAATGGTGCTGTGTGAATGATAGGAAGAAATATTGCTCTTGTTATTTATTGATGCGTTTTTTGTCTTGTTGCATATATTTGTATTCATAACTCATATACAAACTCATGTTCATATCTGTACATTGAATCCATTTTTGTCTTTTGACAGTTTGTAATGTAATCATGTGGTGTGTCCTGATGCATGCGATTAATTGGTTGGTATCACTTTTTTTTAACCAAATATTGTATTAAATTTATACATGGCTATACTCTTTTGGAAAAAAATATTTTCTACAAGATCTTTTTTTTTACTGAGTTTATATTATTTGCATATTTCGTGTCTTCACAGTCAAAATTTGAATCTGCTTTTCTTTAGTAAAAAAAAAAATGGACTGTTCAGAGAGCAGAGTCTTGAACGACTGTGCAGTTTGTGTTATGTTTCTTTTTTCTTTCTTTTTTTTTTTTGCTGTCCTCCTGTAAATTTCCTTTTGTTTGACTTTTATTTTCCGACACTTGCATTTTATGCTTTGAACTCCGTATGTTGTATATTTCAGTTTATGTCCATGCTACAAGCAAACAGTGGAACAGCAGCTACAGAAAACTGTGACAAACTTGGCCCATAGGTTGTGCTTGATTTGACAAGTCTCAGTTTACAAGAACTATAAGACTGGAATTCCTTTGGGGGGGGTTTTGTTTATCTTTTTGAGGTTTTTCATTAGTGAAATAAGACATCAGAGAGAAAATGAGTTTGGAAATATACCAAGTCATCAGCTCAGTCAGACCTGTTTTATTTTCCATTTTTTCCTCTCTTGCTAGTACTGGCTGTGCCTGCTCTTGACTGTGACGTTTATAAACAAGTGCCTCTTCTTATCACTCTGAGACCTGAACTGATTTCAGTAAACATTTTCAACTCAGACCTGTTGTCTTCTGTGTGGCTGGGTGTGAGCGGTGTGCGATCGTGAATCGCCGTTATGCTAACTAGCACAATACGAAGAGATGTGTCCATACTCAGTCACTTTCAGAAGAGACAGTACAAAATCTTCTCGCTAAGATGCTCAGTCTACCGTTTTAACCACAACCATGTACATGTTCATATAGTATCTGCTATCCGTAACGTACGGCTTCTCTCAGTGTACCACAACCAGGTCATCTGTAGATTTCATCTGTATTCAACAACCTATGCCAGCTCTCAGTTCACCACAACCAGATGCATGCTAAGATGGTATGTGCCATCTGCAGCCCATACGTTCTCTGTTAATCACAAATACACGCATGTTTTAGTGCTGCCTGTAACACACACACACACACACACACACACACACACACACACACACACACACACACATATATATATAATATATATTTGTGTGTGTGTTTACCTGTGACTGGGCTATTTTCAAAGTCTGTACCTGTAAATAATTTTTCACAGAGGTGTGGAGGCTTTATTTTAGATCTGTATGCAAGCAGCATCACAAATTTCATTGAAGGAGGATTGCAGTTTTTTATTTGACAAAATTCTGGCATACACAACTAGACTGAAGGGTTCCCTTCAAGATGGGACAATTCAAAGACTGCTGAGTGAGTCCCATTGTTGGAGATTTGTCTTGTGTTGAAAGAAGCATCTTGTTTGAAAGGAAAGATGATGTTCCCAGTCATTTTTCCCTCTCTCTTCTTTGTAACTTTCCCTTTTCTTTCATGAATCTTTTCAAGCCTACTGAGACACAGACTGATAACCCACACTGCTTTTCTTCAAATCACAGGTTTTGTTTACTGGTCAAGAACAAGAACTGCAACTCCATTTGTATTTCTTGTTACCAACACAATTTTAATTCACATGTGCAAACATGTAAGTCTATGTAATTACACAATAATTGTTTGGTTGTCTCTCTGTGTGTGCATTTGAGCTGGTGCCTACATACGCGTTTCCATGGTAAACTTTTAACAATGGCAGTTTCTAAGCAATTATAACCATTAGCATGATCAAGCTTGGCAGAGTGATGTATTGTTAGGACCTTTCATAGCCATTTCCTTGGTGGGTATGTCATTGAATTGTAATCGCCATAAATATGAGATAACCAATTTCAGCAACTGTTTCTGTACAGCTGAGTTATCCTTTTTTTTTTTTTTTTTAAATTCTGGCTCATGCAATGATTGCTTTAAACACAGATAAAAGGCAAAGTAAATGACAATGTCTAAACATAGCAGCAAGCCTTCAGCTACATTTTGTGAAGCTGGGACCATCATCACGGTTTCCATCATGCAGCTTGTGCACAGATCTACACATCACTGCTGCTTCAGTTCTGAGCTCTCAGTAGCTGCAATCTTGTTTCATATTGGCAAGCATTATATCATCCTCCACAACAGACAGAAATCAGAAATTGCCTCCCTTTTTGTACTCCCAGTTCTTATAGAACAGGGAGTACTTTACAATGGGAACAAAGAAATGCTGTCTGTCTGTCTGTCCCTGGTCAAAATGGTTCCACTCGCTCCAGACAAAACTTCTGGGCCGATCTTTCTGAAAATTTGTAGGTATGTTCATTATGGGTCACGGATGATGCCCGATGTTTTATTTTACCAGAATACTCGTTACTACTACTACTACTAATAATAATAATAATGAATACTTATATAGCGCCTATTCTCGGCTAGAGACCAAGCTCTAAGCGCTTTACAATCAACACTCGTTTACACAACGGGCTGCCTACCTGGGTAGTGCCGACTGAAGAGCTGCCAGCTGGCGCTTCATTCAGTCGTTTCCCGTGTCATCCAGTCAATATCGTTCAATATGATCACTCATTTTCCTTACTTCCTTCATTCTTTCCATTTCTCACGCAGGGTGCATGCTATGTGTAACGTGTCATCCATACCAACGGCCAAACTGGCCTACTCTTCCGAAAGTTGGTGATGGGATTTTACGTATGTGCAAGATGTTATGCGTGCGTTCACACACGGAACCTCGGTTTATAGTCTCATTCGAAGGACTGTATGGGAAATGGAGTCAGAACCAATGTTAACTCCGAGGGAAAAATCCCCCTGTACCGAAACGCCCCCGGCAGAGGTTCGAACCCGCAACCCCAGGATCACCAAGATTACGAGTCCGGCGCTCTACCAACTGAGCTATTCCGGCTCCTATAAACCATGTAACGGCCCCAAACGGTTTTTCTTCTTTATGGAATATATCTTTTTGACGCATGTTTGATTGTGACGTCAAATACATTATGACGCATGTTTGATTGTGACGTTTTTCAGGAAGATAAACTGGGAGTACCTATATATGCTTTGCATCTTTTTTTTTTTTTTTTTTTTTTTTTTAAAGATCCATGTCAATCTCTGATCAGTTGAAGATGTCAGGCAAGAGGAATGCAACGTACAAACTGACAGTGAACTCGTTCAGATCGTCCAGGCCTACAGGAATTCTATCCATGGTCAGCAAACATGCTGGGTGCACCAGCCCAATATGTTGTTCTCCCCAACATATGAATCCTTGAATCGGTTTCTTAGCAACAAAACTAAAGTAACTGTGAAAGCACCGTTTAATTTGGGTAAATTGTGAAACCCTTTGTCTTCCGCACCATCCAAAGATACACATACATGTGTGCGAGTGTGTGCGCGCGTGAGCATACGTGGCCACGCATACACACACACACACACACACACACACACACACACACCACACACCAAAAGAGAGAGAGAGAGATGTTGAAAGATCTTGACTGAGATATAGAGAAAAGGGGACAGGAGGGAGGGACAGAGAAACTGATACAAGCATATCTTACTGACATGTGCTTTTTATCACACTAGCTGGTGCCAGTGAAGAACATGAGACTATATGATAGCGATGAATAAAAATACAAGATCACTCTTTGACATGAAAATTGAGCTTGAGCTCAAAACGTAATGAAATGAACATGCACAGCCACATACCATTATAAGCGCGCAACACACACAACACACACACAACACACACACACACACACACACACCAATATATATATATATATATATATATATATAATACGTACATACATGTGTTGTGTGTGGTTGACGACAATAGATGGTGGGGGTGGAGCACTGGCATCCTGTGACGGCAAGGGTTGGAGCATAGCCTTGGTTTTGCCTGGACTGACTGTGAGGCCTAAAACGGCTTTGGGCTATTGCAGAAAGCAACGTGAACAAAGTCAACTGTGATAAAAGCCACGGTAGGACTCGGAGAAAAATCACAACAGAAGTAAACAATAAGCTCCAAAGGGTAGACAACTGATGCCTGACACTCTCTAATCATCTATTTAAAGAGAGAGAGAAAGAGGGTAGAGAAAGAAGTGACGGAGGAAAGATGTTTAGTTTGAACACCCACACTTGCCACAGGACCCACCACAAATCTACTTCGAAGCACTGAACGGATGTACTTACAACTTGTCTCGCGGAGTGCCTCGATCAAACTGACTTGTGCAGTACAGCATTTGTGAACAGCTCCTGAAGAACAGTGCAAAGGGTCTGGCCGAGGACCCATTCTGGTAGATGACTGTCTGCCTACTCCCCTGTTACACCGACAGGAGAGAGAGAGAGAGAGAGAGAGAGAGAGACACACACACACACACACACACACACACACACACTATACAGAGTCAAATGCCATCGAGAGGTAAATCTAACAATGATTCATTTCACAGACATTCAAAGAAATACAAGAAAGCCACTTTGTTCTTCCAATCAAAAACATGTGCTGTCGGAAAGTTGCCGCCCTTTACAGCTGGACAGCCCTTGATACATCGTGTCAGATGGGTTGGATACATCACACAGTCTCGTCAAAGATTCACAAGGACTGCGCAGCATTGCATGTAAATTTGTTTTTGTGGTCAAAGTCAGGGACTGATCGTGAGAAAAGAGCTAATCACTAGCTGAAAGGGTCCCAAAGGACGAAGACGGGAGGGGGGGGGGGGGAGTGGAGGAATAGAGGCATCTCAAACGCCAAAGGACCTCTTTGGCAGCTAGTGAGGAAAGGGAGATTTTAGGGGCCGTGATATAATTCGTGTTTTTTTTTGGTTTTTTTTAATGACAATAAACAATGATTACAAATTAATTTTTACAAGCACAACGTTGAATCAAATCATTTTCTTACACACAAAAGCGGGAAAACAACAAGAACAACAACAACACTTCGTTTGTTGCGAAAGTAAGCAAACATTTTGTGAGTACATTAAAAAAAAAAAAAAAAAAAGAATAAAACATGTAATTGTACACTAGTGCGATCATTGATAAGTAAAATTCAAAATTACGTTCTGGGACGTCTTAAGGCACTGACTTTATTGATAAATATCTCGGTGTTCCATTGCACAATTCTAAAATTGATAGTGGATAAGTACCTCTGTGGGATTACGTAATATGAAACACCCCGTATGGACAGCAGTGATGCTTATGATTTTTTTTTTATTTGCTTGTATTCATTCTTAACAATGTTACACTCACTTGTATTGGGGGAGACAAAAAAAAAATCAAACGTATATGAAAAGCTAAATGTATTGAAGTGGTGTGGCATATAATGGGAGGTAACTGCTGATTTTTGTTTTTTTTTATTCAGTTTTAGGAATTATCGTCCCAGAAATGTCGTCTGCTTTGATGTGGTCGGAGTGCATTCAACAGTGGAGAAGAAAAAAACAAAAAAGAAGAGGAATGATGATTAGCAGCCAAAAGGTGATCCTTGAATGGAAGACAGGGCTTAACGGAGACCCGTCAATTATCTTTTGCTGGTGTGAATAAGTTTTCGAAATGGTGAGTGGAAACTGGATCAGCGAAGAAGACTTCCACAGATAGGATTAGTAAAGTTATATTCCTTGATGACAGGGGCAGACCGCAGAACATTTCGGTTTATCAAACACACACACACACACACACACACACACACACACACACACACACACACACACACACATCATTGGTGTGGAAATCATATTCCACACCAAGAAAACGTTACTGTACAGCAAAAATGAAACATGGATCAAGAAAACGAACAAAAACTCAACATTTGATGTAACCATGGGATCATATGACGGTGCAGAAACATGCGAACTGGTCGGACTATTTATGCTATCCAACATCAAGAAACAACTTGGAAAACAAGTTGGATTATACAGAGACGACGGCCTTGCTGCACTAAGCAGCAACCCAAGAACCATTGAAAACAAGAAAAAAGAACTATGTAAAATCTTCCAAAGCCACAACTTAAAAATCACCATTGAAGCAAACAAAAAGGTAGTAAACTACTTAGACATAACACTTGATCTCAACAACCACATATACAAACCATACAAGAAGCCCAATGACACACCTATCTATGTAAGCACCAAAAGCAACCACCCACCATCTGTATTAAAAGCCATACCCAATGGCATAAACAAGAGACTATCAAACCTGTCATGCAACGAAAGAGTATTCAACATAGCAGCAGTAGAATACCAAGAAGCACTGCAAAAAAGTGGGTACAACTACAAACTACAATACAACCCAGACAAAAACACAAATAGAAACAAGAAAAACAGGAAGAGAAAAATTATATGGTACAACCCACCATACGAAGGGAAACTCAAAACAAACATAGGGAAAGAATTCTTTAAAATTTTAACAACTTCCTTCCCAAAAGAACACAAACTACATAAAATATTCAACAGAAACACCGTCAAACTATCGTATTCATGTATGCCCAACCTCAAAAATTTAATTGACGCATCTAACAAAATGAAAATCAACACAGCAAAGAAGGGTGAAGAAAGGAAATCTTGCAATTGCATCAAAAAGGAGCAGTGCCCCCTAAGCAATAAATGCCTTTACAACAACATTGTATACCAAGCCACTGTGACATCAGAAAATGAAAAAGAAACATACATAGGGATCACTGAAAACCACTTCAAAACCAGATATGCAAACCACAAACAGTCATTTAATAAAGGAAAAATACAAAAACCAAACAGAGCTGAGTAAATATATCTGGAAACTTAAAGACGCAAAAACAAACTACAATATATCCTGGAAAATCATAAAAAGAGCATCATCATACAGCAATATTTCAAAAAGGTGCAACCTATGTTTAACTGAAAAATGGTTAATACTATGCAAACCACACTTAGCAACTCTAAACACCAAAACAGAAATAGTAAACAACTGCAGGCATAAATGGAAATCGTTGTTAGTGAACACACCCAAAACAAAAACCTGAAAACTTCAAAAAACACGTGCAGCCAACCCGCACGTGCAAACAACCGCAAACGGGAGCCCACACGCTATATAACACCGGCGGTGGGCAAACCAAAATCATCCTGACGATAGCGCAAGCTAGAAACAAATTTGTAGATTGTTTTTTAAACCTTGTTTTAGCAAAGTATATACACTACTCAAAACAATTGAAGTACCACTTAGGAAAACTGCTGTCATTCGAAAGAAAACAAAGCTGAACATAATTTAATGATTGAATATTTTATTTTTATTATTCCTCAATCCATTCAAATTTATTCAAACACAGTGACAAAAAATTATCTTTGTTTTACACTTGATTAAAGAGGCATACCCCCAAAATGAAAAGTAACAAGAGTCTATGGTAGATGTCATGATGTTAATAACGGGTATGACCACCGTTCGCGTTCAAACAAGCGTCACATCGACGTCTCATGGAGTGCACCAGGCGGCGGAGAGTGTCCTGGGGGATCGCCTGCCACTCCTGCTCCAGCAACTGAAACAGCTGGTCCACGGTGTCTGCTGGAGGGTTGTGGGCCCGCACTCGCCTCCCCAGCACGTCCCACAGATGCTCTATGGGGTTCAAATCTGGTGACCTGGCAGGCCAGTCCATTCTTGTCACCTGCTGCCCTTGTAGGAACTGATTCACGATGGCGGCGCGGTGGCACGGCGCGTTGTCGTCCTGGAACTGGGCGCCCTGGCCAACTGCCCTCAGGGCGGGCATCACAAGGGGGCGGATGATGGTGTCGCGGTAGGTGGCACCGGTCAGGCGGCCTTCAACACGGTGTAGGGGGGTCCTGTGACGTAGGCTGAACCCACCCCACACCATCACGGACCCACCTCCATAGCGGTCATGCTCCCTGACGGCAGCGTCAACGTAGCGTTCCTCAGGACGTCGCCAGACGCGAACCCGCCCGTCGTTGAACCTGAGGGTGAACCTTGACTCGTCTGTGAAGAGTACTGTTGCCCATTCAGCTCTTGTCCACCTTCTATGACATGCTGCCCAGGCCCGACGATGAGCTCGATGCGCTGGGGTCAGTATTGATCTCACTGCTGGGGACCTTGACCTCAAGTTGGCGTCGTGGAGCCGGTTCCGAACTGTCTGGGTGCTGACGTTGACGTTGCTGGCTTGTCGTAGCTGGTCTTGGAGTACTGTGGCACTGGCTGAACGGTCTCTCAGACAAGCGATAACAATGAACCGATCCTGCTGTCTGGAGGTGCTTCTCGTCCGTCCACGTCCCTGCTGTTCTTCAACACTTCCAGTGTTAAGCCAACGGTCTCTGAGCCTCAGAATGACTGGGTGACTCACTCCAAGCCGTCGACCAATCTCCCTCAAGCCAATACCTTCTTGGTACCATGCTATCGCTCTTCCTCTGTCGGTGTTGCTTAGTCGTTGTCTCGCAGGCATGGTTAAATCTTCCTAAATTTCGCGACTTTTTATACCCGTCAAATGTGCTAACTGATTGCAATTCTGCTCAGAAAAGACCTTGCTTTCACGTGCATCACATTTTTTTTTCTTGCTGTGTCTGTGTCAAAATCTGGGAGCGACACAAGTTCGATAATTTCTCGGGATTTTTTTGCCTCAGATGCGACGCGGTAGATAACTGCTGACCGACTTTAACATAACAAAAATGCACGAGGAGTAGTATTTGAGAACCGGGTAAGCTTATCCAGCAGAATTTATTCAATTATCAATATTAATTGGTTTATCAGAGCTTTTTAAAAATTGCATACAAAAATTAGGGGTGGTACTTCAATTGTTTTTAGTAGTATATATATATATAAAGGAAATAGACAACCAGAAGGACATCATACGCAAATTTAACGAAGAAAATCATACGAAATTGTCGTCAAGAACTGTTTTCATTTAAGTGGTTGAAGATTGATAATTAGACCTACAAAAGAGCACATGTAAAGGGGAGTAAATCGACAACTGGATTACAAAAGATATAGTAAATAAGTAGATGGGAACAGGGATCCGCGAAACTGAACATACCTAACGTTTCGAGCTATCAGCTCTCTGAGGATGGTGAGGACGAAAGGGAAAGACAACAGTACTTGGAAAGGAAAGAGGGCAGAAATTCAGGGGGGGAGGGGGGGGGGGGGGCAAGCTTTGGGTGACAAGTGAAAGAGTGCATGCAGATCCAGGTTCTAAATGCAGACTGGGCAGCATGCATGGGGAAGGACACAGTGCGGACGAAACGCACAACATTCTGGCCATTAACAAGCCCGGACATTTTACGTAACAGAAGAGCATGGAGGAGAGCTACGTGAAAAACCGCGAAAGCGAGCCCACCAAATGGTAAACCAAGACTCCACTGTGGCTCATCAGAGCAGTTCAAGAAACCTAAGTCATTTCACGCCAGCCGACATTCAGTCGTTCCACACCACCATGCCAATCACAATACTAGTGTTGACAGCGATTAAATCCGTCGCCAAGTGTTGAAAGTAAGGTAAGTATGTTAGTTGTGCTTCTCATGAAAGCAGAGAACTATAAAATAGGCATTCTGGCTCACCCACCTCCGCCAGCTCCAACCGGCTAAAGCCGGTTTCGCTGTTGCTCCGCCGGCTTACCCAGAATGCCTATTTTATAGTTCTCTAATAGTAAACACTTTACAAACATACATAATGTGTAGGATTATCTGTTTTTAACACTAATTTAGAAAACTTTTGAGACTTAAGTTTTTGCTTAATCCTTCGTTTTTCTTGATCGTTTTCAATAACATCATTTTCACGCATACATTCATCAAATGCGTCTCTGTCTTTCATGTGGAATAAAACTACAGTCTTTAACTGTTCTCTAAAGTCTTTTAAAACTGAGTTATATTTTTGACATAAAATCCACACACTTATCCCAGCATGTCTTCCACTGAAAGCTAGTTTCGGCCGAAGTCATCTATAATAAATAGTGTCTGCGTTCCCCCCAAACAGCCTGTACTACCAGTCGGTTGACTGTCAGCTTTTTTGCAAGACCAAGACAACACAATTATAACGACGCAGTAAGTCAGCAGGCCGAGCGTCCTGTTTACAAACTGTGTGTCTTCCTATGTTCTGGCCTAAAAATCAATAAAACACGCCTTGCGCGCCTACTGCGTTTCTTCTCTCACCGGGCTTGCGGCGCGGTCTGTCCGTACAGCGGGCGTGCGCTAACACGTTCTTTGCTATAGCGTGAGCTGCCTCTTTCTCTGTTCTTCATCGCGCTTAACTAGTAGTTGCAGGCCAGCCCGACACTGCACAGCGCCCACGCACATCCTGTTCAGTCACAAAGCAAGTGGCTGACATATCAAATGAGAAGTGGTCCTACCAGTTCCACTTTTCGCCCCAAGTCCTTAATTAAGTCACCCCAAGTCCTTAATTAAGTCACCCCAAGTCCTTAATTAAGTCACCCCAAGTCCTTAATTAAGTTCTTAATTAAGTCACCCCAAGTCCTTAATTAAGTTTCCCCAAGTCCTTAATTAAGTCACCCCAAGTTCTTAATCAAGTTACCCCAAATTCTTAATCTAGTTCTTAATCAAGTTACTTTAAGTTTTTAATCAAGTTACCTCAAGTTCTTATCAAGTTCTTATTTAAGTTTTCATCAAGTCGTCATGAAGTCGTTATCAAGTTCTTATTCAAGTCACTTATAATTATTTATTAAGTTCTTGAAATATTACTGCATATCAAATGGATCAAAATGATCTTTTGTTGTTGGCGGTTCTGGTATTCTTTTTTGTTCAGATTTTGTATTTAGTGGCTGTGATTTTTTGGGCTGCTTTGGTTTTTGCTGTCTTTCTTTATATGTTTTATAAACGTAATAACCACCCCCACCAACAGCAATGACGCCAAAAATGCCAACTCTTTTAATCCAAATAATCCATGATGATGTTGCGGGACTTGAAACAACTTGTTCTTGTTGTGGCTCTGGCACAACTGGTGTTTTTTCATTATGAGTTACATTCTGTGCTCGGAACATTAATTTTTTTTGTTTGTTCCACTCTGCTAATTTTTTCCCTGCTGCAACGCGCCCAGGATGAGGAGGCTTTTTACTGGTCACTTTCTCCATCAATGTTTTCTGCTGATTTTCTGGCTCGGTCATTTTGAAGGGAAACAAAATCTATATGATTAAAAGTAATTAATCCCATGATTAATGGCGATAACAATGTTCCAAATCTGTAATATAGATCACATCCTAGAGACTCTAATGACTTTGTTAAAACGGGATCCTGTGTTAAATCATACATAAAATCTTGTTCAGAATCAATGGGAGCAAATCTACTAACTAGTTTAGTGTACAAACTAAGAACCGTTTGCCCAACACTTTTTACCATTCTTGACCCCAGTTGCGCTTCATACCTGTTGTGATACTTTACAATGTCTTGCGTCGACATCTGTTGAATCTGTTCTATGCTGAATTCATTTCCGAGGTACTGTTTTGTTTTTCCACACGCCGCCAAAGAATACAGCCCTTCCTTTTTGCGCATAATAGCTTGGTCATCAACTTGATCATTTGTAATCATAAGTTCAGGAAGTAGATCATCGCAGTTCATGTTTTATTAATGAATAAATATTATTTTATTTTTAAAAATGAGCACCGAAAAAACTATTACTAACCTTGTATACCATTCTGCTGTTATTGGAGGCCTAAGTGTAGGATACACAATGCTTGGTAAAAGCCTGTTAAAAATAAAACCAGCAGATCTTGGCAAACTAGACTTTGAAGACTCAGCAAAGCTGATTGCTGTTATTACAGCTTCATTTGCTACGAAAGATTTTCTAGTTAAGCAAGGAATAATTCCAGACAGTATCAATATGTAAAATTAAAAAAATACATTTATAAAAATGGCTTCACTCGTAATGATGATAGGCGGCGCAGTGGTCAACGCGCTTGCTTTCAGCGGAAGTAATTACGTGTTTAGTAAACTACAAAATAACGATGAGAGAAAAAGACATAACAGAGCTATGGAGCAACTAGCTGCTGCACAAGACACCTATGAAAAGCAAAGAATGGAGCAGTTAGATTTTATTAACGACAGACTTAAACAACAGGGACATGCAGCTTACACATTTAAAGATGTTGACCAGGCAATAAAAGAATATTTTCTAGTAACAGGCAAGCCAATCGAGACATTGCCTCCACCAAAATTTAGCGACTTTTATCAACCATCAGAAAAACAAAAGATGCAAGAAATATTGTTTATTGTCTTTGGCATGACCGCTGTGTATTTTGTTGCACATAATATTGGCTGAATAAAAAATGAACAAGATCTATTATTCGCCAAAAGGATATTGGAAGGGAATAACAGCAATTAAAAAGCTAAGCCAAGCAGCTGGAGTCAGTGAACAAACAGCAAAGGAATGGTTATCTAAACAAGCGATTTGGCAAATTTATTTACCAGCGCCTAAACGAATACAAAGACCACACTTTGTGAATATAACTCCAAACGACACCCATCAAATGGATCTTCTATATTTACCCCATGATACGATTAGACGAAAAAGATTTAAGTACGCACTTACAGTCATTGACATAGCTTCAAGATACAAAGATGCTGAACCATTAACACAAAAGAGTGCTTCTGCTGTTGCTGTCGCTTTACAACTGATATATCAACGAGGCCCGTTAACTTATCCTCGCATGATTCAAGTCGATGATGGAAAAGAATTTAAAGGTCAAGTAAATCAATTATTGTTAAAACATAGAGTTACCATTAAAAGAGGCATTCCAGGAGTTCACAGATCACAGGGTTTGGTTGAAAACTTTAACAAACAGTTATCTGAAAGACTTTTCTCCTACCAGTATCACAGAGAGCTGATTGACAATTCTCGCAACACAGAATGGGTTAGAAGACTGCCCTCAGTTTTGCGCGCAATGAATAATGAAGAATTTAAAGGTTTAAAACCAGTACAAGCAATCAGAAAACAAACAATAAATGTTGTTGAAGGAGAGTCTTCATCAAGCAAACTATTACCATTTGGTTTGAAAGTAAGGTACCTTTATTCGCCGGGAGAAGCAGAAGGGGACACTCGCATCAGGGCAACAGATCCAGTTTGGAGTGTTGATCCATATGAGATAAAAAAAATTGTGAAAATGAATCCGCCAGTGTATTATTTACGAGAAACTGACACAACAAAACGACCAGCCCCTCAAAGATCTTTTGTGAAGGAAGAACTGCAGATAATCCCTCCAGACACAGTTCCAGTCGCTTAATTATTTTTTAATTTAAATTAAAATGGCGGCAAGAATGGAAAAGGAAGAATCCTTACGTAAAATGGCACTGGAAGCAAGAATGGTGAAGGAAGAGTCCTTAGAAATAATGCGAAAAATATTTGATTATAATCTTGCTATTAGACTAATATTTAAGAAGATTGATTATGCCATGCTAGACAAAACCTCAAATTTTGATTGGGAATATATTAAAAAAATTCGAGCGCATTTAGCAGTAATGAAAAATAATTTGGTTGAATTGGGTGATGATATAGTTAAGCTTAACGAACTGTTTTAATCTACGCAAATACATTTGGGTTTAAAATGGAAGCTCAAAGGGAAATGGCAGAAATGACAAAGGAAAAGTCTTTAAAATTAATGCAAGATTTATTTGAGTATCAGTATATCATTAAAGAAGTATTTGAGAAGATTGACAATCCTTGGCTAGAACAATCGCCAGACAATCGCTTTAAACCCCAAAGCTTTTATTTTGATTTATGGGTATGGGAACATGAATATTGCGAAATGACAAAAAAAATTAAAGCACATCTAGCATTAATAAATAATATTAATTTTGCTAAATTAGATGATGATATAATTGAACGTGCGATTGCTGAAAAATATAAGCCCATATGATTATACTATTCTCCAATGCCCGATTGCATATGAAAACTCGGGATTAACAAACACACGTTTTGTGTTTGTTCTATCTAATGACTTCTTTGTTACAACAGTTGTGTTGATCTCATGTAGATTAGATCGTAGTTTTACGTTGTCATGATGAAAAGTCTTATTGTCAAACAATGCTTTTTTATAGTTGTCATGGGATATGCTTGACTGCACAACACTGCGAGATATTCCCTTTGCTTTTTTAACAACTTTTTTTTGGCTTGAAAGACTGTACATTTTCGACCTCAAACCAACAAACTCCTTGATCACCTCTCCAGATAATTCATCCTTCATCTTACCTAAAACCTTTTTGTTAACAGTTGAATGCAAAGGCGAATCTTTAGGGTAATCAGATGTGTCGTACCATCCAGCATGCTCTTTTGCTACTTCTATTTCCATGTCTTTATAGATATCTTCAGTAGGGATGTCGATTACAAATGAATCTGTATCTGTGTACAGAACTCTGGACTCTGGATACAAGGGTTTAAAGTAGTCGTAAAGAAATTCTAACATCAAAAGCTTCGACAGTTCTAAAACAGTAAACCCAATAAAAACGGGCTTATCCAATTTGACTTTCTTTTTTTCATCATTATACCAAAAAGCTGATCATGAAATCTTCTGAAGTCCTGATAATTAAGTTTTGATGTCAACTTAATTGCATCGTTCTCTCTGGTGACCAATCTAACATCTTTACGCTTGTGCGGATTTTCCATAGTCTTTCCAAAACAGCTGTTGTTCATCAACTTGAAAAAGTCTTTTTCTGAAGCATCTGCGGATTTAGTTCTGAGATCAGTGTTCTTCATGATGTATGGTTTCATGAACTGTTCTTGATCAAAAGCAATTATACGATGAACAGCTGTCAACTTTAAACCATGTCTTAAATAAAATTGAAGAAGTCTGTAATGACAGACATAATTTTTTTTGTCACGAAGATTAGGCACAAGTTTAGGCGGTTCTGTCATTGCCATCTTTAGACTTTCTGCCGCTAATGGATAGTCATTATGGTAATCATGAAGTTCATGAGGATATTCTAAATCAACTTCTAGAATGAGACCTCTTTTACGATCAGCTTCTAGAGTAGGTAGCCATTTCAAAAACTTTTGAATGTCTTTGAGTCCTGTGTACATTTTAAAGTTGCGTAATGGAAGTGATTGCGCCATTGCCCATCCATACAGATTGTTTGCATCTAAATACATAAGATAGTTAGACCTTTTACTTGGATCATAGTCGTCCAAGTATTTGTTGTTTGCTTTACAGTAATAGTGCGACGCCATACTGATTCCTCCACGCAATCCGTTTTCAATCATCTGAAGCATTGGCAGGTCAGACAATAAATCAATTTGTACTCCAGTAAATTTTAAGAAAGCGTCCCAGCTCATCCCAGGCGCAGAAATATAATGCGCAGGATCCAGGCTGTAATGTTTCATGCAGGTCTTCCTATAATTTTCAAAGACGTCCGCCAACAAACAGGTATCCGCCATTAAATAGGAATCATGATAGTCTCCCATCGTTTTACACTCTAACTTCTGCCACGCATCTTGAGCATAAGAATAATCAGAATCACTGATGTCCTTTCCTCTAAGACTACTAAAGAACGCGCCTTTAGGTGGAAGGGCTGGGTTATCAAACCTTTCCCAACTGTTCATGTACTCATAAGGGTAAACGCCCTTTCTAACAAGAGTTGGGTCAAAATATTCTTCTGTTATTGGGCAGGACTTTAAGGACATAGCCAGTGACTCTAATGAACCCATCATGTGTTGCATAGAGTCGTAGAAAGACATGTTATTTAAAGTGAAACACATGTACTTTTCTGATGACTGTGCAATGCATGACACCCTGAAGTCGCTGGTTACTGCTTGCATTATAAGGTGAGAGTCGTAACCTCGCAAGTTGTGAAAGAATATAGGCAGCTTCCATGTCTTTGGTTCAAACTTTAGTTGAAGATTGCATTTGTTATGTGCTGCTCCTCTAAACTTTCCACTAATGTGATCATGGTCTCTTACTGTTGGATTCTCTGCGGTGGCAACCAAGGCCGCCCCACAAATCCAACAGTGAGTGGCTGAGTTATACTGTTGTTGGTCTTCAGGCGTCATTATGATTTCAGATAAGTTTAGATTATTAGAACAGGCATTACGCACTTGCTGCATGCGTTTTAAGAAGTATTTTGCAGCATTTGGTCCTCTGTATAATTCTGGCTTTGAATGGGCGCCATCCGTCCTAACAATGATGAAGGCAAATGAGCAAATCTGATGATTACTCATTAAGACTGTTTTAGGAAGTTTCTGTGGGGTTGGTCCTTCATAAGGAACAATGAGTGATTCGAAGTCTGCGTAAACAACATATGGACTAGTTTGCAACCGTTTCCAGTTCTTAAAACTAACTTTACTGCCTTCTCCGGGCGTAATTAGTTCTGTATCACAGTCAACTGGGCTAATACAATGTTTTACATGTTCGCTCGCAGCTTGAACGGACGGAATTCTTGTTAAACATTTTCTACAAAATTCTTGTTTGCTATGTTGTTTTGTAGTATGCACTAGTAATCTACTCATTGTGCGTATTAGAGTGTAGTGCAACCCATTAAGGCTTTGCATTAGGAGTAAGTCTACATGAGTTTTGGTTGGTTCGCCTATTGTTGGACTGTTCTTTGACACTCTAATTGGCAGAAGGTTGGTTTCTTCAGACCATGTATAGACATTAACAGTTATTGGTGGATTTTGTTTTTCAAACTGATCAATTTTGTCTACAGCCATAGGAAATTCAAGGCCGTTAAAGTTAAGATTATTGGCCCACTGTAAATAGTTAGATACTCTCTCTGCATTTTTGGCAACGTGATGCAGCCTAGCAAGAACGCACCACATAAAACATTTGTCATCTGAATTTTTTATGTTCAAAACTGCTTTCTTTGCAACTAATGTTGGAGGCAGTGGAATGTAAGACTTGCCTACAATCGGCTCATACTTAGCTTGTCTTAATCTGATGTCTAGGACTTCGCCCTCTGACCAGCCAGAGCCTCTCATTTTAGCTGCTTCAGAGGCTTCATCAAACTGTGTAAGCAGCTGGTCTGCCCAACCAGGTGTTAAGTCATTAGAGGAAAGAATAGTCTGCTGTTTAGTTGAGACCCAGACTTCTAGATTTTCTTCGTTTATTGTTATATAGTCGATTAAAACAACTAACCTTACTTTAACTGGAGGGTTTATTGTTAGTTTACTTGGAACTTGAGAAATAGCATGTACAACGCTTGCTTGCACGTTTGTTGGATCAATAACTTCTAAAACGACCTCATTTAAAGCTTTTGACAAACGCTCTTCCTCGAGCATTGCTTCAAACAATTCATCTGAACCTTCATATATCTTATCCATGCTGAGTTTCTTTTCTAACTCAAAATATTTATTTAAATTAAAAAAAAAATACTTAATCAGAATCAATATCAACGGTCTTTTTGTGCTTGGACTCATAAACTAAAGTATAAACGCCCTTTGGTGTTGTTAATGTGAGCTGTTTAGAACAGAGTTTAATGTCTCGTTTACTTTTTTTAAACATTCCTTTTTTATCTGGTCGGTGTCTGGTTGTTGAGAAAAAGTTGCCCTTGCCTTTCTTTGAAGATCAAACTTTTGTCTTTTGTAGTCCTCAAAATCAGCCTGTAGGCGACTAAATTCTTCATCCGTGATGTTCGAGTCAGCAAGTGCTTTATCAATTATCAGTTTGAAGGAACTAAGTTTAGCTGTTATTAGTTGAACCATAGCTGTGTGCTTTTGGAGTTTAGCTTTTATTTTTTTGCTGACAGCACTTACAGCCAATGAACACAGGCCAAGAGTTAAAGACAAACCACCTAGAGGTAAAGCTGCCGGTGCACCTACGCCTGTTGCTAAGAGACCTACACTTGTTCCTGCTGATAGAGCACTAGTGATCGATGCTCCAGTATTAACATATGTAACAGCATTAAAGACAGCAGAATACCTTCGTTTGGTTTTACTGTATTTTGAAAGGTCCTGCTCTAGTTTTTGTTGCATTTGTGTAATGTTGGTTAATCTGAAAGTTTTTATGTCTACAGCAGCAGCTATCTCTTCTTTGGGCACTTTTGGATAAGTCGTAACAGACATGCTTTTTTAAAATAAAAATAATTTAGTATTGGATATCTTTCAATCTGTTATCTTGAATATTCAGCTGCGCATCATATATTAAAAACAAATGTACATTAAGTGGTTTATCACTCTCTTTTTCTTTATCAATTTGAATGTTTATTACGTCTTTAACTGTTCTCCCACTCCCATGCAACTGATTATCTTCTGTTGACCTTAGGTCAATCCATAAACCGTATTTCGTTGTTAAATATTCATCAAGTCTAACACTGTGAAGGTGTAGATCTTTAGACACAAGGTCTACTGTTGGATTTCTACACCTCCCGCCTCCAAACAATTTTCTTATTTCATCAAAATGATGATAAGGTTTAAGCCCGCTACCGTAGACTTGGTTAGGACTACCCTCAATTGAACATTGTACTTTAGTTATTTTAGGATTAATAAACTTTTCACTTTGTCTTTTGAATGGTTCTTCATCTTCACACAGCAATAAAATACCTTTAAGGGATCTTGCTGCGGCGCTAAAACTAAAGTTCCATATAGTGTCTGCCCTGCTTTTAGGATATTTAGTATGATGAATCACTCTTTCGTAATATATTGCTAATTTTGACTGATATTGTTGCTCAATCAGCCTTGCTAAGTTAGGGTTGCTAACAATGTCAAACTCTAACGAGATGTCGAAAATGCTGTACTTGGAATCAGTGTCTGTAGATTTAATGACACGTTTGTATTCATTAAAAGTTAGTTCATATGACAATCTGTCTTTTAATGCTCCTTGAAAGTATGGCGCATGCGCTTTTAACAACTCAAAATCCAAGGGTATAGAAAAGCGATTTCCAAACGCATAACTTACAGCTTCATACTTGTTACCGTCTTTAGCATCTTCGGCGTCTATTCTGTGTTTTAGTGCTTCGTTATTTTCGATTCCTTGAAACGCAAGATCGGCCCTTTCATTATCGGTTAGCCATAGATCACAATAGATTAAAAATATGTCTGCATTGTGTAAAGAAAATATTTCTTGCCCCTCAAGTTTTATAGAAATTTTCTTAACGATTGCCCGTCCCAAATTCTGTACAACTGTCCTGTTTTCGTCTGTTGCTGATTCGAGTTCTATTTTAAAAGTAAGCCGTGCAGATCCCGGCACAATCACTTCATCTGCTCCTAGGTCTGGAAATTTGACAGTAAGAATTTGATCTGAATCAATAGTAGATGGATTATTTGGAACAATAATATTCTGTTTATTTCCCTTCACGCCAAAGGGCTCTTTCAGTCTTCTATGCGGGTCAAGAATCGAACCATATGCTTGTGACATTTTTTTTATAAAACAAAATAAAAAGTTAATTATTTAAAAACATGGCAGAAGAAGATTATGATGTTTTTTATCCTGGAGACGACATGAGTGAAATGACGCCTTTGACACATCCATTACAATCATTGCGGCGTGAATTAACAGAAAGTAAGGTCAAATCATTTTATCAAAGTTTAGGCCAAGAACCTCCCGAATTTATAGACCCTAATGATTTTGAAACAAAAGATGACCATTTGTTTGTGAAAAACGAGCAAGGACAACTTGTTCAGCTTACAACTAAACCAGACCCATCAAAGTTTTTAGCAAAGACTACAATTAGACAAAGGCTCAGTGTGAGCGATCAAAATCGCCTTGGCATTGCTAAACCGCGAAGATTAGACAGTGAGGCAGTTGCTAAACTTCAAAACACACTACAAGAACTCCCAACAGAAAACCAAATTCAAAACATACCCCTTAAAGATTTAAGCCCAACAGCAGACGAAATAATAGAAACCAGTTTTTCAGAAGAAACAGTATTAAAAACTATGCACGATCCGCCGCTACCTATGAGAGAAATAACGGCCCTTGATCATGCTTTGAAAAGCATCAGAGGCGAATTAACAAACAATTTAGCAAAACTGGGTGAACTAGATGAGCATATAAAAAGAGAAAAAGAAAAACTAGTTGAGGCTGATGACCACAACTTAGGACCTGGTGTTAAAGAAAGAATAACACAAAGACTAAAAGATCTTGAACAAGAGAGATCAGCAAGACTAGAAGTGCTGTCTACTAACCGAGAACAATTACGAACTCAAGTGAGCAGAATAAGAGAAACTATCCAAAGAATTTTATATGAAGACACGACGCTAGCAGAACGAATAAGAACACTGTTTAGAGAGCAAGGTGTCACATTAGCGAGCGTTATAACAGCCTTAGGATTTGCAATAAGTACACTGGTGTTGGCTATTACAGGCGGCGGTGGTGGGGGAGCAGTGCCACCAGGACCACCATCAGATAAATCATGGGTAAAAAAACAACTTGATCATCTTGCAAGTTTATTAAAAAAATTAGCCAGTAAGGCAATAGACTCTTTGCCTGGTATAATAGGGGGGATCGTTAGCTGGCTTTTGTCTACTGCAAGTAAAGTAGTTGGCTTTATGGCCGAGCACTTATGGGCATTAGTTGTCTTAATAGTTGGGTTACTCTTTAGTAAGATAAAGACCAAGTAATCCTAGGGCAGTTAATCCAATAACAAGTGCCGTCTTTTCATATTCATGGTCATTATTTCTTGGGGCCACAAGGATTGAATGGGGGGGTTTGGGGGGCTCGGGGATTGGTGGGGCTTCTTTTTTTTATTGCTATTGCTGGCTTAGAATTTATGTCGTTTTTTCCGACCTTCTCTTCTTTACCAGCCACAAGGATTTCATTATTATAGTTTATTATTGTTCCTATCTGAAGTCTGAGGTCAGAAGGCAGCATGTATAAACCAGTGCCAACAGCAAAGTCTACTTTCGATCTTGCGTATTGCAAAACATTTTGGTACCTTTTAATACTTGAAGGCAAATCAATTGCAGAATTAATAGAATCCTCTAAATTTGCTAAATACTGTTTTTGGGCGTCAAAGCCAGTAGAAGGATCAATTATGTTTGATCTCGTTTGTGCTTGCGAACCTAGCAAACACCAAACATAAGTACGAATGGAGTCGTTTATTCGTTCTATTCCCGCTCTAGTTAGACCATTAGAAGTATCCAAAATAAATGTTGTCCATGCTGTTTTATGCTCTTGCTCTATGGACCCGAGGTGAACAGTTGTGCCTGAAGAGAAAGATGTGTAAGGAGGATTCCAATCATAGTTATACTTTCTATGCACGCCCCAATAATAAAGAGTGCCTAAACCATGATTAAGATCCAACTTTTGTCTAAAGTCTGTCTTTGGGTCAATATCAAATTCGTTACAGATCCTTTCAAAAGCCTTGTAATCTATTCTGTTGCTGAATGGATTAAACGTTTTGTCATTTGGTAATGGCGCTTGCAGTTCAGATAAAATACGTCTGAAGGTGTAATAAAAATGAAATCTATACACTGACCTCACCAAAGGATCAGGATGATTTAAATGATCAGCATACGACACTCCACACCCAGTTGATGCACAAAACACAGCAAAGTTTAACTGGTTCTGATAAAACTGCATCGGATGACTGAACCACACTTTCGCGATGTAGTCGTTTTTGATAGGAGGGTTAAGATAACGATCCAATGAGTACTAACCTTTACTTGAAAGGCGTCAGTCTGAGTCACAGAAATGTCGAGGGTGTCAGTTGTTATATTTTTAAGATTGTAGTGCGGTCCAACAGAATATTTTGCATTAGTATATTTGAATGCACTCATTTTTAAATTGTTTTAAAAATGTTTGTAACAATAACAACCAAGACAGTCCTTCGTTTTTAGAATATGCTATTGATAATAACTGCGGAACCCAAAGGGTCGCACTCCATGAAATATTCTACAAAGTCGTATGGTTTAATATAAAGTCAATCCAAGAGGAATAATGAGATTTCAAAACTTGACAGAAGAGGAGACGTAATTAGCCAGTTAACCATACCTGATGGTTATTACGGGTTTTGCTCGCTAAAAGAAGCAATGAGTAACTTCGACATTACTCTCAAACTTAACAATGCAAATCTAAAAACAATGTTAACATTCAAACCTGAAAAAGAAGTAGTCCATTACTTTTTTGATGTAGAGCTAGCTAAAATGTTAGGCTTTAAAATCAATCAAGTCTATCATAGATTTATAGTTACACCAGACAAAACTACTTATGAGGGGGAAATCCGCTCGATCTTGCATTACATTCATTACTCTATGTTCATTTAGACGAGCTGAGCACTGATGAAAACTTATATGATGGAAGGCCCTCAACTGTTTTAAGAGCTCTTCCATCAGGGAAAGCTGCATATTGCGATTATGAAATTATACGATTCCCTAATTTACAGTTTAAAAGATTAGCTTGTGGGAGGGTCAGATCATTTAATATAAAGATCACAGATAAAACAGGGAAAGTCGTGAAATGTGATAACCTGCACATTGTTTTAGAAATAAAATAATACGTTGTTTTAAAAAATGTCACGTGGACCAGAAGAATCAGGAGTTACATTAGCGCCTGAGAGGTGTGTAACTTTAGAATTAAAAGACCTTGCAGACGTTGAGGACTTTGAACAAAACGGTGAGATAGGCACTTTATATGGTTTTGAGTACACTAAAGATGGTTATTATAAACGCAAAGAGGTTGACGACAACAAAAGGTTTCCTAAACTAGAACAACTACGCAATCTAGAAGCAAATAATACAGGCCAGTATGAATATAAAATAGTTCGAAAAACTGACAACAAATGGCACTTAGAACCATATTTAGAATGGGACATAAAATTTGAATTCTTAAGCCCATTTACATTTTTTGACCGTCAAAAAAGTTTCAGAAAAGCATTGAACTCTGGCCCTTTACATGTAAGTCTTATGCCAGAGGACAACAGTCGGAAAGAGATCGAAATAAAGCCGTTTGGGGACAAACAGTACAATCCTCCACAGAAGAGAACGGTTTTAAAGAAAGCTTCTACAAAATTACAGTTCATTCCACGCACAAAATTAGGAGACACGTTTCACAATGATATTTAAAATTTCTGTCTTAAAAGATGAGGCGAGAAATGGAGCTGTGGGTGTCAGTGACAATCTTATGAAAGGAATTCTTATTAGCTGGCAAAACTTAGACGTTGACAAACTTAAAGTTACTGTCGTTGTTCTTTACAATGGCGAGGATATTAAGGTCATAACAACAAGCAACAAAATTGATATTAGTTTAAATAGAAACGATCTTACAGAACTGAACTGGATTAATCTTACACATTTGGGCCTTATAGGGTTTTATTATACTGAACAAGTTTTGACAGAGAGTATGATAAAAACAATAACTGGATTAGATTAAATTCTGTTATAAAACTATGGAGCAAACGACTTTGGTGTCAATGTTAAACTTTATGACAAAAACCCCTCATTGTTCATTGATTTGTGGACAGACTGGTTGTGGAAAAACAATATTTGTCCTGACCTATTACAAACAGTTTATCGTTATAATTTTGATCATATTGTAATTTTCTGTCCAACACTCAAATGGAACAAAGCATATCACGACAGAAGGTTTATATGGACGGATGATGACATATATTTAGTTGATCCCAGCAATAAACTGAGTGAGTGTTTAGAACACTTTTATAGACAGTTTGAAGGAACGCAGACACTATTTATTATAGATGATTGTTCAGCAGAAAAGGATATAGTCAAAAAAAAGAAACGCTTTGTCAAAACGGCTTTCAGTGGAAGACATGCTGGGATAAGTGTGTGGATTTTATGTCAAAAATATAACTCAGTTTTAAAAGACTTTAGAGAACAATTAAAGACAGTGGTTTTATTTCACATGAAAGACAGAGACGCATTTGATGAATGTATGCGTGAAAATGATGTTATGAAAACGATCAAGAAAAACGAAGGATTAAGCAAAAACTAAAGTCTAAAAAGTTTTCTAAATTAGTATTAAAAACAGATAATCCTACACATTATGTATGTTTGTAAAGTTTTTTACTATTAGAGAACTATAAAATAGGCATTCTGGGTAAGCCGCGGAGCAACAGCGAAACCGGCTTTAGCCGGTTGGAGCTGGCGGAGGTGGGTGAGCCAGAATGCCTATTTTATAGTTCTCTAAAGCTGATTTCGTGCGAAACGGTGCATCCTTTCAGATGCAGTCATTAGTTTATGTAGGTGGTTGGAGATCTTAATCTAACCACACACCGCGCGCGCGCGCGCACACTCACTCACGCATGCACGCACGTACGCATGCACGCACGCACGCATGCACGCACGCAACATACACTCTGGAATTCTATTAGCAGATGTATAAGCACGCAGCACGCTGACAGACAGACAGACACACAGTCAAACACACACGCGCGCGCGCGCGCGCACACACACACACACACACACACACACGCTGCACGCACACACACATAGGCCTACACACACACATGGCGTTCGTGCGCGCGCCTGCGTACGCGCGCACGCACTAATGTCAATGACGTGAACACTTTTACTGCAATACGATTGGTGCGATTTGTATTTGTACGTCCATCTCATATGGCAAACGAGAGAGAGAGAGAGAGAGAGAGAGAGGAGAGAGAGAGAGAGAGAGAGAGGAGAGAGAGAGAGAGAGAGAGAGAGATTGGTTGATTAATCTCTAATACTCAAGGATGAAGATTTCAGGCATGGCCTTGTCTTACAATCTGTGTCCTTGTCATTCACACATGATTTCAATGCAAATCATAAGCACTGACGATCAACATAACAACGCTGTGAATCTCATCCTGATACCGACAGATTATTCATTAGTGTGACGTGCTGAGTAGGCGAGGAGGAGAAAAAACACACACACACACACACACACACACACACACACACACACACACACACACACACCCCACACACACACGCACGCACGCACGCACGCACGCACGCACGTACGCACGCACAGAAAGAGAGAGAGGGGGTCGTGTGGTGGTGAGAACGGTCATACGGAGTGACTGTTCAGATGGTGTATTCCCATTACGTCTAACAGAAGTAATTTCCCAGTGGAGGATACCGTAACGATTTCAATCAAATAATCAAATTATTGAGACATGAAAGCCTTATGCGCACCGGTTCCGGTAGTTTTTTTTTTTTAGTTTTTTTTTTTTTTTTTTTTTTTTTTTTTAGCTTTATCCGGTAACAAAGCGGGCGGCGTTGAAAATTTTCCGTCACAACAGATCACTGGGCCCAAGCTTTTTGCAGTAGCAGACTGTCTGTGTGTGTGTTCGCAACTACTATGTATACATATGCCTACTACACTGCTTGCCAATCGCAGCAAGCAATACGAACAACACTAAAACAGAGACTAGCATTGTTATTGCGAACAAGTTTTTAGCGCACAAATTAGCCGAACTTTTGAGGGAAAATAGTTACGTGCTTTGTTTATTTTTCGCTCTTTAGACTTAGACATTCTCACAACATATCATACAAACCGACTGAGTCAGTGGAATGTAGCATAAGCCCTCTTTTTTGTCAGTTACATTTCCAAAATCTTCGTCCCCTTCACGTGCTACCCTACATGTAGTAGTCATCGGGTCAGATTTCTGACCTGGTACAACGTCGCGTCCCCCCACCCACCCCCCACCCCACCCCCTCTAACACCTCTCTCTCTCTCTCTCCTCTCTCTCTCTCTCTTCTCTCTCTCTCTCAGTACAAAATGTAATTCGTCATCAAAATGGACAGCCTGATGATTGTCCATCAAGCTCATCTTTTATCCTTTAAGTCCGACGGATTTTCCGTTTTGGGAATCGCTGTGTGTATGTTTCTGGAAATGGTTTAGTGAAATTGGTAAACTGAAGACTGGTTGGAAGTGAGTTCCACACGTATGGTCTAGTGTAAGCTAAGCTTGTTTTGTACTGATCATTGCGAGGATACGGTAGAAAGAATTTCTGCAAACAAGAACTATTGTTCAGTCTTGTAAAAGGGGATTAATATACCATGGTATTGTACTTGTTGACATTTTAAACATCAATGGGCCCTAAAGGACGCCTTATTGAATTCAAGTTGCTTATACAGAGGAAGTATGTTTAGTGCTTTACGTTTTTTCGTTTCTTGTTAGAGGTACAACTGGGCAGAGAAGCATTGTTGCTCGTCAGTGGTGAAAATGAAGTCTTTTTGTGGACGTCTCTACTTCCTTCCCATGTTGTTGAAGCGTAATTGATATGTGACTTTAAGAGTGCATCGGAGGAAAGTTCAAATGCAGTAA
>CM065734.1:15940303-15944784 GCA_033310375.1 Conus canariensis | reverse complement strand
TTTAACTGGAGGGTTTATTGTTAGTTTACTTGGAACTTGAGAAATAGCATGTACAACGCTTGCTTGCACGTTTGTTGGATCAATAACTTCTAAAACGACCTCATTTAAAGCTTTTGACAAACGCTCTTCCTCGAGCATTGCTTCAAACAATTCATCTGAACCTTCATATATCTTATCCATGCTGAGTTTCTTTTCTAACTCAAAATATTTATTTAAATTAAAAAAAAAATACTTAATCAGAATCAATATCAACGGTCTTTTTGTGCTTGGACTCATAAACTAAAGTATAAACGCCCTTTGGTGTTGTTAATGTGAGCTGTTTAGAACAGAGTTTAATGTCTCGTTTACTTTTTTTAAACATTCCTTTTTTATCTGGTCGGTGTCTGGTTGTTGAGAAAAAGTTGCCCTTGCCTTTCTTTGAAGATCAAACTTTTGTCTTTTGTAGTCCTCAAAATCAGCCTGTAGGCGACTAAATTCTTCATCCGTGATGTTCGAGTCAGCAAGTGCTTTATCAATTATCAGTTTGAAGGAACTAAGTTTAGCTGTTATTAGTTGAACCATAGCTGTGTGCTTTTGGAGTTTAGCTTTTATTTTTTTGCTGACAGCACTTACAGCCAATGAACACAGGCCAAGAGTTAAAGACAAACCACCTAGAGGTAAAGCTGCCGGTGCACCTACGCCTGTTGCTAAGAGACCTACACTTGTTCCTGCTGATAGAGCACTAGTGATCGATGCTCCAGTATTAACATATGTAACAGCATTAAAGACAGCAGAATACCTTCGTTTGGTTTTACTGTATTTTGAAAGGTCCTGCTCTAGTTTTTGTTGCATTTGTGTAATGTTGGTTAATCTGAAAGTTTTTATGTCTACAGCAGCAGCTATCTCTTCTTTGGGCACTTTTGGATAAGTCGTAACAGACATGCTTTTTTAAAATAAAAATAATTTAGTATTGGATATCTTTCAATCTGTTATCTTGAATATTCAGCTGCGCATCATATATTAAAAACAAATGTACATTAAGTGGTTTATCACTCTCTTTTTCTTTATCAATTTGAATGTTTATTACGTCTTTAACTGTTCTCCCACTCCCATGCAACTGATTATCTTCTGTTGACCTTAGGTCAATCCATAAACCGTATTTCGTTGTTAAATATTCATCAAGTCTAACACTGTGAAGGTGTAGATCTTTAGACACAAGGTCTACTGTTGGATTTCTACACCTCCCGCCTCCAAACAATTTTCTTATTTCATCAAAATGATGATAAGGTTTAAGCCCGCTACCGTAGACTTGGTTAGGACTACCCTCAATTGAACATTGTACTTTAGTTATTTTAGGATTAATAAACTTTTCACTTTGTCTTTTGAATGGTTCTTCATCTTCACACAGCAATAAAATACCTTTAAGGGATCTTGCTGCGGCGCTAAAACTAAAGTTCCATATAGTGTCTGCCCTGCTTTTAGGATATTTAGTATGATGAATCACTCTTTCGTAATATATTGCTAATTTTGACTGATATTGTTGCTCAATCAGCCTTGCTAAGTTAGGGTTGCTAACAATGTCAAACTCTAACGAGATGTCGAAAATGCTGTACTTGGAATCAGTGTCTGTAGATTTAATGACACGTTTGTATTCATTAAAAGTTAGTTCATATGACAATCTGTCTTTTAATGCTCCTTGAAAGTATGGCGCATGCGCTTTTAACAACTCAAAATCCAAGGGTATAGAAAAGCGATTTCCAAACGCATAACTTACAGCTTCATACTTGTTACCGTCTTTAGCATCTTCGGCGTCTATTCTGTGTTTTAGTGCTTCGTTATTTTCGATTCCTTGAAACGCAAGATCGGCCCTTTCATTATCGGTTAGCCATAGATCACAATAGATTAAAAATATGTCTGCATTGTGTAAAGAAAATATTTCTTGCCCCTCAAGTTTTATAGAAATTTTCTTAACGATTGCCCGTCCCAAATTCTGTACAACTGTCCTGTTTTCGTCTGTTGCTGATTCGAGTTCTATTTTAAAAGTAAGCCGTGCAGATCCCGGCACAATCACTTCATCTGCTCCTAGGTCTGGAAATTTGACAGTAAGAATTTGATCTGAATCAATAGTAGATGGATTATTTGGAACAATAATATTCTGTTTATTTCCCTTCACGCCAAAGGGCTCTTTCAGTCTTCTATGCGGGTCAAGAATCGAACCATATGCTTGTGACATTTTTTTTATAAAACAAAATAAAAAGTTAATTATTTAAAAACATGGCAGAAGAAGATTATGATGTTTTTTATCCTGGAGACGACATGAGTGAAATGACGCCTTTGACACATCCATTACAATCATTGCGGCGTGAATTAACAGAAAGTAAGGTCAAATCATTTTATCAAAGTTTAGGCCAAGAACCTCCCGAATTTATAGACCCTAATGATTTTGAAACAAAAGATGACCATTTGTTTGTGAAAAACGAGCAAGGACAACTTGTTCAGCTTACAACTAAACCAGACCCATCAAAGTTTTTAGCAAAGACTACAATTAGACAAAGGCTCAGTGTGAGCGATCAAAATCGCCTTGGCATTGCTAAACCGCGAAGATTAGACAGTGAGGCAGTTGCTAAACTTCAAAACACACTACAAGAACTCCCAACAGAAAACCAAATTCAAAACATACCCCTTAAAGATTTAAGCCCAACAGCAGACGAAATAATAGAAACCAGTTTTTCAGAAGAAACAGTATTAAAAACTATGCACGATCCGCCGCTACCTATGAGAGAAATAACGGCCCTTGATCATGCTTTGAAAAGCATCAGAGGCGAATTAACAAACAATTTAGCAAAACTGGGTGAACTAGATGAGCATATAAAAAGAGAAAAAGAAAAACTAGTTGAGGCTGATGACCACAACTTAGGACCTGGTGTTAAAGAAAGAATAACACAAAGACTAAAAGATCTTGAACAAGAGAGATCAGCAAGACTAGAAGTGCTGTCTACTAACCGAGAACAATTACGAACTCAAGTGAGCAGAATAAGAGAAACTATCCAAAGAATTTTTATATGAAGACACGACGCTAGCAGAACGAATAAGAACACTGTTTAGAGAGCAAGGTGTCACATTAGCGAGCGTTATAACAGCCTTAGGATTTGCAATAAGTACACTGGTGTTGGCTATTACAGGCGGCGGTGGTGGGGGAGCAGTGCCACCAGGACCACCATCAGATAAATCATGGGTAAAAAAACAACTTGATCATCTTGCAAGTTTATTAAAAAAATTAGCCAGTAAGGCAATAGACTCTTTGCCTGGTATAATAGGGGGGATCGTTAGCTGGCTTTTGTCTACTGCAAGTAAAGTAGTTGGCTTTATGGCCGAGCACTTATGGGCATTAGTTGTCTTAATAGTTGGGTTACTCTTTAGTAAGATAAAGACCAAGTAATCCTAGGGCAGTTAATCCAATAACAAGTGCCGTCTTTTCATATTCATGGTCATTATTTCTTGGGGCCACAAGGATTGAATGGGGGGTTTGGGGGGCTCGGGGATTGGTGGGGCTTCTTTTTTTTATTGCTATTGCTGGCTTAGAATTTATGTCGTTTTTTTTCCGACCTTCTCTTCTTTACCAGCCACAAGGATTTCATTATTATAGTTTATTATTGTTCCTATCTGAAGTCTGAGGTCAGAAGGCAGCATGTATAAACCAGTGCCAACAGCAAAGTCTACTTTCGATCTTGCGTATTGCAAAACATTTTGGTACCTTTTAATACTTGAAGGCAAATCAATTGCAGAATTAATAGAATCCTCTAAATTTGCTAAATACTGTTTTTGGGCGTCAAAGCCAGTAGAAGGATCAATTATGTTTGATCTCGTTTGTGCTTGCGAACCTAGCAAACACCAAACATAAGTACGAATGGAGTCGTTTATTCGTTCTATTCCCGCTCTAGTTAGACCATTAGAAGTATCCAAAATAAATGTTGTCCATGCTGTTTTATGCTCTTGCTCTATGGACCCGAGGTGAACAGTTGTGCCTGAAGAGAAAGATGTGTAAGGAGGATTCCAATCATAGTTATACTTTCTATGCACGCCCCAATAATAAAGAGTGCCTAAACCATGATTAAGATCCAACTTTTGTCTAAAGTCTGTCTTTGGGTCAATATCAAATTCGTTACAGATCCTTTCAAAAGCCTTGTAATCTATTCTGTTGCTGAATGGATTAAACGTTTTGTCATTTGGTAATGGCGCTTGCAGTTCAGATAAAATACGTCTGAAGGTGTAATAAAAATGAAATCTATACACTGACCTCACCAAAGGATCAGGATGATTTAAATGATCAGCATACGACACTCCACACCCAGTTGATGCACAAAACACAGCAAAGTTTAACTGGTTCTGATAAAACTGCATCGGATGACTGAACCACACTTTCGCGATGTAGTCGTTTTTGATAGGAGGGTTAAGATAACGATCCAATGGAGTACTAACCTTTACTTGAAAGGCGTCAGTCT
>CM065734.1:15902803-15935303 GCA_033310375.1 Conus canariensis | reverse complement strand
GGGCCCATCAGTGAACCCTGTGGGACTCCGACAAAGTCTGTAGAGGAAGTTTTGCCATTGAGTAACAAATACTGAGTCCCGTAATACAAGTACGATTAAGAGAATGAGGCTGTTGAGGAATGGTTCAAAGAGATGGACCGTTTTCTTAAGAGGATGAAATGACCAACAAGATCGATGGCAAGAGAACGGAGTAATCAATAAGATCAAAAGCCTTTTTGAAATCAAGAAAAGGGACGCCTGTCATTCGTGGCTGGCTCATATCTAAAATCCATAAGTGACGCATTCGTGATAAGGCAGTGTGGCAAGTGATTAGATGGGAATCCAAAATTTAGGTGAAAGAGTTTATTTTTCTCCGTGAACCGAGATACATGTTTGTGCGTGTCTCACAAGGGTTTTGAACAGAACGGACTGATTGTAAGATTATGGTCTAGAATTATCTTCATCCAAAGAATTATGAAATTTCGGAAGAGGGGTCCTTTGGCATTTTTGAATGATTCAGGGATAAATCATACATATGTTCAAGCTTCCTCAGTTGAAAACTTTTTATCTGCGTTTCATTGACAGCCAAGATACCTTTATCAATTTTAGATTACTGTAATCCTAGGTATCAGCAACAAATGAGTTTAAAATAACGATAAAACGGCTCTATGCTACTCTTCTCTGTCATTTGATGCTTAACTGTCTTTTGTTAAATAAAAGATGAAAACTAAAATTACCGTACTTCTTGACAATAGATTATGTTGAGCAAATCAACAGTCTGTCTGCCTGTCTTTCCGGTTCTCTCTCTCTGGTTCTCTCTCTCTCTCTTTCTCTCTCTCTCTCTCTGTCTCTCTCTCTCTCTGTCTCTCTCTCTCTCTCTCTCTCTCTCTGTCTCTCTGTCTTTCTGTCCCCCTGTCTGTCTGACTGTCTGTCTGTCTGTCTGTCTGACTATCTCTCTCCATGTGTGTGTGTGTGTGTGTGTGTGTGTGTGTGTGTGTGTGTGTGTGTGCGCGCGCGCGCGCGCGAGTGGCTCCCCTTACTTGGCTACCAGCAAGAAGCATTGCATTAGAGGTCTGAACATTTTATTTTCCTTTTTGAAAGAAACAGTTAACAATGCCTGTTGTAGGACTCCCAGCGTCTTTGGAATCTACGCTGAACACACTGTTGCAAGAACTATCGCTGTCGTCATTCAAAATTGAAGGAAGAGGAGCACAGACTGTCGTCGTGTTACGTTTGAAAGAGCCGCCAAGTCAACCGCACGCCGCGCACACCGGTCAAGACAACACTCGTCTTCCGCAGGAAATGTCCTTCACAGATTTCGAGAGACAGGAGAAGGGCTGAGGTGCACAGAGCAGTGACAAAACAGAAGGCAAGTCCTATTTCGTCTCCCTCTGGCTTGTTTATCCTAACGCCTCCAAGTTTGTTTTATGACATGGAAAATGACAACGAGTCGGACATTTTGCACGACGACAGTCGTGCCTGTGTAGAGAAATGTGCACGTGAGACAAATGTAATTCAGCGGCGTTGTCAATCATCTGCTGTGTGTTAATAAATGACAACAGTGGTATTTTGCAAACTGAGTCAGATAAAAACACAAACGCTAACGTTGAGAGACTTGAAAATAAATCGCAGTCAGTTACACATTGTGAATACAACGACAGCCTGCCCTTACAACTACAGGAGACTGAAGCAGAGAGCGAAGACACAGGCAACAGCAACGCGGACGTCTGTGAATCGGCTGACACAACACAAGTTACTGTGTCTGATCTTTACAAAGCCATAACGAAGTGTTTTGAAGATACATCAGAGCGAACGGACGATCTTATCAGTAGTTTCAAGTCAGACGGAAAGGACGGATGTGACAGTAGTGCTGGTAATGATGGAAATCCTAATTTAGAAGCTACCTAAGAACCATGAATTTCCTTTATATCTAAGCTTGTTCTGGCCCACAGCTGGTTGTTACGGAAGTTTTGCTTAAGATGTGACCGTGAGGCCGCACATTTTATTGTCATTTGAACGTGCGATCACAGATCTGGTTTAAAAGGAAATCTTGATGTAGAAGTGTTAAGAACGTTGAAGTTTGTTTTTGGCTGTTAACTTTTTCTTATGACTGTGCCGAAGTCTTTTGGAACCATTGACTGTAGAATTGATCTGCTGTGGTCAGCAGATTAATCTCGTAACGAACTGCATTACCTTGATTTGGATTCCATGTCATGATGTTGACATCCATTGTATACAGTGATATCGTTTGATTATCTTTCCTTAAGTCCCCCCTTCCCTCATTGTCCCCATGTGAATGGGCACAAAGCCTAACACATTCAAACATTCGCATTCGCATTCCCATTCTCTCTCTCTGTCTGTCTATCTCTGTCTCTCTGTCTTTCTGTTCCCCTGTCTGTCTGCCTGTCTGTCTGTCTGACTCTCTCTCTCTCTCTCTCTCTCTCTCTCTCCATGTGTGTGTGTGTGTGTGTGTGTGTGTGTGTGTGTGTGCGCGCGCGCGCGCGCGCGTGTATATGTGGACCCTATGCGTGTCTAAGTGTCTTTCACACATTCTGTGTTTGTGTACGTGTTTAATAAAAACAAGAATCCTGGAGATTTTAGCTTGTGAAAACAAGACATGACACACATAAAAGAGGAGGAGAGAAAGAAAGAAAGGAAGAAAAAGAAAGAAAAAGGATAAAAAAAAAAAAAAAACTGGAGGAAAATTCAGTAGATTATTTTTTTCTATAACATAAAATTAGACATTTCTCATTTCACATTCAGCAAACCGACAGTACCTGTCGTCGTTTTATTCGCTTTCTACATCAGGGTAAACGTGAGAGATCGTTTGATGATAAAGGACTTATATGACGTGTCGCGAAAGACTCGAGCAACGGAAACGTCACTTGTCCGTTGGAAAACAACGTTGTCTGGCACTTCTCTGGCTGCACTGGAGCGAGCAGGTTGTGCCTCGACAGACACCACAGACTGCGCTGTCCCTGACTGTACACACAGGTTTGGTTCTTATTCTGGGGATTTTGTTGGGAAGGAGAAAACGTCAGGGCCAAGATGTTCTTGTTTCGTTGTTTTGCTTTTGACGCCGTTATTGTTGTGGAGCTTATTTTTGTATCGGTCGCATCCCCCCCCTCCCCCCCCCCCCCCCCCCCCCCCCCCCATCCCTTTCGATGTGGGTACATGAAAATAAACTTGTCTTGCCTTGTTTTGATTTGTCTTGTCTTGTCTTGTCTTGTTTTTTCGCCTTGCCTTGCCTTGCTATTTGCTTTGCCTTTTGCCTTGCCCGTTTGTCCTACGTTGCATTTCCCTTGCCATACTGTTTGTCTAGCCTTGGTATTTCCCTCCCCAGCCATGTGCCTGGCCTTTTGCTTTTCCTTTCTGTTTGCCTTGCTTTACTACTTGCCTTATTATGCCTTGCGACTTGACTTGCCTTGTCTTACTGTTTGTCTTGCTTGCCTTGCAGCTTGCTCAGCCTTTTGCCTCGCCTTTCTACTTGCCGTGCTACTTGCCTCGCCCTGCTGTTTGCGTTGTCTTTGTTTTTAACATGATGTTTGCTTGAGATGTGTGTTTGACTGAAACACACACAGGGAAAAAAAAAAAAAAAAAAAGCTCATAAAATGCAACCATAATTGAATAACGGTATGGTTGACTTCGCACACCTGTAATTCTGCACATCACCTATAGTTCTGTGGTTTTCTTCCCGCGAAGAGTTAAAGAAAAACATAATCTAATGCCAATCCAGTGCGCGCGTGCGTGCGTTAGTGTGTGCGTGTTTGAACCGTTGCTGGTGAGAATACAGCAAACTTGTAGGTGGTGTTTCTCCCTTTGATGCCAAGTGAGGCCTGCCGCAATCAGCTGGGTCCCACTGATGGGTGTGAATCAGTGAACGAAAGGCGCGTCTGGCCAGACAATATGAACAGTCCTGCTTTCAAGACGGACTGTGAGGACCTCTTGCGATCACACTGAGGTATTTTATCTGTATATTCTTTCTACCTTCCCCCCCCCCCCCTTTTTTTTTTTTTTTTTTTAATAATCTTTGCAAAGTCATGTAGGTCCTAGGAATAAGCAAATGGAAATCGAAAGCAAGGACCTCAAGCAATATCTTGGACATACGTGACAACAGAAAACCGCACAAGAAGACTGAAGGGAGAAATGTCGCGCCATAAACAAGAGAATCAGTGAATAGATGAAGAGCGCAAAGGAAAACTGGATCGAACAACAGTGTGAGGACACTGGCAAAAAAAAAAAAAAAAAATCTAGACAACAGCAATAACAACACAAAGAGAGCTTTTAACATTGGGAATGATCTGACCAACCCAAAGTAAATTCAGCACATAGCACCTGTCTCACGGAGGAAAAAGACATCATGAAAAGGTGGACCGAATATTGCTCTGTACTCTACAACAAACAGAGCACATGACAACCAAATGTGCTAAGTGTGCAAGGTTCATAAAGGTGACTTCCCAGCACTCCGTGAAGAAGTCATAGCGGCAGTGAAATCGCTGAAATGTGGGTAGGCCACGGGCGTCGACAACATCCCCGCAGAACTCTTAATTAAAACACGGCGGAGATGCAGTAACTGATAACCTGACTGCCATCTGCGACACATTCTGGCACATTGAGGACCACATGACCTCAATCACTAATCGTCATCCTTCCCGTGAAACGGAAATCTCCAGCAGTCCAGAACTACCACACAATGAGCTTGATCGGCCATGCCAACAAAGGAATGCACAGACATTCTGGTGAGACTCTCACCGCGAGCAGATACCAGCATTGCTGGAGAACAAGATGGACTCCACAAAGGCAGAAGTACCACCGAATAGTTTTTTAAGCTACATACTTTACTTGAGAGTGTGTATTCTCTCTCTCTCTCTCTCTCTCTCTCTCTCTCTCTCTCTCTCTCTCTCTCTCTTTGTGTGTGTGTGTGTGTGTGTGTGTGTGTGTGTGTGATTTTCAGAGTCAGTCGGAGTGTTGTTAGCGCGCCATCTAGCATGACCACTTATTCCTCTTATTTATGATAATATTTTTTTCAAGTTTACACCTTTTCTGTTGCGCCGCCATTGCACTTGCAGCCCAGCAATTTCAGATTTGTTTTTTCGATGTGTTTGTGTTTCATTATTCTGTGGGCTTGCCCATGAAGTTTGTTATAGGCCCATCGATGTTGAACGTTATACAGTGTTTTTCACATGCATATGCATTTCATTGTTCTGTGGACTCCCTATGAAGCTTGTTCCACATTCAGTGTTGTTAATTGCTACATTGCCATGTTCTTTTTCCCTTAACCGTGCAAGGTCGGTCTGCAACAGTGCCTGAAGTCGTGACCATGGAGAGCCGCTCCTTTTGGGGATGATCGAATGCGTCTTTCTTTTTTGTATGTATTTGTGTACATGCGCCCTTCTGATGCATATGCATGCCTCCATTCATATATCTAACTTCACCCTCCACCCACCCACCCTCTTCTACTATTCTTTTTATTTTCTCACCCTATAAAAATACCAGGCCTATATATTGTTAGTCAGTAAGTAAGCGCCTTGTAGCGCGACCACACATTTCTCGCATTTGTAATTTATGATTATGTGTGGTTAATTTAGTTACACATTTTCTGTTGCGCCGCCATCGCGCTTGTAGCCCGCAATTTCAGGTTGGTTGGTTTGTTTTTTCGATGTGTTCGAATTTCATTATTCTGTGGGCTTGCTTATGAAGTTTGTTATATGCTCAACGATGTTAAATATATATATCTAATGCATATATATTGCATTGTTCTGTGGACCTGCCAATGACTGTTCTACACTCAACGCTGTTAAAGCCACATTAATAAGCCATTTGCCCTTAACTGTGCACAGTCGGTCTCCAACAGTGCTTTAATTTTGACGGTTTGAAACGGGGGTGGGGTGGAGGGGGAAGTGTTACGGGAACGACAGAAATTGAAACATAAAAACAAAAATAGAGTTACTGAGTCGTCACACGAAGCAACAAGGTACAAAACAGACAACAACAAACCATCTCAATGTGACTAGTGGACATCATGATCGGGATTTTCACTCTCCTATTCAACACCGTCACGATTCAGCACGGTTGGTGGCGTCACGGACCGTTACATTATCTGCTCATTCATCTTGGATCTCTGCAGTTCCCAGCCCCGATCCCCCCCCCCCCCCCCCCCCCCATCCCCTCCTGCATTCCCTCCTCCCCTCCCTTTCCCACCGTTGCACAGTTCCCGTGCGTGTCTGTTTGAAAACGAGGCCAGATAAGAGGCACAGGCGTCATGACGGATTAATCTGTGACGCAATCGAAAACGGTTACCAACGGGGGACAAACGGCACGCCGCTCGCATTCGCGTTGAAGAGCGGTTGCTGACTGCGCCTCAGTCTTCATTGCCGAGTCCCTCATCGGTACGGTTTGGCACTGCTTCAGAAAAAGTGTTTCTTTTTTCTCTCTCCCCCCCCCCCCCCCCCCCCCACCCTCTTCTCTTCCCTTTTCTTTGTATTCGAGTGACATTGCATTGTGCGGCATTGCCTCAATGCGTTGCGTGGGAATTGAAATTTACCGCCTGAAATTGTAAACATTCCGTTTCGTTATATTCACACTGAAGGGGAGCAGTTTTCTGTGATTGAGGCATATTTGTGTCATGCTGAGTTGTTTATCGCATGGTTTTATGACCAGCCGTGTCATAGTGTGTTATGTAGGATATATTGTATTGATCTGTACGTTAGCCCACCTACCCCCACCTTCATTGATATTTTTTGACGCAGTCGTGTGACTGAAAACTAATGGATCTTTTCTATACACTTCGGAGCTTCATTTAAAAAAAAAAAATTCACCTATTTTTTATGTACACGTGAAACAAAACCATCATCGGAATATCTAGACGAGGGTCGACATACGTAAATGACATGTAGGCTTAACATGGAACATGTTTCCACCCGCAAAATAAAAGGGGAAAAAATTGACCGTAGAATCGACAAATTTTCTGTATGCATGAAAGGTTTAAGAGGACGTTTTTAAAGAACGCACGCGCGTCTGAAATTTATTTACAATTATTATTTCTTAACCCCATTCATCCAGTTTAGTTAACATTCCAACGGTTTGATTGTTGAAGGACGTGAATGATACGATTTTGCATCAAATGAACAGGGTGCTCTGAACAGCCTAGTAGTTCGCATATCTTTGTTGAAGGAAACTAGATGAATGCATGCATTACTTGGGCACATCATATATGGACATTGTACTGGGTTTTCCCTATATGTGTTTGTTCCAGGCAGTCCACTGAACGCGAAGGTCCGCCTCCCGGCTGTCAGATCGTGAGCATCATGTCGTACAAGCATGCCCGGTTGGACGACGAAGGTCAAAAGAAGACCTTCACCTTATGGGTTAACAGGAAACTGAGTATGTTGCCAAATAAAGTGGAAATCACGGACCTGTATACAGACTTCGCAGACGGGGTCAAACTGGCCAGGCTGTTCGAAGCGCTGAGTGCAAAGAAGATGCCGCCGTCCGTTTGCATAGTTCCTGACTCACCCAGAGCCGAATTTCGACGCTTGGAAAACATCGGAATGACCCTCAACTGTATCAGGAAAGAGGGCGTGAAACTTACAAACTTGGGTGAGTTTTTCCTTCTTTTATTTGCTGGTTTGTTTGTTTGTTTTCTTGAACGACATCTCTGAATAGGTCCCAAGTGGTGTGCTGGCCATGCGGCTGAAAGACGCTGATTAGAACATCGGCTGTAAGAAAGGTGAGAGACCCCCAGGTGTCGTGTTCGGTTGCGCATTCCTCATGAAGTGCTACGTTGACACTCAGATAGCAACATGGTGAATCTGCCGAGGTCCAGATTACCAACGACCTAGCTTAAGATTCCAGATTCCAAATTAAATGATTCTTTAACCCCATTTTAGGCATAAAGGGCATAAAACACGAATGAAATCCCCACCCCCACCCCACCCCCAGACCACCCCCACACACATACATATTCATACGAACACACATATGCAAGCACGCACACAAACACGACACGACACAAAGACACACAGACACACAACACACACACACACACACACACACAGAAGATCAAAACCGTCAACAGAAGGTACGCTAAGCACGTCCAGTTTTCCATGGCGAAATGCAGGAAATTAGATAGTTGTACTGAATTTGACAAACTTACTTTCCTTTGAGAGTACCCTCATACCACCAGTGCCCTCGAGTGGTTGAAAGCCGCACAAAATCAGCATGGAGGAACTTAAGACCAGCGACCGGTGGATGACACCTCATGTCGCACACGTTCCCAATGAGCAGAACGGCATCAGCCAGGTCAGACGAGTGTCACTTCTGAATGTTGAGGGAAAGATTTTTCTCCGTTACGATTGGTTGTGCACGGACCAGACAAAAACTAAACCCAGCTGTGAAAGCCCAAGGTAGAGAAGGCATCGACAATTTCACCACGAAACCGGGGCATGAATGTCACAGAAAATGTGTGTGTGTGTGTGTGTGTGTGTGTGTGTGTGTGTGTGTGTGTGGAAAGAGGGTGGGGTTAGGTAGAGGAGGGGGGGGGGGGGGCGCTCGCGGACGCATATTCGTGAGTGTGTGTATGTTTGGGGAGATTTCAGTGGCTTTGGGGGTCACCAAAAAAACAAAAACAAAACAACAATCAGAAGCCCAGATAATGGACCGTTTACCTGAATAGCTTCTCATCTGATTTTTTTTTCTCATCATCTGTCCATTTCATTCATTCCCCCTTTCTGCTCTTCCGTTTCATTCCGCGCGTGCAGTCGCCGATTCCTCGTTCTCTGTTCCTTCAGACTCCCAAATGGTGATGAGAGGGGACCCCAAGATGATCCTAGGGCTGGTGTGGACGCTGCTGCACCACTACGATCTAGAGAGGGCCATATGGGCAGGCTATCAGCCCAAGAGAGAAAGCGAGTCGACCAGAGAATACCTGCTGAACTGGATCAGAATGAAGGTGCCGGAGTACAGAGTCACCAACTTCGCATCCGATTGGCGTGACGGGCGAATCCTTGGTGGTCTGGTGGATTCGCTGGCTCCTGGTAAGTTGTTTTTTTTTGTTTTTTTGTTTTTGGCTTTGATGATGAGCGCTTTTAACACACGCACACACACACACACACACACACACACACACACACACACACACACACACACACACACATACACGCGCGCGCGCGCGCGGGCACACACACGCACGCACGCACAAATGTACGCAAATACGCACGCGCGCGCGCACACCACACACACACACACACACACACACACACACGCTCTCTCTCTCTCTCTCTCGTTCTCCTCTCTCTCTCTCTCTCTCTCTCTAATCTTTTTTTTCTTGTCTATTTTCTTCACTTTCACTGTGTAGTATTGCACTCCCTATAATTCTATATGGCGTTTATCTTACGCAGGTGCGTGCAGCGACTGGAACACGTGGAAAACCGCGAACCGTACTGATTACTTGGACAACGCCACGAGAGCAATTGATGCGGCAGCAACATATCTTAACATCCCCAAGGTAAATAAAGAGCTCTTCATGTTTTGTTTGTTTGTTCGTTTGTCTTTCTCTGTTTGGGAGTGAAATTTTATGCATTCCCGCGAGCAAAAGACCAGACGTACGTTTCACAACGGCGAGAAGCTAGAAATTGATGGAAGTTTTGGCGAAAGCGGTGATCCGTAGCACTCTTAGAGTCACGCGGCTACCAGGGCAAGACACTGGCTAGAGATTACTGGAGTATACTGGGACTCTCTTGCGTGCGAGAGGAAATGGCCGGCATTGATAACATCACCTAACTGGTGCATGAAAAACAATAACCGTCCTCTGAGTGGTGCATGGAACGACCACAATGCTAACTCCACTCGACAGAGAGAAGAGCTTGAAGAAAGAAGCCAGATTGCCGTTTTCTTACAACGTTTTGTTTGGATTCCTGGTCATGCCAGGATATTTAGCGATGAAGAAGCGTCTGATTAGCTTGCCAAAGATTCCACAAATAAAGAATTATCCAGATTCTCTGTTCTCCACACCGATCTGAAACCCGAAGCTTAGTCTTATATGAAAAACACTGTCACCTCTGGAAAACAAAGTTGTTTTTTTTTCCAGATCTGTTCACATCATAGAGTGTTTACCTTCCACCACACGTGTCCCTGAAGAAGTTCTGTGATGCATTCCACGTGATGAACCACTAACTATAACACATTCTTTAAGAGTTGTGGGACTAACATGATGTCTGACAAACACTTTACAGACGACACCTTTAAAACGTTCCACCAGATCTATTCTTTTTGTTGTTTTATTGACACTGTAAAATATTTATTATCGATGAAAGGTTTCATTGAAGAAAATTTTTGTGTGTGGAGTTTTTGGGTTAAAGTAAATTCTGGTTTCGTGTGCATTGCTTTTCTTTTTCTACTTCTGCTTCTTCTTCTTCTTCTTCTGCTTCTTCTTCCTCTTCAACTTCTTCTTCTTCTTCTTCTTCTTCTTCTTCTTCTTCTCCTCCTCTTCAACTTCTTCTCTTCTTCTTCTTCTTCTTCTTCTTCTTCTTCTTCTTCTTCTTCTTCCTCTTCTTCTTCTTCTTCCAGACAGCTGTGTTGAGAACTGACTTTGATGAGGTACAGCTCTGATATGGCTTCTCCTGGTCGACTGGGCTGTAAACGTTATGACTTGAATTGAACTGCTATTCTTGTCACTCGCTTCTCTCACCAAAAGGAAACGCTGACCATTTGCAAACCTCAAAGAAGCACGCCTCTGGTCACTGAGTGTATTAGATGTAAAGGGCCATTCAACTCAGATTTCAACTGCTCAGAAACCCCCTTTTTGTAATCTCTACATCAAAGTTAGATGAATTGTGAATGCAAAATTTGCTCATACACGATTACACTGCTGTTTCAATATATATGAAAAAAAAAACCGTTAACCTAAACAAAGATAAAAACAAAAAACTTTTGACGTTCCTCGCACCCTTAGTCTACTGGGTGGAGACTTTCCTAGCTTCGCCATATTTGTCACGTGATATGACGTGATGAAAATATCTAAGAGTCTATTCGTCAGCAGACTGCTGACAGGATGTTGCAAAGTTGATTCCCTGTAGGTGCGAACTATGTAAATATTTGTTTTTCTGTCAGATGTTGAAACGTTTCAACAAAAATCTGGAATGTATAGCCACACACACAACCACACTTGCACTTTACACAGAACGATGTGTTTCAGACATGATAAGTAAAACATAAATGAAATGGTTCATGTCTGGAATCAATAAATCAGTTCATATCAGGTCTCTTCGAAGACTCGTGAGGGGCTACGCATAAAGTAGCAGGCAGTTCGAATTCAACTTTATCTCGCTTCAAATTCATTTCACGTGTGAAATACAGGTTTCTACTTGCCATGCTGTGTTGAACAACCATTGCCAATAATACTAAAACAGTTCAGGTGTGTGAAGGCTGAACATTTTCCGGTGATGATTGCCATGCGGGCGGTACACCTATTTTGCGACCTTTTCAAAATTTGCCAACCTCACCTCTGGCGATTTTCACGGGGGACAAAGCGCTGATCGTGTAGGCTTATTTGCTCAATACAGGGGAAGAACACTTGTGAAATTGGAGTGGTGTGTAATAGTGATGTGTTGACACATATGGTGTTTTCTGATCTGGTGACATATTTGTTTTGAAATTGGAAATGAAATGAGGCAGGGAACAGTAAACAATAAACAGTAAACAAGTGGGGTAACTTTTGCTCCCATAAGAAAACCTAACACAGAGTGACTTTTATTCAAGACTGGCACTTGTTTACTGTTTATTGTTTACTGTTCCCTGCCTCATTTCATTTCCAATTTCGTTTCGATTAAATCGAGGTTATTTGTATTTGCTTCTGTCCGTCTTTGTGTTTGTCTTTTGATCTCCCTTGCATCCTTGGGTGGATCCTCAAGCGTAGGCTCAAAGATTGTCCCCTACATTTTATACAATTTGCATAATGTCTTTAGTTTTTCAGCAACTTCTTTCCTCCCCACACTTTTGTTTGGTTTCATTTACTATACCCTTCACTGGCTGCTTTGGGGTGCTATTGGATTCTTTTTTGCACCCTTGGTGGTGAGAACACCGCGGTATTATGGACTGTGGTGTGTCTCTGTTTGACGCCAGGAGCGCAGACACAACTAGTCCGTGTTTCCCTGATAAGTTCCGATCCAGCGGAGGTAAGGCCTCGGAGCAGGCAATACAAATATATCTGCCTTCAAAGGGGATTGCGATGGTTTCCTTATGCAGCCAGAGAAGGGTTTTCATATCTGTAACACATTTTCTTAATTTCATGTTCCTAGTTTCTTCATCCCCACCCCCCCCCCCCCTCTCCTTACGTCCAAATTTTGCTAAGTCTACTATGAAGACAGTTGAGTTGTTGGCCTGCGCTTGTTTTTTTCCCCCACTATTAGATTGTTCGTCTTTGTATTTGTCTGACTTTATTCAAGTTTAAAAGGCTGTGCCAGTGTTGAATAAAAGTCACTCTGTGTTAGGTTTTCTTATGGGAGCAAAAGTTACGCCACTTGTTTGATATTTGGTTTGGCTAGTTATGTAAAAAATGATCTATCGAAAAAAAACGACTTGAACTTATCACATTTGTTTTGGCGTGTTATACAACGAATAATCTGTAGAAGGGAAAAGAAAACAAAGAGTGTATCCACATGCTGTCTGCTTCACGTAAATGTCGAACGCAGATTCACAAGCATGTATTCCGAAGTTTGCAAAGGTGCTAGGGTAACTTTAGACTCCAATTTTTTGTCTGCATTTGGGCAACCTGGTGTTCGTACGTAGTCGTTGAATCAACGCCTTCTTCCTTGCGCTGAACCCTGTGAAGTGATCTGAAGCGATCAAAGCTAAGTGAATTTTCGTTGTTTTATTCGTTTATGTCTCACCTGACGAAGACCTAAGAGGTCGAAACGCGTTGTGTTTCGTCTTGTGACTCGTTTGTCCACGTTCTCTGGGCGGTTCGCTAACATTTATTTGAAGATCGATGATGCACGTTTAATGCAGGTCAACAACTGAAGACAAATAAGCATGTCCCTTTGTCATGCGGTTTGGCAGCTTCTCACTCCAGAGCAGCTGATCGGAGAGGACGATCAATCTCTCATCACCTACCTGTGCCAGTTCCCCCAAGCCACAGCGGACCCAGAGCAACTGGCGGACCTGAAGCCGCAGCTCAACCGAAGGCGCGTGCGAGTGTTCGGCCCAGGGGTGTGTAGCACCGGCAACCAGGTGGGCGCTCCGGCGTACTTCACCATAGACACCTTTTCTGCTGGGGACGGCGCGTTGGAAGTCATCGCCAAGAACCCTCAGGGTGAGGTCGAGAAGGTGAGGGCCTTTTTGTCTGGTGGGCGTGCCAGTCTGAGCTCTTTTGCTTGCTTTACACAATTTTTTTTTTTTTTTTTGTAATATGCCTGCTGAATAGGTGCACCCTCTACCCCTTTCTCTTTCTCCCTCTCCTCTCCCTCCCTCCCCCCCCCCCCCCCCCCCCCCCCCTCTCTCTCTCTCGTTCTCTCTCCTTTCCTTCATCCACCTCCCAGAAACACGATGGACGTCGTGAACAGTCAAATCATTACCACATGGACTAACGAAAGGACGTGAATATGTCCGTTCATCTGAGTGAGTGGGCGTAGAAAATCAAGACGTTCATGCTCGCCCCCCCCTCCCCTCCCCCCCCTCTCTCTCTCGTTCTCTCTCCTTTCCTTCATCCACCTCCCAGAAACACGATGGACGTCGTGAACAGTCAAATCATTACCACATGGACTAACGAAAGGACGTGAATATGTCCGTTCATCTCAGTGAGTGGGCGTAGAAAATCAAGACGTTCATGCTCGCCCCCCCCCCCCTACCCTCCCCCTCCCCCCCTCTCTCTCTCTCGTTCTCTCTCCTTTCCTTCATCCACCTCCCAGAAACACGATGGACGTCGTGAACAGTCAAATCATTACCACATGGACTAACGAAAGGACGTGAATATGTCCGTTGATCTCAGTGAGTGGGCGTAGAAAATCAAGACGTTCATGCTCGTCCCCCCCCCCTCCGCCCCCTCCCCCCCCCCCCCCCCCCCCCCCCCCCCCCCCCCCCCCCGCCTTCCCTCCCCCGTCGCCTTTCCTCCCTGCAGAAAGATTTTTTTGACTCGTCACTCTCCATCCCCATCTTCACCCCCTCCCCCTCTTCCACCCCACCCTCCCCTGTGCCTACGCCACCGACATCCAACTTTCTACCGTCTTCCGCCTTTTTTTTTTTCTTTTTTTTTTTTCCCGATGTCCTCGTGTTGGCCGTTAGTTTTGAAATAGTGACATCCCATTACCCCCGCCCCTCCCATACCGCCACCCCGTCATCTGCTTAACAACATCCCAAACCGCCGAGGAGGTGATGTTTGCATCCGTGTCTTTTGTTTATTTACTTTGTGTCTGAAGGCAAGATTACAACAAAACAAAACAAAACAAAAATGAAAATAACGTTCCACCGATTTTGACCCAAGTTGGCGAAAAAATAGAGTGTGGCTCAAGAACGAACCCATTAAATTTTTTTTCGACGAATCAGTCATTTGGATCCGAATCGAGAGGCGGGTCAGGGATCCTTGCACCGATCTCATGAACATGAATACTTTGAAATTACTGTTTTTGAATCAAGAATTGTCAGTGAAGCTCTCTGTATTTTCAACGATCTCAAAGAACATGAATACTTTGACATTACTGTTTTCGAGTTGAGAATTTTCTATGAAACATTGTATTTTTAAAGATCTTATGAACATGCATACCTTACTGTTTCTGAATTAAGATATGTCTGTGAAGCTCTCTGTATTTTCAACGATCTTCTGCTTAAGACCTGGCATTTTGCTGCTAGCATTGTGTCGTGTGGCATTCTCAACATTGTAGCATCTGTTATTTCACCTATTGATCTCGTCATTGTAAATGAGAGAGGGGGAAAGGATGCAGTGGTGAATACGTGTATAACTGCCTTGTAGACTTTGCTACTCTTTTCACAGAAACTGTTACAGACTGTGAACAGTTTCTCGGTCGTGGAGTTCCATGGAACGATTTCAATTGTCCAGTGTTTAGAAAACATAAAACTTCGTTTTGTTGAGTTTTATCTAAGAATTTTTTTTTGGGATTGAAAATAACGCTTTTAACGATGGTGATAATGATAGACCCAAACAATCAGTGTATGCAAAGTGGTTGTGAAGCTTGACCTTAAGCTTTACCGATCAGTGATGTAAAGGAGCTAGAACATGATATAGATTACTTACATACATTTCTCTTCCTGGACTTCCGTGACGCAATATTCATGAATAAGAATTTTTCTTTTTAAAAGTTGAGAAAAAAAAAAACATAAAAGAAAAGAAGCTCTGATTAAATGAAAAATGCATTTAAGAAAAATCGTTTCACAAGAGCTTGTTGGAGAGCGAAAAGAAGACGAAATGGTGCCTTCTTTGTGATACTGAAAGAAAACGAGCTGCGGAAAGAATGATGTATTAAGAAAAACTATTATTAGTTTATACGTTGATCCACGGCACATTCAATAGCTTCGCTCTTGGGTCACATTCTATCCGTCCATCCGGGGGGGGGGGGGGGGGGGGGGGGGGGGGGGGGGGGGGGGGTTGCATAATCAATGTAGTATTTTTTTGTTGTTGAAATCTTGACTGCTGATTAACTTCCACCTCCCCCCTTCCATCTAACACACACACACACACACACACACACACACACACACACACACACACACACATGAACGCACACACACACACAAACATACGCACACAGGCACGCATTCACACACACACACACACATAAACGCACGCACGCACGCGCGCGCACACACACACACACACACACACACCCACACACACACACACACAGGTTAAAACTAAACCTTCTCGGTGGAGGCAAAAAAGGGCCACAACAATCGAATGTTCCCTTTATTTTTGTGCTGTGTGTTCCAGTGTGATGTGAAGTGCGAGCCAGACAACAAGACCTACGGGTGCAAGTTTACGCCGAGAATGAAAGGGGTGCACACAGTAAGTACCCTGTTACCAAGATTCAGCGGCGAGAAGACCGTATTTTGCCTCGCTTTCCCACTGTTCGCCTTTGTCAGATTCCAGTTCACTCGTATGGGTCACCAACCACTCCCAGGCGGAGTATTGTTCAAACGGCTGGGCTGCCTGCGCGGGTAACCACGTATGCCAGCTTCTCGTCGTCCAGCTGTTCAGCTAGGGCGGCTATCTGTCTGTATGCAGTCTTCGCCTGCACGTGAGCCACCGGCGACGTGTAGTAAAAAGCCAGCCAGCCCGTAAAGGAGAGGTAGACACGGAGCCAGTCAGGTCAACAGGAAGTGGTGAATGCCTTCAGCATGCGCAGTGAAACGCAAACTGGCGAAAGGCAGAAAACACTGATCCTGTCTGTTTGTACGCCTTCGTTTATTTCAGTTAGGACAGTATCTTTTTCCTTCTTCCTTTCATTTAATTAACCCCCTCCCCACTCCCCCCCTTTAACTGCTTTTGAATCCTTTCTTTTCCTTTCCTTTCCTTTCGTTCTGTTCCTCGTCTGTTCGTCCTGCTTCTTACCCTCGTCCGTGAGGCTTCTTCACAACCCTGATTCATTGATTGATTCACTTCAGTACTTTTGTTGTTGTTGCACGTCTTGGGCGTTGTAGCCTCATGGCTAAGCATAATGTTTGTGTTCATTATTTTTTTTTTTTCTGTTTTGCATAGGTTCTTTTTTTCCCCTTCTGTTCTGTTTTTGTGCTTCCTCTATTTTTAGTTTTTTTTTTTTCTTTTTGCTCATTTATGTGTATTATTCTCTCACTTTCTGTCTTTCTTGTTTGTTTGTTTGTTTTTTCGGTTACATTTGTTCCCTTTGTTTTGTATTCTGCGTATTTTCCCTTTTTTGTGACCTTTATCTTTTGCATTGTTATAATTTTTTAGGGTAACGTTTTTTGTTTTTGTTTTTAAGTTAAAAAAGCTTTACTGAAGGTGTTTGTAGCCGCGCCGACCCAAAACACTGTAAAGAAATCGAAGAAAATGCGTTTGCAAACCTCTTCCCGATTCTGAACGAGACAGAAATAGAAGAGCTTCCGGCTTCCTGGTACACACAACCATAAATCGATCATTGTGAGGTTGAGGGGGGTTAGTTGATGGGTGGGGATCCAAAAAAAGGGTTTGGTATGTGTGCTCGTTGGGGAGGAGGGGCAGTGGCTAAGGGGATGCAGATGGGGTTAAAACGAAGGCCGAGGGGTAAGGATGGGACAGGAGTCATTGGTATGGAAGTTTCAGTTGCGTTTAACCGCTGTAACAAGTTCATTGGCCACCTTCGTATCACTTATTATTATCCCTCGACGGAATTATCAGAGATCTCTTTGATCATTACATACATAATACACTGAATATTATATTGATGTTTGTGTGCATAGTTTTGCACAACAGGCTAGAAGTGTCACAACCAGTTTATTCCTGTACATTATTCCCCCCCCCCCCCCCCCCCACACACACACACACACATCTTCGCGTACGATATACACACAAATATACTTGGGTAATGTTGGCAACATTCGCTTCATGCATATACATATAATCAATATAATTCTGAGTATCATGTATCAAATTATCCATAATATCAAAATTCGGTTAATACATATGCCCTGTGTGTGTGTTGTGTGTGTGTGTGTGTGTGTGTGTGTGTGTGTGTGTGTGTGTGTGTGTGTTTAGATGGAAGGGGGAGGTGGAAGAAGTAATTTCATGTATTTATGAAACAGAGCGCGCGCAACGAAAGAAAATGATCGTAAAGATCTCACTCCATCCCCTCCCCCCCTCCCCTGCCACAATGGAACCCCTCTCCAGCCGACAAACATTATTTTCAGTTTTATCAAAACACATCTTTAGAAATCAAATAACATTAAAACATTACATCAAATCATTTCTCACTCAATGAACCTCAGCACCTGAGAGAAAAAAAAAAGCTTAAGTGTTTATTGTAAGTCAGTCGGCAAGTAACACACACGCGCGTACACACGCACGCACGCACACACGCACGCATGCACGCACGCACGCACGCACGCACCGCACGCACGCACACACACACACACACACACACACACACACACACACACATATATATATATATATATATATATGCACACCTGACAGATGCGCACCATCAAAGGGACATACTGTAACACTTGCTCAGGTACGCGGGAGAAAACAAGCTCCACACACAGCATCGTGTGACCTCAAAAGGCTAGCAAATTTAACTCCGCACAACCCGCAACTACTTCTGCTTCTTCTGTTATACAGTAAACACCACGAGTTGAGCCTACTATTCACACATAACCATGCACATTCCACACTTCTTTCACACTGTTGGCAATACGTGAATGGCGGCCTAACTATAAAATCTTCATTGTCATGATGACTTGACCATCTGTCATGAAAGGAAACCTGAAATGAGGCGGAGAGGTGTAAATAGTAAACACAGGGAAAGGCAATTCAAGCTCCCATGAAAAAAGAAGGTTGAAAAAAGAACAGTTGCATGCCCATAACTCGAACCTGACGCAGCTACGGGCACTAGTTTGCCCAGCACCGGTGCAGACAAGCGACAAAAAGAACAAACATGATGCCAGGCGCTGCATGGGTATAGAAGAAACTACGTTCGTCGCTGCCTTCGTCGTGTCTGCGTCTGAGGTGGACGAATAAGTACCGGAAGCCGTTTGAAATTCGAGTAATGCACATACAGCTGTTTCACCACTAGAGCAACAATCTGCCTTTCAGATGTCTGTTTTTTTCGTTTCGCGTGGTCGGCAGATAGAAGTCAAGAATGCGGGCGAACCGATTCCTGACAGTGATTTTTTTTTCGTTTCGCGTGGTCGGCAGATAGAAGGTCAAGTATGCGGGCGAACCGATTCCTGACAGTGAATTTTTTTTCGTTTCGCGTGGTCGGCAGATAGAAGTCAAGTATGCGGGCGAACCGATTCCTGACAGTGAATTTTTTTTCGTTTCGCGTGGTCGGCAGATAGAAGTCAAGTATGCGGGCGAACCGATTCCTGACAGTGAATTTTTTTTCGTTTCGCGTGGTCGGCAGATAGAAGTCAAGTATGCGGGCGAACCGATTCCTGACGGTACATTTTTTTTGGTCGGCAGATAGAAGTCAAGTATGCGGGCGAACCGATTCCTGACAGCCCCTACAAGGTGACGGTGGAAGTGGCAGCGGGCGATAGCAGCAAGGTGAAGGTGGACGGAGCCGGCATTGAAGGCAAAGATGTCGTCACCAACAAACACGCCCGATTCTTCGTGTTCTGCAAGGGTAGGTAATAACACTTTCGTTTCAGTGTTTCGAGTGTGCATGTGTGAAATAGGCAGAGGGTTTATGGGAGGGAGAAGGGGGGGGGGGGGGGGAGGGGAGGAGGGGGGGCAGGCGTAGCAGGAGAGGTGGTTGGGTTGGGTAGGGGGTAAGGGGATGGAGTGGGTGGGTGGGGGAATGTGGGAGATCGGGGTTCAAAAGTAGTCTCTCACGTTTACCACAAGAAAGAATTTTCTGCGTTTTTTTTTGTTTTTTTTTCTTAAATCCCACTTGCTTGTGTTGTTTGTTTATCTTTCCTTGGGGTTGAAAGCGTGTTGATCTTGTGGATTTTTTTCTTGTCTGTTCGTAATGTCGACCAGCGAGTACAGTTAACCAGTTTGTGTGTGTGTGTGTGTGTGTGTGTGTGTGTGTGTGTGTGTGTGTGTGTGTGTGTGTGTGCGCGCGCGTGTGTGCGTGTGCGTGTGTGTGTGTGTGCGCGCGCACACACACACTAAGCTATACTATAAAGTGGGCTTGCCAGTTTATCCAAAATCTGGAAAGCTGGAAAGGGGACAATGCAAATCCCCTTGAGGTTCTCCCTTGCTGTCTCGTTCAGGATCTGGGGAACACGGAAAAGGGAGGTGAGACACAGGAGAACAGTCCATTCCCATTTGTGGGAGAAGGCATCAGCTGCATGGACCAGGGAGTCGGTGACTCTGGTCAAAGATACAGGAAGTAGATTCTTCAGTTCGAGCCAGACAGATTGATATGGCTGGTTCCCGACGTTACACATTTAGATTTTAGAACCGTACGATCAGTAGGCACTCCCAAGCAAGCTGTTTCTCCAAGAAAGAGAATCAGCCACGACATCCAGAATGGGTACCCAGAATGTGAGGAAAGAGAAGACAAATCTGATCTTGCTGATAAAGTTTGAAGGGTGCGATCATTCAGTGGGAGTGTTACACAACTGTCGAGTTGCCTTGACATATCGTGATTGAAAGATCCGCGAGTTTTGTAGATCAAAGGGAGATTGTGCTGAAAACAAGCAACATTTACGTGAGTTGGTGTAATCCTCAGACTCCGAGGGAGACTAAAGACCTATGGTCTCCAGAAACTGTGAAGACTCGTCGGCCTGTCAAGTCGGAAGTAATGGTAGCCCTGGAGAACGAAGCTGAAGAAGGAGGACACGAGGCTGGGAACACATTGTGTGTTCCTGTGTGTGTGTGTGTGTGTGTGTGTGTGTGTGTGTGTGTGTGTGTGTGTGTGTTGTTTTATCAAAACTCTGTTTTTAATTTCTTTACTTTCAATTTTATAAGGTTTGCTCTCTTTCCTTTCTTCTTCTTCTTCTTCTTCTTCTCTCTCCCTATCTCTCTCCCCCTTCCCCCCTGTCTCTCATAAATGAAGCCCTGCTATGGCTTCCCGCAGTTGGCTAGGCTGCAAACAAGAAACTCTAGGCGATTTCTGTGCACCCCCACTCAGGCGCCGGCAAGGGCAAGCCAGACGTGAAAGTCCAGGACCCCCAGGGATGCTCCAGCGTGGTGGTGCCTCGTGTGGACCCGGTGGACCTGGCCCAAGGGAAGTACGAAGTGCTGTACGGACCCAAGGTCGCAGGCCCCCACACCATCTTCGTCCGCTTCGCTGGCCACGACATCCCCGGCAGCCCCTTCGTCGTCGACGTTGAGCCTGAGAAAGGTGACAGGGAGAAAATATCTGTGGGCCTAGCATACAGTTAATTAGGAATGCACATCAGCCTCAGCCTGGTGATAGGAAAACAAAATCCTACAGACCTAGCGTACAGTAGAATAGGAATGCACTCATGCCTATGTTCAAAACCAGTAATTTGATGGCATACAGATGCGCCAAAAGAGGACACAGAATGCAGGCGACAAGTGACACCTTGGTAATATACACAAACGTACCTTACATGCTGCTGTGGCACACACATGCCTTTGTTTCCATCATTACCGTCACCAGGATGGCTGTATGTTCACCCTCGTCTATTTGTCTGTCAGCAAAAACTACAGAACCGTTTCTAAGGATAGTTGATGAGAAGTTGGTTTGCGGTTGAAGGACGGAGCTACCAAAGTGGTTTTTGCTGTTGTTGTTGTAGGAAGAGATCAGGGAGCGAATCATGAATTTTGAGATGTTTGATATTGCAAAACAGTTTTTTTTTTCCCCGAGATATTTGTCAATTTCTCGGGAAATGTTGCATGATATAAACTTATGCATTATTTTCGGGAAATATTGCATGATCTGAACTTACTATTAAGGGTACATACATAGCGCCAGTCCACGGTTAGAGACCAAGCTGTAAGTGCTTCATAACTCGTACTCTCGTTTACACAAAGGGCTGTCTACTTGGGTAGAGCCGATTGAAGAGCTGCCTGCTAGCACTTCATTCAGTCGTTTCCCGCATCATTCAGTCTGTCGGTCATTTATTTTATTTTTTTCTTTCATATTTTCATTGTTTCGGTGCATGCTATATGTAACGTGTCGTCCACACCAACGGCCAACTTCCCTTTTCTTCCGAAGGTTGGTGATGGAATTTTAAGTGTGTGCAAAACGTTATGCCAACGTTCACACACGGAACCTCCGTTTACAGTCTCATTTGAAGGACGTTTGGGGAAAGTGGGGTCAGAACCAATGTTAACTCCGAAGAAAAAAAATTCCCCTTTTAGCGAACGGCCCAGCGGAGATACGAAACCCATAACCCCAGGATCACCAGGATCACGAGTACGGCGATCTATTAACTGAGCTATTCTCATCTTAGTGGTGGGATTACAATACGGTCGCCTACACAGAAACCTCACCAGTGGTGAATTCCGAGTTCTTGCCACAAAACGAAGACAACATGAAAGACTACAAAAGCCCATCACCTCTCACAAGGACATTGTGTTTACCACAGCATGGTCCCAGCAGACTCAACAGTAACAAAACAAAACAACCAACCAACCGACCAACCAACCAGCCAACCAACCAAACAACAACAACAACAACAACAACAACAACAACAACAGCACCACACACACACACACACACACACACACACACACACACACACACACACACACACACACAGAGGAACAACATAAACAACATAAGAACTTGACGGTAAATATTACCGTTCACATCGCTCCAACGTTGCAACACGCACGCGCGCGCGCGCGCACACACACACACACACACACACACACACACACACGCGCGAGCACGCTCACACACACACACACACACACACACACACACACACACACACACACACACACACACACAGAAATATAGATAGAAAGGCAGCAGACAGACGGACAGCTAGGCACACACACACACACACACACACACAACACACACACACACACACACACACACACACACACACTCTCTCTCTCTCTCACACGTGTACATGCATCTACATGTGGATAGTGCATGTGAATATTGCTCCATTCCGTGATTCGCCTCTCCTCTCCCTCCTCCTCCCCACCCTTCCCCCACTATCATTCCCACACGAACACGCACACGAAAATCCAACTCTTGTAAGAAGAAAGTTGGTATCCTCATAGCTGGCGGGTGGGGATTGGGGGTTGACAGTAAAGGATGATTAGGGGTTAGATGTGTATGCATGTATGCATGTACTTGGGTGTGCACAGGAAAAGAAGAGGGCTGTAGAAGGGAAAGTGGGAAGTTGGGGAGGGGGGAGGGGAGTTAGGGGGAGGCGGTGGTGAGAGGAGAGTGGGCTGATAATAGCTGGAAAGGGAGTAGGTGGGAAGGGGGGGAACAGGGACAGAGAGGGAGGGAAAGAGAGGAGCGTATGTATGTGTGAAGGTATGCGAAGAGTCGGAGAGAATACATGCGTGTCTCCGGGTGTTAATCAGGTCATTTAGAACAAGAACTGACACATTGTTGTCATTAATGGCTGTTCATATTTGCTTTTTTGCAGCTGAAATTGACTTAATCCGGCCGACAAAACAAAGAACGATAAAATCAGGTGAGTGATTCCCCTTGGTTAAGCCGAGTCTAACTTGGCAAAAAAAAAAATGTATTACTCCCTCCACCTTCCCCTCCGCCTCACTTTAGGATCCAAAATATTGCCCCAACTATTCTCTGACACCAGAAATACTGTCACAAGAAGAACGCAACGTGTACTCATGACTATACGTCTATGACAAACTCCAAAATCACTCCCTACACGCTTAAAAAAAAAAACCCATACATTCTTCCCTCGTATGCAAAAAAGTTCTTTAAAACAAAACGTGAAACGTAGCAGGCCTGCTTCTTCTACTGCTTCTTTATAACGAAAATAGCTCAGCCCCATTTCATCAAAATATGAAACCAATATTATTTGTTTGCCTGGCAGAACTGTTTATCTAGTTGCAAAGTGAGACGACCGCAGGCGGAAATCTAAACAAATCTTAAATAAATGTTAGGGAACCGCCCAGAGAAACGTTGACAAACGAGTCACAAGACAAAACACGACGCGTTTCGACCTCTTAGGTCTTCTTCAGGCAAGACACAAACAAATAGGACAATGAAAATGAACGAGTTATCATTTAGTTTTGATCTCTTCAGCGCAAGGTAGGCGTTGAATGAAAACGAGGCCTCGTTTGTCCACGTTTCTCTTGACGGTTCGCTAACATTTATTTAAGATTTGTTTAGAACTGTTTATATTGCCTAAATGCTGATTTAAAAAAAAATTGTTTTTCATTACCGTTTAGTTTGTTGATCTATATAAAGGTTGAGAGAATTACGCTCATCAAAAGACTCTCAAGCAGAATTTTTTTGTTTTGGTTTCTTTCAGAGAGGAGTACCCTGGCAAGAATGATGTTGCAAATTTTTGCGTTGTGTAACACGCAAAATTACGTTCCTCTCTCTCTCTCTCTCTCTCTCTCTCTCTTTCACACACACACACACACACACACACACACACACACACACACACACACACACACACACACACACTCACAAAGTTGGTTTTACCAAAGCTTGACTGTGAAGATCAGAGCAGATCAGACCACAACCACATCCACCAATGAAAGCAACTATACCAACCCCTTCACAAGAAAGGTACTGCTTACTGCTGCTTTAGCATGTCTTATCCTGACCAAGGAGAAAAGATACAAGAAAATACATAACGTTTGCAGACATCGTTTGATTTGAAAATCACCGAGCGACACGCCTGACTCGGCATTAATTTTTGAGTGGTCAACCGTCACGTTTCTTTTAGCTTTTAAGAAGTTATTTACATAAAGAAACGGTTTGAATCTGAAGACGGTCGAATTTCCACTAGTTAATTTTTTTGTTTGTTGAAGCTACGCCCATATCCTTAGGACGACTTCGTGTGGACTGTTCATATATACAGAAGAATTGCAACAGATTCATCATGTGCTTTAAACTGTTTATAAGTTTAATTGTTAATGACAATTTTAGATTATTAAACGAGAAACGATTTTTGGACTGTGTATGTGGAGGGGGGGGGGGGGGGGGGGGGGTAGCAGGGGATATCAGTTTTAAAGATCTCTCTCTCTCTCTCTTTCTATGTTTCTGTCTCTGTCTCTGTCTGTTGTCTATCTGTCTGTCTCTCTTGCCTTGTTCTGCCATGAAATACGGGCGCCTGTGACGACTGAACAATACATGAAATCAAGATGAAACGCGTACAAGATGATGTCTCACTTGTGCAGATGCCAGTCAGATCCGTAAGAGGAAGACGAGCAGAGTGAGTTTCTGTCACAAAATCACTCCCAAACACGGCCAAGTGGGAACCGAGAATAAGATCATATGGAGGATACCTAGTAAGTATGACAAGATCATGCGGAGGATACCTGGTAAGTATGACAAGATCATAACGGAGGATACCTGGTAAGTATGACAAGATCATACGGAGGATACCTGGTAAGTATGACAAGATCATACGGAGCATACCTGATAAGTATGATAAGATTATGCGGAGGATACCTGGTAAATCGCGACATGTCCGCAAAGAGAGTGAGAGAGAGAGAGAGAGTGAGTGGGAGGGGGAGTTGAGGGAAGGGGAGGGGTGGCAGAGAAAACGTTTAAGTAAATCTGCCTTTGGCCACAATACGAACAGAGTAGTGGAGAGAACGAACAAGCAGTCACTTGACGCTTTGATGTGGGCACAAAACTAAAATTAAGTTTAAAAAAAAAACAAAAAAAACAAAAACAAAACTAAAACAACGGAATGGATCTGAAGAGAAAAGTAAAGAGGCTGAGGGCGGAGAAGATTCAGATCAGAATAATATCAATAATAATTTAATAACAATAGTAATAATGACGGTATGTACCACTGCTGCTATTGTTGTGTATTAAACGTAAATCTAGTTTATTGTATGCACTATTTATGAGTTATCGTTCTTGTTACTTGGGGAGAGTCGCCATGGATAAACAGTCGTCGTGAAGTCAACACGCTCTGCCAGTGTTGTTGTGAATGTTCTCTGATCTGGTCAAAGACGTATTTTAGATGTTGTCAGGGACGGGATAATCTTTCTGTGCCCTGACTGTTGTATCTTTGGACATCAAAAACGCCCTGTGATCAATGGATTCGTCGATTTTCGTTCGACCACCTGAAGAGTTGCCCACCACAATGGACAATCCTTCAGACAGCTGGTCGAAGTGGAGAACAAGATTTGATATCTTTCTCAAAGCGAGTGGTGCATCAACCAAAGCTGATGTGGTGAAAATCGGTCTATTGCTGAATCACATAGGTGATTTTGTGGATTGAAATTTATGAAAATTTCGTTTTTGAGGACGAAAGTGGAGATGCCAACGGCGATCCTCAGCTGATGCTGAGTGAGAAATTTGGGTAGAATCTGACCAGAGACGAGTCAGTCGTACGATTCGTGGGCAAGAATCGTCAAAGAAAAAGCGGCGAATTGCAAATTCGAAAATTTCGATGAAATGGTTCGCGACAAGTTGATTTTCGCGTGTCGAGGTGACGGTGCGAAGCTGAATCTCTATGACACTGGCGCAAAACTTGCCGTACAGAAAACGATCGATGTTCTCTCTGTCAGAGAACTGTCTCAGAAAGAACTGAATGACGCCAAATCACGACCGACATCGACAATTGACGCTGTTTCTTCAAAAAGCAAGAAAGTGACGTCACACAAACATGGTCCAGGATCACAGCCTGTCCCATGTGCCTGGATTGAGCCTATGATAGGCACTCCTTTTCCAGAACGTCCATGGTCTAGAATTGCTGTGGATTTCTTCGAATACAAAAGCAACACTTACTTCATTGCAGTGGACTACTATTCCCGCGATCTTGAAATCATGATGATGTCCAAGCGAGTGATTGCAGCTGAAACCATCACCAAGTGCAAGAAAGTGTTCAGCAGACATGGCATTCCAGATGTGATGGTAACGGACAATGGACCTCAGTTTTCTTCACATGAGTTCGCTGGCTTCGCATCAGAAATGGGGTTTTGAGCACATCACTTCATCTCTTTACCATCCCCAGTCTAATGGTGAAGTTGAACGAGCAGTCCAGAGAATCAAGATCTTATGAAGAAATGTGAAGACGATTATCCTGGTCTGCTGATGTACAGAAATACACCCCTTCATAATGGCTATTCTCCAGCACAGCAGAGCATGGGACGATCCCAGAAAACCCGAGTCCGTTGTCACCCAGACCACCTTGTTCCCAGAACCCCTGATATGCTGTAGTCGGGAAGAAGGAGAGTACCAAGAAAAGATGAAAAACAACTATGACAGGCTTCACAAAGTTGTCCAAGCTGACAGTTTCACTGAGGATGATCGAGTGGGGGTACCAGACCTGCAGAAAGAGGGGACAGTCGCACAGAAACACGCAGCTCCCAGATCATCCAGACCGATTTTGGCACAGCCAGAAGAAACCGCCAGATGTGCAAAAGACTTCCCAACCACCAACCCGAGATCCTTGTCGGGAGATTCAAGAGACAACCCTGCATCAGAATTTTATCTAGACTCAGGTCTACCAGACGATCTACCCGGCCAAGAAGACCTCCTAAAAGGCTGATTGATGAATACTGAACAAACAAAACAACAACAAAAAAGCTGGTATGCTTTGCAGAGTTTACATTCTTTTATTTTCACTTTTAGATGCAGAACGTCGTAAAATTACATCAAGGTATTTTGACATTGATGACGTGACGAGATGACGTTTGTTGCGACGCAATAGGCTATCATTGTGCATCACAGGCCGGGCGTCATGATTGACTTTCTTCTCTTTTGAAATAAAAGGAGATGTTGTGTATTAAGCTTAGATCTAGTTTAGCCTATTGCATGCACTATTTATTTCTCTGATCTGGTCAAGGACGTATTTTAGCGCTACTGCTACAACTACTACTACTAGTAATGATGACGATGATGATAGTAATAATGATAAGATAATAATAGAGAAAGAAGAGGAGGAGGAGGACGAGGAAGAAGAAGGAGAGTTACGACAAGAACAAAATAATAATGATGATGATAATAATGATAATGATAATAGTAACCATCATCATCATTATCATCAACGTACAGAAATTAGATAACAGCATGATAAAATCTAAGAAATAATGCAAATAGTTATTCAACAGCAACAGCTACTACTACTAATACTACCACCGCTACTACTTCGACTACTACTACTACTATTAGTACAACTACTACTGCTGCTGCTGCTGCCGCTGCTACTACGTCTTCTACTACGACTTCTACCGCTGCTACTAGAAATAATGTATAATTAGAAGTGAAAAGGTAGTTATATTATTTATTGAACATTATGACGCTATCATGAATGCCTAGGTTAATATCACACAGACTCAAACCATAAACAATACATGAGAAAGGCATCAATCCAAGAGACACAACTCAATGCATAACGCAAAACACACTCAACGACACAACGACAAGCAGACACTCGCATCACACATGCAACGTCGGTACAGGAAACGAGTTACCTAGAACGATGAGTTTGAGAAGGCGCTGAATGTACAATGCGTAAAATTTAGAACACAAAAGGAACAATAAGGATGAATAGCAAAAAATATAATAACAATAATGATAATAATAATGATAATGAATATAATAGTAACACTGATGATAATAATAATGATGATGATGATAATAATGATAAGGAAAATTATTAGTAAGGATAAAAATGATAGAATTATAGTAATGAGATTATTCTAACGTGTCCGCTTCAGCTCTCATAATTTATTGTGTTGTAATCGAATAGTACCAGCATAGAAGCCATGCGCGCTCTCATTTCTTTTTCACATCTAGTTATTCTTTGATATTATCGTACTTGCCTTGATGACATATTCTGTGGTTTCTATTTATTTTTACGAAGCAGCGTTTTGACGTCGGACATTGACGGCATTCGGTGCATTCTTCCAGCCTCAGTGATTAATAAGAGAGAGAGAGAGAGAGAGAAAAAAAAGAAATTCCGACTATCCTTAATCATTTACAGTTTGGATCATAGAATGAACATTAGTTATTTTATTTCATAAATAAGAAGAAATACTTTTATTTTGTCAAATAGATATTAGGCCTATTACGTAATCAATCATAATTGACGTCCCTGAATTCAATTGAGACAATATCCGCTTAGGGTTAACAGCTTATACATTCTGCTGTGTTAAAAAAAATGTATAAATACCATTCTCAATTTATCTACTTCTTTAGATATTTTCACACTGTATTTTTCAGTGAATAGTGCAAAAGTGATATAAAGAAGAAGGAAAAAAAGAAAAGATTATTTTAAAGAGCACCAAAAAGAAGACCATCTGTTGTGTTTGTGCTGCATTATTTCGGATTTTCGTCTGATCAAAGGCCTTGGCTGGTAAGTAGTTTAGCGTGTCATAGCATAGGAGATTGGGTAGATGTTTGTGATCGATCTTTGTTACCTTGTGCGCCTGTGTTTGTGTAACCGTTCGTCAGTCTGCCGCGCCATCATTAGTATGGCAGGAGACAGAATGAATGTGGATCGAGAACGACTTCCGCCATCATTTTATAATTGGTTTATGTACCGTGTTGATCAGTTACAGATTGTTACTGTTGCATGCCGACTCATGCTATGTCGGGCTAGTATTATGAAATGATATGAAATAATGCCTTACAAATTCCGTCATTTTGAAGTGCCTGTCGGCACCTGAACTTGTTTTTGATAACATTCTGTCCCGAAGTCTGTTCTGGGAACGAAGAATAAAAGTTTATTATTTTTTTGTGTAATTCTTGACGGATCTAGACAGAATATTGGCTGCCGGTGCCGGATGGTTATCTTCGTCAGGAAAGAAATGCTAGTTTGTCAACCTCAGTCATTGTGATTCCAGGGAGAGATTTTTTTTTTTCTACCTTTCTACTTTTTCGTCATCTACGTATCCATCATCGCATATTCGGTGTGAATAAATTGTGTTTAAAGCGTTGGTTAGTTTTTTTTTTTGCATGTAAAAGCCAGTTTCGCGTGTCTGCGCGAGATAGAGTCTATTACCATCTATCTTACGCTCACACTTTCTCCCTCAAGCGGCAATCGCATTCATAAAATGATAAAACGTTTAATGATAATAGCAACAACAACAGCAGCAGTGATGATAAATTAAAATAATAATGATTATTTTACTACTAGTAGGCTTACTACTACTACCACTGATAATGATAGCAGCAGCAGCAGCAGCAGCGTAGTAGTAGTAGTAGTAGTTGTAGTAATCATAATGATTAGGTGGAAATGAAGGAAACTGATCAATGAACAAAAAGGGAAGAGTGCTAATTACACAGAAAAAAAGAAAATGAAAGAAAGAAAGAAATCTACAGACAAAATAGTACATATATTTCAAAGAAAATGAAAAGGGCATCTTCCTTTTTACCGCACATTTGTCTCTTGAAACATAAGGGAATTTCGGTTAAAATCCGAACCCCTTTTCATCCCCCCCCCCCCCCCCCCCCCCCCCCCCCCCCAAACCACCACATCCGTCACCCATTTGTCCCGATTCCCGATTTTGAGTCCAGAAGGTTGGCAGCTATATATCTATGCATCCGAGCAGTAGCCTCTTCGTCTTTGTATGCACCAGTGAGCTACGGTAATGTTTGTCGTATTGAAAGGACTCTGCCACCTCTTAAAATCACATCTCTAAAATGTTCACTACGATCCACTTTGGTACTCTTAAAGCCTCTTTGCCTTATTTTCCTGATTTCCCCATATCATCATAATGGACGTATTGATAATCTTACAAAACAAGATATAAGAAACTTTTCAAAGGGGGTTGAACTTAGCTTGTTATTTATTACCGGCAGAAAGACGTAGCAGCGTACGAAAAGACTGAGTTGACAGCTTTTTTTTCTTTCTGATGAAAACCCACTTTTTGTCAGCGAGGGTTCATCATGGGTATCAAACGCTTAATGTTCAACCCACCTTTAAACGCTCTGGTTACATGCTATTGTTAAGACATCAAATGTATTTGTAATGAAAACAGTTATTTGACTTAGTTGACATACTGTGCACAGATAAGGCTTTTTATTTTTTTTTTACCTGACAAAATAATTGGAAATCTGTTGCCCGTTTTTGGATGTAGATTTATTCTGAAAACGGGTGAAAAGGGCCACGTATTCCATTTTAAATCTGACCAGTCATCTTTTAGCTGGTTTTTTTTTCTCTCATTATCTTCTCCTCTGGTCATCCTCCTGAGTATTTTTTGTTGATAAGCATTAATAATTCTTTTTAAAGAATTCAAATCTATTCGGAGTATAAATTCGTCAACATCGGTGAACAGACTAAAACCAAAATGTACCAACCAATTTCAACAGCCGTCATCAAAATAACTGTTCTCTTCAAAGAGAGTGCTTCGGGGGAGGAACGGTGGGGGAAGGGGGGGGGGGGCGCTAGCATGAAGGAGGAGCGTAAGTACGTGCGTAAGTGCGTGCGTAAGAGAGAGAGAGAGTGTGTGTGTGTGTGTGTGTATGTGTGTGTGTGTGTTGTTCTTCTCTCTCTCATCTCTCTCTCTCCTGTTGTGTGTGTGTGTGTGTGTGTGTGTGTGTGTGTGTGTGTGTGTGTGTGTGTTTGCATGTGGCAGGGGAGTGTCAAACAGATAATCTTTGTAGGAAAGAAAGTTGAAAACTTCATTAACCCCTTCCATCATACAAGCACGCACACACGCGCGCTGCACACACACACACACACACACAACACACACACACACACACACACACACACACACACCACAACGAACGCACGCGCACGCACAAACGCACATACACTCATGCATACACACACACGCGTACAGACACACTTAACACACACACACACGCACACTGACTCACTGCTCACTCACTCGCTCACTCACTCACATACACATGCACGCATAAACGCACACACACACGTGCACACACCCACATACGCACACACGTACAGAGATACACACGCACACACATAAACACACACGCAGGCATGCACACACGAACGTGCTCGGGCACAGACAGACACAGACGCGCGCGCGCGCGCGCGCACACATGCACACACACACACACACACACACACACACACACACACACACACACACACAATACAGACGAAGGTAGGAAATGTATATTCTAATGAAAGACATATCCAGATGGGAATCCCGCAAGGAGCTGTGATAGCTCCTATCCTGTTTAATATTTTGATCCATGATCTTCCTAAATCATTATCAAAAAATGTTGAACTAGTACAATATGCGGATAATATCTGTATATGGATGAAAGTTACTTTAAAACGTCACACACCAGTGAGATCAATCAACTATATTAAAAAGATATATCAACATGAACTAGATAAAATTAGTAGGTACATGACTGAAAATGGATTGGCCCTTTCAGCTGAAAAATCGCATATGGTTCTGTTCAATACTGGTTATGATCCTAATCCTCTGCCTTCATTTCAAATAGATGGATTATGCCTTGAATATAAAAAAGTCGTAAAATTTTTAGGAGTAAATTTAACTTCTAAATTGAGCTGGAATTATCACATACAAACTATTCTAACAAAAGCTAAGAAAACTTTAAATTTTTTGAAAATGGTGAGTCAACAATCATGGGGTAAAGACAGTAAAGTATTAACACATTTAGCTACTGTGCTTGTACGATCAAAATTATCCTATGCCCAGGAGACATTTTTCTCAGCCCCAAAATGTTTAATTAAAAAGTTGCAGAGTATCGATAGTAAAGCTTACAAGATAGCTCTTGGTGTCCCGGTTCATACATCAACTTTAAGAACTTATATAGAGATCGGAATATTGCCTTTTGAAGAAAATATGAAA